>LR749488.1:2907770-2975500 GCA_902729485.2 Mus minutoides
CATTGGGCTTGGCTTCTGTTCCAGGGCTCTTCTGCCCTCCCTAGTCACTAGGCACTTGTGATACACGGACATTCATGCACATAAAATATCCATATATATATATATATATATATATATATATATATATATATATATATATATATAAAATCAGTTAGGAAGAAAGAAACAATGTCATTGTTTTGAAGCAATTTCCTTTGCTCTTTTGTTGGAAAATTAAGAGATTTGTCTTATGGCAGTTAGCTGAGCTGGCATATCCCAGGAGATAACTGGTAGCTAAATTGAATACCAGTCTTCGTGTTTTATAAGTGCAGTATTGTATTCGGATGATCATCTTAGTGGGTGTTCACCAACACCATGGCAACTCTTATAAAGGGACACATTTACCTCGGGGCTGGCTTACAGTTTCAGAGGCTTAGTCCATTATTGCCATAGTGGGAAGTATGGTGGCATGCAGGAAGACATGGTGTTGGAGAGGTAGCTAAGTGTTCTACATCCAAATAAGCAGGAAGATCGAGAGACACTGGGCCTGGCTGGAGCATTTGAAACAACAACACCCACACACCAAGTGACACAATTTCTCTAACAAGGTCACACCTACTCCAAGTCTACACCTCCTAATGGTGCCGCTCCCTGGTGACCAAGCACTCAGATCTATGAACCTAAAGAGGTTGTAGGTATATACAGGTATATACCATATGAATAAATGGACCTAAATTCCATGATAGATTACAGAAGTTATAGAAAAAGAAATGTAGTACAAGAAACTAGATTTTGTCTGTCAGCATCTAAGAATGAATTACTCAATAACATAACTAATCAATCATGCAGTCAAAATAAGCCACCCACTTAGAGACAGGGTGGGCTATGAGTCTGCTGAAGAATGGGGTGAGATTTCCTGTGAGCCTGGATAATGGGCGTGCAATTTAACTGCTCAGTGGGAAAAGAGAAGGTTAAGTCTCTAGCAGTTAGGCGAAAAGTAAGAGAAGATTTAAGTGTAGGACTTTGTACATGGTAACAGAAATGCATTAGATGCTGGCTGATAAACAGAGCATGCAAAGTTTGCATGAACTAAAAATCATCATGGTTTGATTGAATTGATGAAGAGGGTTAGAGAGGCTCAGAGAGAAGGAGGTTATGCAGCCACAGGCCAGAGCTAGGAGGGACTGGACTCAGGGAGGGTGGCTCTGGGGTCTGTTTGCTGTTTGGGGGTTCAGGATTTCTTTGGCTTGTCCTGTTCTGGAATCCACAATCCTCTCCCTAATATTGTGATCATCCTGCCCTGCTTGAAGTTGGATTTTTAAAAATTACTGAGGCAGGAGATTGTGACAAAAAACAAAATTTAATCTTATCTCTGTGCTTACTAAAATGGAAAAAAAAGGATTGAAATGAAGCTCAGCTGACAAAATGCCTGCCTAGTGTACAGGCTTGGGCTGAATCCTCAGGAATGTAACAGTATTAATTAGTTAGCTAATTAATTAATATAGCACTGATTAGGGACATCACACTCAATACTGTGATATAGGCCAAAGGTGTACACATTTATTGATAGATAGATAGGTAGATAGATAGATAGATAGATAGATAGATGAAATATGGCTGTGGCACTGGTTACTAGAGACTCTCTCTACATATATATGTATGTATGTATATGTGTGATATAGGCCAAAGGTGTACACATTTATTTATAGATAGGTAGATAGATAGATAGATAGATAGACAGACAGATAGATAGATAGATAGATAGATAGATAGATAGATAGATAGATAGATGAAATATGGCTGTGGCACTGGTTACTAGAGACTCTCTCTACATATATATGTATGTATGTATATATGTGTGTGTATATAAATATTTGTGTGTGTGTATATATATATATATATATATATATATATATATATATATAATTTATGATAGACTTATGCAGAATTTATTTGAGAATGAGTATTGGGACAGACCTCTGGTTTCAGTGAGCGTCTGTGAGGTGTTGAAGTGTTTTATTTGTTTTTTTGCTGTTCTGTTTTGTTTTCACACTGAGTCTCTCTTATGTGGTCCTGGCTGTCCTAAAACTAGGCTGGCCTTGAACTCACAGAGAGTCCTGTCTCTGTGGGCATGTGCCACCACATTTGGTCAGCTTCTGTTTTTAACACTTGACTTACATCTTTATAATGAGTATTTCTTATGAACTGAAACAAAATCTTTATTATTTTCACTATTATCCTGAAACCACTTCCTAGTACATTTAAAAGCTGTATTTGAGAGGAAGTCAAGTCTTTGACCGGAAAGTGTTCTGAAGTTAGCTCCTACTTCCTTTTGCTGATTTTTTTCCAGATAGTTCTGTTTCAGAGTTTACTGTTTAGTCATAGCATTTAACTAAGTCCGATTCTCAGTGTTTTTTAAAAGGAAGATGTTTGTTGTATCTGTTTAAGGAAAGGGTTTTTCTTTATTTCCAGAATGAAGAACTGAGCATCTTATATCCGGCTGCCATCGTGACAATTGATGGATTTAGTCTCTTTCAGTCTCTTCGCGCTTGTCGAAACCAAGTAGCAAAAGGTAGTTTTTCGGCAAGAAGTGTGCAAGTTCTGGTGATGATAGTTTGATTCAGTGTGGCCCCCTTCTCACACAAGCGATGTGCTTCCTGCAGGGAGGAGCCTCTGCTGTTGAGGTATTGTAAGTGGGTGGGGCAGCCCGAGAGCAGCAGGCTCTCTTCAGGTCCCTCAGCAACCTAGCTTGGCTGGGCGAGGATTTGACGCAGCCAGCAAACCTCTCCCTAGGAGAGAAGCTATGGGATCCGTGCACTAGGATCCTCTGGCTCCATCACCTCCACTCACTGAGAATAGAGGCATCAGTGTGTGCTAACACATTCTCTCTCAGCAGAGAGAGGGCTCGGCAGCTCAGCCTGGCCTCTTTATTGGAAACACTTGTCAATGAAGAGATGCTGGAAGTCTAAGTTGCATGTATGAGGACTTCATTATTATGCTGCATGGATAATCATAAGCATGAAGCCGCATTGTGGTGATGGTAGAGCGTGTGCAGAGAGGAGTGTCAGCAGCAAGGGTATTCCCTCAGCACTCTTCACTTTTTACTTCATTCATTCATTCTTGCAAGACAGGTCCATCACGGAGCCTGGAGCTCACTGGTTCAGGAATCAGCCCGTCTCCATCCCTTACCAGCAGGGCCATAGGGCTCATTGTAGGTACCACACTGTGGTTTCTACATGGCTGCTGGGGTTCTGGACCCAGGTCCTTGTAATGTGTGGGATCCTAATGGAGCCATCCTGCCAGCCCCTTGAGAACAGCTTCCGTAGGATATGTTTGCTGCTTAGCAACAATAAGGACAAAATTCTAAGTCTAAATTTACAAAAGGTGCAAAACAAGCAATTCCTTGTGGAGGGGAAGTAAGCCTTCATATGGCTGCAGTATTTCCCCAGTGGACAGGTTGTCTCTTCACAGGTTGTGATGGGGAAATTCTCAAGTCTCAGTTTTATGGTTCTTTTCAGTCATCCATTCTTTTTTCCTTACATTAGCATACTTTGAATCTTTATGCCTATTTTCATTATCTTTTAAACTGTTTAAATTTAGCCCATTATGGCTTCATTACTTTCATATTGGTGAGATAATCACCACTTTGGGGGTCTAAGGAAGAGGATAGACTGTGGTATGTGACCCTGTGCTAGTCCAAATAAATAAATAACCATTTATATGTTTATCAAAAGAAAATGACCATTTTTTGTTGGTAAGATTTTTAATAATAAACTAGGAAGAGGTAATTAAAACAATTCTGTCAATGGTATTGTTGGCCTTTTTTTATCACAATTCCCATTTATTTGTATAAGAATTAAATGTATATTCTTATGTGTATAAGAATATAACAAAGTCTGGCCTATTTGCCATGTCATATTGGTTAGGTGGATATAGGTACCTCAGGCCTCTCTAAACGCATTGGTTTACAAAACCAGCTGGAAGCCAATACTCTCAGACAGCGTTGACGTTTGCTGTTGGGAGAAGTTATTTCTTTTATGGTATTGGACTCTGTCTTTGGTTGGACAGCTGAAGGCTTACAGGCGTATGCAAGTTTGTCTGCCACAGGCGAAGCCTGCTGCTAACTTAGGACCAGCTACAAGGGTCTTTTGGCAGTTGTGTTTTTCTGTGCTTTGCCATGGCATGAATAAGTCTCATCTTAGGCCTTTTTTATTACTGTGCTTTGTTATTAGTTAATGTTTCAGGACAGTAAATTATAAATGAGATGTCTTTGATAAAATGTCATTCTATCCATTGTAATTGTTTGGATTGTCTGATCTTTTTGACAGCTGCAGCATCAGGCAATGAGAACATTCAACCACCACCATTAGCTTATAAGAAATGGGGTCTTCAAGATATTGACACCATCATTGATCATGCTAGTATTGGTAAGCATTGCTAGTTCTATCTTTATTTTTATTTTTATACTTTTTTATTGAAACATTAATAAATTGACATTAATTCTTATGTGAAAAAGAAATCCACTGCCTTTAGTGAGACACTGGGACGTCAGTTCCAGTTATTCTCAGTGAAGCTTATGTCTTTAAGATAGAGTAGCAGTTTTGATGTCATTTGTCTATGACGTTCTGGTTCTTGTAATGACCTTACAGATAACTCTTGTAAAATATACTTTGTGGACCAACAGAAAATAAATAAAGTAGGCTTCTTCCCATGAGAGTATTTGAGGGATTGTTGTGTTAGTTCAAGAATATAGATATCAAAGACTGGGCATGGTGATACATTACCTGTCTTCTAAGGACTTGGGAGACCAGACAGAAGAAGGATTGGGAGTTTGAAGCCAGACTGCATTATAGAACAAGACCCATTATAACTGTCTGACTCACTCTCTCACTCTCCCTATCTCTCTCTCTCTCATTATATATTAAATATAATTATATATTATATAAAGGAAGGAAGGAAGGAAAGAAGAAAGAAAGAAAGAAAGAAAGAAAGAAAGAAAGAAAGAAAGAAAGAAAGAAAGAAAGAAAACTAAAGCATAAACACAGGGATGCAAAGTCCTGGCTTGTCCAGAAGTGCAAGGCTAGTTAAAGATCCACAGAAGAGTAGAGCAACTGTAGTAGGCCCCAACGGGGGAAGACAAAAAGGCCCAGCACTGAGCAAGCTGACTGAATCTGACAGGAAAATAACAAGCTCTCTAGCCAACACACACACTGGCCTGGGGTGAGTGCCAGGGGAGCTGATGAGAGTGAGGCCAGGGACACAAACAGGGACCTAGCCTTGAAGGCCTCATGCACTTACACAAGAATGGACTGTCTCAGCATGTCAAGAATGGCTGGCTTCTCAGCAACAGTGCTCTCACACTGCCCGTTAGAGAGAACCTCTCTGAAGACGGCTCAGAAACTGGAAATGGGCGTCACTATTAGGAGAATCTAACAGTGCTCTCACACTGCCCGTTAGAGAGAACCTCTCTGAAGACGGCTCAGAAACTGGAAATGGTCGTCACTATTAGGAGAATCTAACAGTGCTCTCACACTGCCCGTTAGAGAGAACCTCTCTGAAGACAGCTCAGAAACTGGAAATGGTCGTCACTATTAGGAGAATCTAACAGTGCTCTCACACTGCCCGTTAGAGAGAACCTCTCTGAAGACGGCTCAGAAACTGGAAATGGTCGTCACTATTAGGAGAATCTGGATATGTTTGTACATGCTTATAATTCCAGCTCTTGTAGGAATATAGCAAATTCAAGGCCAGAATGAGCAATGTGGCCATACTCCATCTTAAATTTTAAACAAAGAATGAAAGAAAACACTAATAAGAGACTGTCCTAATCTTAGTGAGAAGTAATGGGCTTCTGAATTAAGGGGTAAAAGTGAAAATAGAAATACTATTTTAAAATAGTTTCCATTGTTGAAATATATCTTAAGAATTGGAACAATGGATAGGCACTAGTGTTACATGCATGCCTGTTATCCCGGCACTTGGCAAAGGCAGAGAGGCAGAGGCAGGTGGATCTCTATAAGTTGGAAGCCAGCCTGGTCTATAAGTGAGTTCAAGGGCAGCCAAGGCTACACAGAGAAATCCTGTCTCGAACCAACCAAGCAACCAACCAAACAAACAAACAGAACAGTGTATAAATACATAGAAAAAAAGAACAACAAAAACTTTCCTTTTATCCAGAGGTCCTCATCATTGGTGTTTAGCTCCTGGTTTGTGTGTAAGTGCATAAGTTATAATATTATCATATGGGAAGGCATGTTCTTATAAATAGTACTATAATACCAATTCTTTTCACATCAGGTTTACTAAGGGGACATTTGTCAGCCTCTGTCCTAACGTAGGACAAGAGACAGACAGAGGATGCTTGAAAGGTTTGTTTACAGAGATGCTATACGGACTTGCTAATGTATAAGCACCAGCAGTCCATATACGGGGACTTCTTAGCACCAGGCTGAAGAGTTACAGGCAGGGAGCCATCTTCACACTCACAGATCATGGTGGAATAGGTGCCTGGGAGCAAGATGACAACTCCTCAGGGTACAGCCAGCTCTTGGGGAAGGAATCCTTTCTCTCTCTGGTCTCCTGGTGGAACTCCTATTGTCTGAATTCAGCCAGAAGTCAGCAGGAACTATCAAAAGCCTGCTCTAGGGAAGGCAGGAGTTATGTGGAGGGCTGGCTGGCAGAAGGTGTCTAGCACACAGGCCTGCTGATTCTGTCTTCATAGTCCTGAATACCAGTCTTGTGTAGAATGCTCTATGTATTGTATATGTAATGTGTGGGGTGCTCTATCGGTAAACACTTCCATGTGTCTTAACTTTTCTGCTAAGAGAAATGTCAACATATGATATCCAAAGTGTTGAGTACAGCCCAGGGTCCCCTCCCTGCTCTGCTAATTAGACTTTGGAACATTGAAGCTGGCTGGGAAAAATGACTGGATAGAAAACATTATTCTATTCATTTACTCCCCAGCCTACACATGAAAACAATAACAGCACAATAACTTTATCTACATCTTTACATAGAGGTCTTAATTAACTCATTCAATAAATAAATACCTATTATTTAGGGAATAGTGCTGGTGCTGGAAACACGACAGTCCAGATGCCGCCCTGAGGAAGCTTGTATTCTGCTGATAGAGATAAACAAGAACTAAATGAGTAGATGTGGTGGTGCTGCCAAAACACCAGTAGGCAGCATGTAGGAAGTCAGCAGAGAGTTTAACCGAGCATAAATTCTAACGTGGAGTGGAACAGCCCTTTCACAGGGGTCACATAGCGGATATCTTACACATCAGATATTTACATTGCAATTCATAACAGTAGCAAAATGGCAGTTATGAAGTAGCAACGAAAATAATTTTACAACTGTGACATGAGGAACTGTGTTAAAGGATCATAGTGTTAGGGAGGTTGAGAACTGCAGCTCTAGAGTAAAGGAGGTGAAGACACAGATGCTGAGGACAGCAGGCCTCTCCAGAGACCCGGCTGGACTGAGACAGGAAGGGAGAGGAGGAGCCAGGTGAGCACAGGAGCCAGGTGAGCACAGGAGCCAGGTGAGCACAGGAGCCAGGCTGGGTGGGTTTGTCTCACAGTAAATGTTTCCATGTCCTGTTTTCTAAAGTAACAAATAATAAGAAATAAAACCACAGTGTGTCTACTCTTCATCCCCAGACAGTCCTGCTCAGTCCTTTGAGCTGCTCTTTCTTTTTTATTATTATTACTTTTTTTACACTCCATATTCTATTCCCCTCCCTCCATCCACCCTCTGACTGTTCCACATCCCACACCTCCTCCCCACCCCCCTGTCTCCATGTGGATTTTCCCACCCTCCACCCTACCTGACTTTTAAACTCCCTGGGCCTCCAGTCTCTTGAGGATTGGTGCATCATCTCTGAAGGAACACACCTGGCAGTCCTCTGCTGTATTTGCGTTGGGGGCCTCCTATCAGCTGGTGTCTGCTGCCTGTGTGCTGCTTCAGTGTTTGAGAGATCTCGGGGGTCCAGATTAATTGAGACTGCTGCTCCTCCTACAGGATCACCCTTCTCAGCTTCTTTCAGCCTTCCCTAATTCAACAACAGGGGTCAGCTGCTGTCCATTGGTTGGGTACAAATATCTGCATCTGACTCTTTCAGCTGTTTGTTGGGTCTTTCAGAAGGCAGTCATGATAGGTCCCTTTTTGTGAGCACTCAGTAATTGTGTCAAGCCTTGGAACCTCCCCTTGAGCTGGATCCCACTTTGGGCCTGTCTCTGGGCCTTCTTTTCCTCAGGCCATGTCCATTTCCATCCCTGCATTTCTTTCAGACAGGAACAATTATGGGTCAGAGTTGTGACTGTGGGATGGCAATCCCATCCCTCACTTGATGTCCTGTCTTCCTGCTGGAGGTGGACTCTATAAGTTCCCTCTCCCTACTGTCGGGCATTTCATCTAAGGTCCCTCCCTTTGAGTCCTGAGAGCTTCTCACCTCTCAGATCTCTGGGGTGTTTTGGAGGGTCCCCCCAATCTTCTATTTCCCAAGGTTGCCTGTTTCCATTCTTTCTGCTGGCCTTCAGGGTTTCAGTTCTTCTCCCTCACCCAATACCAGATCAGGTTCCCCTCTCCCTTCCACTCCCCCACCCCACCTTCCATCCACTTTCCCTCCCAGACCTCCCTCCTTTCCTCCCTCCCTCCCTCCCTCTCTCCCCACTTGTGATTTAAGATCCATGTCTGAACATTTTTGCTGGATGTACAAACTTGACCTTCCATATTCAGTTGTAGCTTTCCTCTCCTGACTCGTGTGGTTCCTTTCTCACTCTTTACCTGCTCCTCCTCCTCCCATTGCACTCCGGGCCTTTGCCTGCTCTGCTGCTTGTGGGCTTTGCTCCTGGTCCCTGTCACTGCATCCATTGTGCTGATCTGGCTCCTCAGAGCACCTGGAGCCTTCTGCAAACACTGGGTTGCTGCTCCCCTGCCCCCAGCCACTCAGCTTTCCTTCAGTGCAGGCCCCATTCACCTGTCACACTGGCAAGGAGGTCCTCAGATATGGGGAGATGTGGGAGTTGTCCAGTGAGTTTCACTTTATGGAGATTTAGGTGCAGAGAGAATCCATTGTACTTTACAGTATGGAAAGGACTTGTGTTCAGGGAATACCTTCAACAAGATTATAACCCCAATGGGAAAGTCTCAGCTACAGAAATACAATTACAGGTGAACGTTTCTCAGTCACCAGTAAGGTTTACATCATTCTTCATGACAAGAGTGAATATGAAATGGCTTTTGGCGGGATGAGGGGGAAGAGGGCCCTCAGTAAGCTGTCTCACCCTATGTGCTTGAAGCGTAGCTCTACAGCTTGTTAGAAGAGACGGTGCTTCCCTAGATACAGCAGCCAACCACGTAGAGCAGTGTGTAGATCAGAAGAAGTTAGTACCGCTTTAGAGACCAGGCTAGCTACATCTGACTGGGATACCCGTGCCTAACAATCTAGTTTGTATAGCGTACGGAGTGCAAAGGACCAGGAGTTGGGGGGAGGCCTTATGTGAACAGCTGTTCTTCAAAGGCAGAAACTTGAGGCACTCTAAGGTTAAGGTTTCCTCTGGGGAGCATGTGGAGTAAGATTGGTTGGTACAAGGACTTCAGGAGGGGCTGGAGTGGAATGTGGGTCTGAGCTGGAGAAGAGGGAGGGGGGGATAGGAAACCCAGTGGTGCTTGATAAGCAGAGGAGAAATAGCAGGGGTGGCGAGTTGAAGCAATAGAGAAAGCACCATGGCTGCAGAGAGTCTCGAGAGTGACAGAGGTGGAAACGGGCTGCGCCTACCAGTCGGGTTGGTGCTCTCTAATGTGGGCATTTGTTGTTTTACAAATTACTTTTGACTTAAAAATAAGTAGCATCTTAAAACACAAGCAAAATAATAGTTTAAATGAAGTAATTTTCATGTATTCTAACTGGTTTTTATCTTCTTTTTCTTTTCATTTTAAGGTATTATGACTCTGTCACCGTTTGATCAAATGAAGACTGCTTCCAATATAGGTGGATTTAATGCAGCAATTAAAAACAGTCCGCCTGCCATGTCTCAGTACATCACTGTGGGCTCCAGTCCGTTCACTGGCTTCTTCTATGCTCTCGAGGTATGAGCTTCAGCATGAGCAGAGCCACTCTGAACTGTCTAACTTGCCTAAAAATTAGATATAGTAACATAGCCTTAGAAAGATTAAATTTGCCGGGTGTGGTGGCGCACGCCTTTAATCCCAGCGCTCGGGAGGCAGAGGCAGGCGGATTTCTGAGTTCAAGGCCAGCCTGGTCTACAAAGTGAGTTCCAGGACAGCCAGGGCTACACAGAGAAACCCTGTCTCGAAAAACCAAAAAAAAAAAAAAGAAAGAAAGAAAGAAAGATTAAATTCATAAGTTTCACCTGAAGCTAAAATGAATCACAAATTTTTTTCTAAAAAATTTTATCTTTAGAAAAAAAAAAAAGCTGAGTTTGATTTCCAGCAACATATAAGAGATGTGGTGGTATATCTCTGCAGTGCTAGCATTGGGAGAGATGGAGGCCGAAGGATCAGAAGGTCAAGGTCATCTCTACTACCTAGCAAGTTTGAAGCTAGCCTGGGCTACATGAGTGAGGCATTGTTCCCTGCTCCGCACGGTGTGTGTGTGTGTGTGTGTGTGTGTGTGTGTGTGTGTGTGTGTTTGTGTGGTGTATCAGCAACAAAACACCCAAGGAAAAAAAACCAATAAATTATGGTCTCTGAAGTCCTGAGTTCTTTGGCAGCTGAACTTTGTTTAAATATTGGTGCTAGTTGTTCATTATGTCAGCCCTCCAGGGACTGGACTACATGAGGAAGTGTGGGACAGAACAAGTGTGGGACAGAACAAGTGGCCCATTTTACTTGATAGAGGCTTTGGAACTGTTTCCTAAAATAGAGAAAAGCTAGGTGTTCCATTCAGAAGCACTTCTCACTTAAACAACAGCCTGCTCTGGATGGGCTGACCTATCTTTCCCTTTTATACAAATATACATTTTTCTAAAGAGTAAGCGAAGAGGCAGTTTTGTACGGCTGGGAAGTCCACAGCGCAGCTAGACAATGCCCTGTCTTATTGGCCTTGGTTTTCACTGAGCTACAGTTTAAAGAGAGAGACCTTAAAGGTTGGTTATGGGCCAGCAGCAGCTGAGCACAGTGGGGAGTTCTTGTTTCCCAGTGTGTTAGTTTTCATTGCTGAGGCCAAAGTACTGACAGGAGCCACTTGTGGATTCATTTTAAATCCTCGAGTTAATTGTACCTTGTTGCTGCTCCTGAGGTTGACGCCCCTGGTGCAGACTCTGGAACTGCATTTCATGTAAGGCTCCTCTAGAAGCAGGCTTCATCTGTGTTTTCTCTGTGTGTCTGCAGGGAAGCACACAGCCTCTGTTGTCTCACGTTGCACTCGCTGTTGCAAGTAAGCTGACCTCCGCCCTCTTCAGTGCAGCCAGGTAATGCCTGTTAGCTTGATCTGAGTTGGAGCTGCCTTGATTGTGCCTGACCCTTGAAGCTAGCACTCACCTGTGTCCGCTCTCCTTAGTGGTTGGCTTGGTTGGAAAAGCAAGCACGAAGAAGACACTGTCCAGAAGCAGAAGCCCAAGATGGAGCCGGCCACCCCACTAGCTGTGAGGCAAGTCCACCGTGCTTTTCTCTCGGGGTGCTCTGAGCAGCACACAACGGTTATGCTCGCCGCTTGCCTGGGGCCCTCAGCTGGCTTTCTGACTCTGTGACTGGCTTCTGAGACTTTCTCCTCATGTGGGACTGTGTTCTCAACTAGAACAAGAGTTCCCTGAGGGGAGGAGGAGTCTTCAGAATGCCGGCTTGGATGTCCTTCCTGTTTTACTGTAGAATGTATCAGTGTGTCTGAAGAGTGCAACTCTTTTTGTTGTTACTTTAATTTTTTGGAAGAGACAGCTTGCTTTTTGCTTGGCTTTCTTTTTAATTGTTGCTCATTACCTGATATAAAATACCACCATAAAGGAAGTAATATTCCAAATCCTCATTTTTTTTTTTTTTTTTTTTGAGACAGGGTTTCTCTGTACAGCCCTGGCTGTCCTGGAACTCACAAAGACCAGGCTGGCCTCGAACTCAGAAATCCACCTGCCTCTGCCTCCCAAGTGCTAGGATTAAAGGCGTGTGCCACCACTGCCAAATCTTCTTTCTAAAGATGTTCTTCACCTATAGAAAGCAGACTAATGAACTGTTAGTAAACTCAGTTTTCTGTGGTTTGTAGCTTTGGATTCATTACTCTCTAAACAGAGGCTCCAGTCACTTTTCTTCTTGGAAGTTCTGGGACCCTTCATGTGGGCCAAGCACTGCAGCACTGACCTGTGTCCTAGCCTTTCCTCCTATGTCATGCTATAACGTACCTGAATTCTGAATTCACTCAGCAACTAAAGATTGGTCAGATGGCCTTAGTGTCACGTCTACGTGACAGAGTCTAAGCACTGGAGGTTAAGGCCTTCTTCTGTGTGAGCTCCTTCCTTTTCATTTCCTGTTTACCTCTGCTGCACTGATAATTCACATAAGTTTGTTACAGGCCAATAGCATATTCATAGAAACTCTTTAGAAAAAGAAAAGTTCTTGCTTTAGGCAGCAGGTTAGTTGTTTTGTGTTATTGAAGTCAAAATAGTTGACAAAAACAACTTAAAGCAGGAAAAGTTTATTTTGGTTCACAATCCAGAAGGGCTCGCTCTGTTGTCAGTTGGTCCAGTGTTCTTGAGCAGTCTGTCATAGTAGTGGGAACACATGGCAGAGCCATTAGCCTCTTAAGTCCCAGAATAGCCATTAGCCTCTTAAGTCCCAGAATGATGGGACCCAAGAAAAGTCCAGGGCTTCCATAAGGCTTCCAGGGGCATTCCTCAGTGACCTACAGCTTTCAATTAGGTGTTCTTTTCACATCCTTCCAATAATGCCATCATATTATAGATCTGTCAAAAGATTCATCTGTTCAAGGTCAGAGCCCTCATCTAATCTGGAGACACACCAGAGACACCCCAGGAGTGTGCCTTCTGAGTGTCTTAGGGATTTCTCATGGTTCCTCACCATTCCAGACCTGAGAGTGAACCCTCACAGATAGACATATTGGTGTCAGCAAGGTGTCCTCTCCAGCACCGAGCACACACTGGGGACAGTGTCAGCAGAAGACGCCTGTGCTGGCGCACTGTCCTGCAGTGCACTTGCTTGTGGTGTTTTCTGACACAAGACTCTTACTCAAAACCAGAAATGACAGGGTCGTGCTGAGGGAATGCTTGTTTTCTATATTTTATGTTGTACACATAAACTATAACGGAGTATATTAATCCAGGCAGGGTTTACAGTTTTTCATTTAGAATAGACACAGTCTATTTCATGTATGCATTTTATTATCCTACCTATCTACCTTTCAGTGTGATTTTAGCTTTTATTTGTTTATTTTTTTAATGACAGATTTGGACTTCCAGATTCTAGACGCCACGGAGAAAGCATATGCCTGTCTCCTTGTAACACCCTGGCAGCAGTCACAGATGATTTTGGCAGGGTTATTTTACTGGACGTAGCCCGAGGAATCGCAATACGGATGTGGAAAGGTACTTCCCTATAAAAATGGAGAAAAAGCTACCTTACTTTTTACCTCAGTAGTGAGCGACTTCATTCTTCAGCTTTAGGTTGGTAACAGCAGTCAGTCCTCTATGAGTTTTCTTTCTAATATCTACTCCAGTCAGTACGCTCCAAAAGGCAGTTACCATCGATCTTGTATCCACTCCAGTCAGTAAGCTCCGACATGCAGTTACCATCAATCTTGTATCTACTCCAGTCAGTAAGCTCCAACAGGCAGTTACCATCGATCTTGTATCCACTCCAGTCAGTAAGCTCCGACACGCAGTTACCATCGATCTTGTATCCACTCCAGTCAGTAAGCTCCGACAGGCAGTTACCATTGGCTGAAGCACTGGCTCTGTGTGGCTAGCTTGGGTTTGTTGTTTGTGCTGTTGGGTTTGCACTCAGGGCCTTTTGGACTCTCTCCTACTCACCTCAGGCAACTCAGCCTCCCCCCTTCTTCTCCCTCTTCCCCCTCCCCTCCCCCTCCTGTACTTCAGGTCAGTCCCGTCACTGTGTCACTGTCCGGTTCTTGGCCCCATCACATGCTTCTCCCTGTGTGCGGCCACTGTTGCTCTGGCGTAGCCGCCTGGGCTCTCCGGCTGCTTCGGTCACTTGTGATTCCCACAGGTATTGGTGATGAGAGGCCACCCCAAGCAAAACAGCATCAGCTATTGGTGTTTCCCTGGGCCACTGAGGAGCTTCACTCACAGGAAGGCCACTTTCTCTCTTGACTATATTTTAACTAGCCAAGCTAGTACTCTCCCTAGATCTGTTTTTCTCTTTAAGGAAGGAATTTTCAAAGAGAATAGGAAGAGAATGGTAGCAAAGGCAGGGATAGACTCGGGAAGCTTTGGTGATGTCTGCCATATTTTCTTTTTAAAGAAAAGAGTGATCTGAAGCAAATATACATGGTAAAGTATTAAAATCTGATGTTTTGGTGACGGGTTATAACATTTTTTTTTCATCATCTCTGTTTAAGGTATCTAAGAAGAAGAAGATAGCACTTCTCTGTCTTCCCTTCCCCCTAAGTAGTCGGTAGTGCCTGAGGACCTACTGTTGAGCCTAAATGAATAAACTGACTAGCTCCCTTTCTCTGTCGGCAAGGGTATCGGGATGCACAGGTCGGATGGATTCAAATTGTAGAAGATCTCCATGAACGAGTGCCAGAGAAGGGGGATTTCTCCCCCTTTGGAAATACTCAAGGGCCCAGTCGGGTAGCTCAGTTCCTTGTGATCTACGCACCACGAAGGGGGATTCTGGAAGTGTGGAACACACAGCAAGGACCTAGAGTGGGAGCTTTCAACGTGGGTAAACACTGCAGGTGAGCTGCAAGGCTGGCATCCCCCGGTGCCCGAGAGGAACGCAGGGGAATGCCCTTAAAGCAGCAGTAGATGACGGGGCCTGGAGAACTGCAGAATGCTCTGTTCGTCATGTTTTCCCTGTGAGTGCCTGACATAGAATTGAGGATCATGTGTTACATAACAAGGAAATATTACTGAGAACACCACTGACTTATGTGAGCTTACTCTAGCCATCTGTAAGCCATTTTTCTTACATTGTGAAGACTCCCCAAGGGAGCACTGCAGAGTTTCCTGGTGGTGATGACAAGCAAGGCGTGCACCTTACTTGCTGTTGAACGGTGGTTCTGATGGGTTCATACAGTTTCCTAGAACCTCTGAAGTAAACCCCCTGTCTGAGTTAGCGCCACCTCACTTGCTCCCTGGCAGCAGTGGTTATTTGGCTGGGGGTACCCCTGAGTTGATTAAGACGTAGCTGTGGTTGGAGCACTTTGTGAGATTTCTCTTCCTGCTGATAATTTTACCCACTGGTATGTGATTGCCATAGGCTGCTGTATCCTGGCTACAAAATCATGGGCTTAAATAACGTGACAAGTCAGAGTTGGCAGCCTCAGACTTACCAGATCTGTCTTGTTGACCCGGTGTCTGCAAGTGTGAAGGCGGTGAACGTGCCTTTCCATTTAGCGCTGAGGTAAGAGCTGCGGTGTGCTCCTTGACTGTGCTGCGCATGGTTTGCCTGGTCCACTACCTCAGGCTCTTTTGTTCCTTAGTTTTATATTTGATGGCTTGTTAGACCACTAGACGCCCCCTTTAAAATTAAGTAGGAAACATAAACAAAAGATGAGTTGGTTGCACCAGGATTAGGAGGAACAGACACACATTGTATAATGAGTCGTGTTTATTATTTCAGTGATAAGAAGAGTGAAAGAGCCAAGGACCTGCACTTAGTGAAGAGACTCTCAGCCCTGCTGAGAGCAAAGGCCCCCAGGCCCGGTAAGTGCCTCTCATCACTGTGAGTGCCTCAAGGAGTCAGAGCAGGAACTGCTCAAGAAAATGCTGATGTGGGGTGGGGGTGGGGGGCTGTGACTCCTTTAGGATGGCAGAGGGGGCAGACTGCTGTCTCAATAGAAACATCTTTCTAGGATAAATGGAACATTCAGTCTGATTTTCTCATTTTAGATTCATTTGAAACCGAAATAAAGGAGTTGATTCTTGATATTAAGTACCCTGCAACCAAGAAACAAGTAAGTGTGTGTAGTAGTGAATTTTCCTGCTGAGAAACCAATGTCACTCAATCCTGAGAAAAGTTTTATTTTCATAGTCCTATGCAGGGGTGAGTACCTGTGGTCTTTCTTTGTAAAAAAAAGCTTAGGAAATATTAACTATACATGTGACTGCATGTGCTGTATGCACACACATACATAAATCTGGAATAATGGGAACATGGTAATAACAGCACAGGCGCAGAAGCTTGTAGGACCTCTGAGGAGGCCAGCTGCCCCTCCTCGTCCCAGTCCATCTCCACCCCATGACCTTTGTGTTTCTTGCTGACACTGCATTTGTGTAGCTACTCTGAAGTGTTGTGATGTTTTCAGTCTTTTAGAGTTGGAGACATGTTGTCTGTTGTGTTCTGTGACTTGTTGTTAGTGTTTCTCCGAGTGTCCATGCTGACTGGATCTGCAGCTGGAGCCCGTTAGTGTGCGTGCTATAGCTCACCTTCACTCTCCTGCTGTCGAACCATTTAGGTGGCTTCCAGTTTTTCAGCCAATCCACAATGAGCTTCCCAGCACACGATGCAGGTTTCTATTTGCACTTACACCCCAGGGTGGGATTGCTGGGCCATGAGCTTTGCGGCTGTGTTGACACATGACACATCTAGCTGCACTTGTCCTGAGAGTCCTGGCACCATGGCCCCACAGTGCACAGTATTGCCAGGCTCATTGTTGAGATTCAGATCAGTTTTGACCTTACTGACCTGAAGAACTCAGCCCCCTGCCACTTCCTGCCACTTTTAAATGCCAGCCACAATCTATAGGCTGTTATGCTTCTGACCTGGCCTTTGCTTTTGTTTGGTAGGTAGCTCACAGACTCAGGGAAGTTCTTTTTATTTACCAGTTGGAACAGATACTAAAGCCTATTGACAGCCAGCTAGGTACACAGGGCAGTGCTTCTGCGGATGGGTGTGCAGCCTCCCTGTCTCTCCAGGAGTCTGCATGCTACAAAGTGTCAGCTATCTGAAATTCCAAGGCCACTATCACTGGAAGAGTTTATGGAGGTTCATTACTCCTATTGTACCATTAACTGTCATTGGTCAATTTACCTCTTCACTCTTCCTCCCTGGAAGCTAAAAATTAGAATTCTCTAAGTGCCTGGCTGGTTGCTATGGTAACCAGCCCCATCTTGTGACTGTGCCAGGGACGGCCTCATTGAAACAGAAGGTGTTTGTGTTCTCTCCAGCAAAGCTGCAGAGGTCTCAGGAGTTCTGTATCTTGAATGTGGAGGCAAACACGAAATGTTACAACGGAACATTCTCCCAGTTTCTCTGTCCGCAGGGATTTTAGCACCCCCGTTACAGGAGCTGGGGCCAAGACCAGTCACTAGAACAAAGATTCTTCAGCACCTGTCACTCAGGACATTATTGTTAGAAACCATCAGAGCTGTGAGCAAGGAACCAAGGGCAAAGATCAGTGCGCATTTTGACCTCTCAAATATATCATTGTGTTATGAGATGGATATTTGTCTTTATTTGTAGACAGGGTTTTTTTTTATGTAGCGCTGGCATATGTGGGACTCACAGATCAACCTGCCTCAACCTCAAGAGTGTTGGGAGTCCTGTGTCCTGCCACAGGCAGTGTACGTAGGCTTACGGTTTTAAACTACTTGTCTCATCAGTGAAAATCCAGTTTAATCTGATAATATGAAAGGATAAATGTGAACTTTAACTGTTACTGATTAATCGCTGCCTCTGGTATGATTAATCAGCCTGCGAGTGAAGATGTTTAAGCATCTGGATAGGTTGTGATGAGGGAGGACGGAGCATGTACTATGTCTAGCTACATGGCAGTGGCAGCAGCCTGCCGTGTGCACATGAGGCAAGTGGTGCTGAGGTGAGGTAGCAGCTCATAACTGGCATGCTGGTAACCTCTGCGTGGCAGCCATTCCAAGGAGGCCACTTCAGACTGTGCTGGAGAATAACTGTGTCCTTGTTATGTCGTGTGGCCATTCTGTGGCCCAGCAGCTGCCCACTAGTTACAGG
Organism: Mus minutoides; assembly: GCA_902729485.2. Lineage (NCBI taxonomy): Eukaryota > Metazoa > Chordata > Mammalia > Rodentia > Muridae > Mus > Mus minutoides. The sequence continues at coordinate 2,925,876 of LR749488.1, forward strand.
CTCGGTCACATTCTACTTTTAATGTAACTTGAATTCTCAGCTGTGTGTATTGAAAGTGGGATAGCAAAGATGCAGGTGTATGTATAAAGCCAAGTTGTTGCTGCATAATCACTAGAACTGTTCACTGTTTCTTTTAGGCTCTGGAAAGCATTTTGGCCAGTGACCGTTTATCGTTTTCCTGCCTTAGAAATGTTACTCAGACTTTAATGGACACTTTAAAAAACCAAGGTAATAGATACTGTTGCAGTTTCCCTTCATATTATATATCTCATTATGGGACATGTAATGCCATCACGCTATATTAATGTAGAGATGACTGCCAGGCAGTTAGCTAGGGAATCGGCAGGCAGACATGAACTAGGGTACTTACTCTATACCCTTATGTTGGGAGCTTTAAACATTGTCCACCTAACATGCGTTTGATCTGAACTGACTCAGAGTGCTAACTATCTCCAGGAATAGTCTTTGCACGTGCCTCACTGTTGTGAGGGAAGATGTCAGTACAGAAAGGCGAGAAGCAGACAGAGAGGCTATCTGTGTTGTGCCCACTCCACCCCAGGCACAGGGAACATTTGGAAAAGGGGGACAGAAAGATGGCAGGAAGCAGGGGTGGGTGGATGGAGGAAAGTTGTCTGGTTACAGCAGAGCCACTGCACTCACGAAGCCACCTCTGTGCCTCCCTGCCCTAAACCTGTCAGAAGCCATGCACGTCCCTGCATTGAGGGTAACAGGGCTCCTAAGTCCCCACCCTGAGGAGCAGTTGACAGTTGATGCCTTCTGGAGGTGGGAGAGTCAATTTTCCTTAGGGCTGTGGGCTCCTGTTAGTTCACACACATTCCAGTGGGTGGCCCCATACCTGTGATGAGATTTATGAGAGGCAGAAATTGGACTCAGTGGGTTGCTTAAGGGGGGAAAGGGCATATCGTACTTGGAAACCTCCCATCCTCAAAACTATTAATAAAATATCAAAGTTTAATGTGATGTTTCCTAACTTCTGTTCAAATGCCTCCTATAGACTTGGTATCTGCTAATTTTGGTGTGTGGTATTTTTATTTATTTGTAATTTTTTTGATGATAAAGTTTCTAGAATTTAAAAAAAAAAGTAGACATGAAGTTGGGAAAGGGTGGAGGTGAATATGCTCAAAATGTGTTATATGCATACATCAAATTCTTAAATAGTTAATAAAAGTATTATTTTAAATATTAAAAAATAAAATTGTGCACCAAGAAAATAATTAATTAACAATATAAAATTTTGGGGCTGGTGAGATGGCTCAGCAGGTAAGAGCACCCGACTGCTCTTCCGAAGGTGATAAGTTCAAATCCCAGCATCCACATGGTGGCTCACAACCATCCGTAACGAGATCTGGCGCCCTCTTCTGGAGTGTCTGAAGACAGCTACAGTGTACTTACATATAATAAATAAAATAAATCTTTACAAAAAAAAAAACAATATAAAATTTTAAGAGGGTGATGAGCAGCTGTTATTTTGACAGAGTTGCAGAACATTGTGAAAGCCGTTGGGATGAGGGTAGTGAGCTAATGGTATGCAAGACCCAAACAGGGCTGGGGTCATGGCTCAAGCCTTCAGTCTCAGCCCTTGGGAGGCAGAAATGGGCGGGGCTCTGAGTTCAAATGTCAGCCTGGTTACAGGGTACAGGCCAGCAAGCTCTCCATAGGAGACCCAGTCTTATAAACAACAACAAAACCCAAACACATTTTCTATCTATCTTTGGCTTTTGCTTTGCCTCCTGGGAGAAGAGAGGTTTCTAATGGGGACTTTCTTTAATATTTTTTTCTGACTGGGGTAATGGTCAAGAGTATTTATTCTTTGAAGTGATGTTCTGTTAGTGTAGAGGATCTGCACTCTCATCCTTTTAGGAACAGGAGGGAGTTTCAGAACTCACAGCCTGTCATTACATTAGCAGGGCTGAGTTGTGGTGCTGACTTTTATTTGTTTAAATTTGTCTGAAAAGAATTACATTTGAAACTATGGCTTGTAACTCCATATTCTGTTCAGCCGAGCTTGCAAAGTTAACTGGTTCCACATTTCTAATATCAATTGAATTGTGGTGTGCATTGGATTGAATCCATCCACTTGGGATTTTTTTTCTAGCAGTAGAGTCTAAAGCCAGATTATATTTAATTACATTTATACCTAATCATGTTTGAGCCAAGCTACAATGACTTCAAAAAGAATTCATATTAAGTTTCTGCAGGACATAAAGCACCTAACTTTGAGATAGTTTTCATTCTTGACATTTTCAGTAGATATAGAAATCCTGCTCTTGGTAAACAGTGGGTGTCTTCAGTGTCCATATCTTAGTGGAGACCACTCACTGAAAAGGCATACTGTACTTAAAAAGTTTCACATCCCTTGAAAACATTAACAAAACATCTGATATTATATAGAGAATAAGGCAAATCACAAAACAAAAACTAAAAAGCCAAATCATAGTTTCAAGTTCTGTTGCTAAATCAGAGTCCTGAAATTTTTCAGAGTTTCTTCTGCTGCTTTATAATAGCTGTGAGAACATGGGTAACACTTCTTGTTATTCATTCTTAAATAAGAGTTCTTCAAGTTTTCCATAGCTACCCTTGCCCTTATATTAGCGAGAAATACTTAAATTATTATGCATAATGTACTCTGTATGGACTCTTTCCTCAGCATTAGTCTTGACAATAAAATCTAATGAGTGGGATGTTAATCAGTGGTATGTTAGTGGAAGTCTACTTAGGGCTTTCCCGGGCTGTCCTGACGGTACATTCGCCACAGTCCACAGTTGAGTGTGAGCCTCATTGTCTTTGACCCCTTGATAACAGTCAGAGCCAGGCAGCCGTGCGTGTGCACAACCTCAGGTGAGCACAGCAAGCGTCTGGTGCTGGAACAACAGAGGATTGTTAAGGCCAACTCTTTAAATAGAAGTACAACACGGGACTCTCTTACTCTCACTCCATACCTCTTCCCCCCTTATTAGAAACCATTATTTCACTTAAAAAGCTAGACATTTTATTATATTGGAAAAATTATTTTTGCTTTCAAAATCTATGACAGGTTGAGCATATCAATATTTAACCTATTAAGAAATTGCATATTTAAGAGATTATGGGAGTCTTTTTATGAGTCTGTTAAGTATGTCTAATATGTTTTTTTCTCTGCCTTTTAGAGCTTGAGTCTGTTGATGAAGGACTGCTACAGTTTTGTGCTAGTAAATTAAAATTACTACATCTTTATGAATCTGTCAGTCAGTTAAATACTGTTGGTTTTCACTCAGACACCCCGTTCTCTGATGATGTGAGTAACCACAATGTTCATGCTGTGCGCAGTTATCCTTTTAAGCATTTTTGAGTAAACAACAAAAAAAATAGAGGTTTGGAGTGGGTGTCTTGTTTTTAAGAACTTAAAGGTATATTTTCTCTATCAGGCCTCCTTTCTGTCCCTTGCTGCTTAATTGATATTACTGTATGTTTTGTAAGAATATAAAGATATTAAATCTCACTGTCGACTCATCCTTCCTGTTTTAGACGCCTTTGATTTTTCTTGACATGTTTAAAAGTGATGTCATTCACTGTCCTATTGCTGTGGTTAGACACCATGACCAAGGTCAACGCTTACAAAGGAAAGATTTCCCTGTGCCTGCTTATAGTTTCAGAGGGTTACACTGACATCCCTTTATGATTCTTTTTCTGTTATATAAAACGTATTTATTAGGGCCCAACTTTTAGAAAAGTATATAGTACTCTAAAGAGACTTGCTAAAATGGCACTGTTTAGAATATAGTTTTTTCAAGTTTAGTTTACTTACATAGCATCATATTTATGAAATGTTATTTAAAACTAACATGTGAAACAATACATTATCTCTGTCATATTTCACACTAATTTTAAAAGCCATCACTGCTCATCAGCCTGGAATCTCAGTTCCGCTAATGGGTGGCTAGCATTTGTGGCAATTCAGAGAGAGAACGCCTTCTCTTGCTCACAGGATTTGGCTGTCTTGCTAAGGCTGGATGATAAGGAACTCCTGAAACTCCGGGCCTTATTAGAGAAATACAAACAAGAAAACACCAAAGCCACTGTGCGGTTTTCTGAGGATGCAGACGGAATGCTACCTGTTAAGACCTTCCTCGAATATCTAGACTATGAGAAGGATGCCCTGAGCATAAGGCAGATCGGAGAAGAGGAGCATGTGGCTCTCGGTAGGTGAAGCCCGCAATCTATGCTGAACACCCTCCTCGACCGCAGAAGTCCACAGAAGCGTACAGCAGTTCAGCGCCTGCTTCTGTTTTGAAATTCAATGACCAAAAATTCAGTGTACATATTTTTTGGTCAGTGATGCATTCTGGGTGTCCACACACCATGTCATACTAGTTTAATTGTATCATTAAGCCTTCTAATAAGAGAGTGTTGAGGCTGGAGAAATGGCTCATGCAGTAAAGTGCTTGCCATGCAAACATGGGGACCTTAGTTTGAAATTGCAGCATCTGTGCAAAAAGCCAGGCATGGAGGCATCTGCCTCTAATCCTAGCACTGGGTAGAAAGATATGGGAATCCCTGGGGCTCGCTCTGGCCAGCTAGTCTTCGCCTAACTGGGGAACTTCAGATTCAGCGAGTGATCTCTTTTAAAAAATAAAATGGGAACATTTGAGGAGGACATCCTACATTGACCTGTCACCTCCACTTGTGCATATACATATACGTGTATGCACACACACACACACACACACACACATGCATATGAGAGAGAGAGAGAGAGAGAGAGAGAATAGTTTTAAGGTATAATGATTTGCCTTCTATTCTCCTAAATCAAATTTAGATAATTAAGTTCTTTTCCTTCGGGTGTGGAAACCTTTAATCCCAGCATTCAGGAGGCAGAGGCAGGTGGGTCTTTGTAAGTTTGAGGCTGGTCTGGTCTGCGTAATGAGTTCCAGGACAGCCAGGACTATATAAAGAAAGAGTCCCTCTCAAACAACATCCACAAAAATTCTTTCCTTTCATACTGTCCTGCTCCTTTGGAATTCCAGTTTATAATCAGTGAGATTTGTGAATATGAACCTTTTTCCTTGGTGACTTGTTTGTTTGTTTGTTTGTGTTTTTGCCAGGCAGTTTCTTTTTCTGGAAGTGTTTGCATGGAGAAAGCTCCACTGAAGAGATGTGCCACAGCCTGGAGTCCGCTGGACTCAGCCCTCAGCAGTTACTGGTGAGGTGTTGTTACTGAATCCCTTGCAGATGTTACATACAAGTGTTAAGTCTTAAATCATTATCTTTAGTGTGTCAAGAACATACATTTAAAAACCTAAGATGATCAAAGGAAATTACAATTGCTATATCAAGATTGTTTTATTTTCTTATAAATTTCTGGGCTCAGATAAATATAGACTCTAGCAGGTAAATACATTTACAATGGGTTCTGATCATCAGTTGTTAGGTTAGAACGGAAAGAGCTCTTAAAAAACAATGTCAACATTTCCAAACTTAAATATTCAGGGATAGAATCTTTACACACCCGTGCTCTTCAAGTCCCAGCTTCTCAGAATCATCTATTGTGTTTTACAAATCTTAGAACTGTTGTAGAAAGGCTTCCATGCTCACCAACGTGGTTTCATTTAAAATACGTTTTTCATAGCATGTTAGGGATTTTAGAATAGGAATCTGACCAGGCAGTGGTGGTGCATGCTTTTAATCCCAGCACTTGGAGGTAGAGGCAGGCAGATTTCTGAGTTCAAGGCCAGCCTGGTCTACAGAGTGAGTTCCAGGACAGCCAGAGCTACACAGAGAAACCCCCTCTCAGGAAAAAAAAACCAAAAGAATAGGAATCTGATAGTTCATACTGTTTCCCCACTGCTGTGTCCCTGTATCTTTGGCAATAGCAAGACTAAGATACCCCCCCACACACACATACACACACATACACACACACCCAATCTGCTCTCAGAACCTGCAGCTGCTGCTTTCTTCAGAAGCCAATGGCTCAGTGGTGTCCTTCCTGGCAGTGCTCTCCTAACTGTGGCACAGATTGGAAGATAGTGTGCACCTAAGAGACAGAAGGGGTGGGATGCAGGGACCCAGCAGGTGTTAAGAATCTCTTAGACAGACACTTTACCTCAGGGTAATCCCCACATTCCATAATAGACCAAGCACAGCTAGACAGCTGCATCATCGTGCACACATGCACACTCTGGGAAAGTATGCAATCTTCCCTACGTTAAATACTACTTAGGCTGAACAAGATTTGATTTTATTTCAGTCTCTGCTCCTAAGTGTTTGGCTTTCGAAGGAAAAAGATATCTTGGACAAACCACAGTCTGTCTGCTGTCTTCATACCATGCTGTCCCTGCTAAGCAAGATGAAAGGTAGGAGACCAGTGCGTTGTGTGGGCCAGTGTCCTCAGGGTTTCCACTTTGATGCTCAGAAACAGAATGTAATATTTGAAATACCACACAAAGACAGGAGGAATTTCTCAACAAAAGGAGACTATAATATGGAGACCACTTCAGTGGGGTGTGCAGCTAGGAGGTAGATCCTTTGAATCCACAGGCCCTGGTTTGCATCCTTGGCCATTTAAACACACATACACATGAAGCCTGCACATGAACACCTACATACAAACACATGTATGCGAGCACATGCACAGAGCACATGCACTGGTTGGAAACTGGTAGAAATAATATTTTGCCCATTTTGATAGGAGAAATAGCTTAGAGATTAAGAGCACCCATTGCTCTTCTAGAAAAGCCAGGGTCAGTTCCCAGCACCCACATGGTGGCTCACAACTGACTGTAACTCCAGTTCCAGGAGATCCATTGCCCTCTTATGGCCTCTACAGACACCAGACTCATGTGTGTACACAGACATACATGCAGACAAAACCCCACACACATAAAGTAAGTGGTACATTTTTTTTTAGAAGTTAAACATACATATATCCCCATCCTCAACATTCCTCTTTCATAATGATGAAGATGGTTCAAATAAGAATTTGGTATTGATTCAGAAACAGCATGACCAATAGTATAAAGAAATGGAAGAGAAATGTTCTGAATAAAATCAATTGCAGTGTCTTCGAGTCTTTACTGCTGTTTTAAAGACCAAAAGCAGCAAAGAAGGAAAGGGTTCATTCCTTCCAGGTAACAGTCCGTCTGTCCGTCCGTCACTGAGAGAGTTGATGAGCCTAGTGGCAGAAGCCGAAGCAGAGACTGGAGGAGTATAGCTCATTTGCTTGTCCTCTATGATCAACTTACTTTCTTGTACACTCCAGGTCACCAGCTGCGGGTGGGGATGATAGCACCACCTACAGGGTGCTGGACACCCATCAACCCATCAAGGAAGGCCCGGGGCTGCCTGCTGGCTCAGCTTGAACCCATCAAGGAAGACCCGGGGCTGCCTGCTGGCTCAGCTTGTGGAGGCGATTTATTTAGTGGAGGCTCCTTTCTAGCAGATGACTCAAGTCTGTGTCCAGTAGACAAAACCCCAGCTAGAATACAGTATTCATTCTCTAGTGCGTTTAGACGTGTGCAGGGACACCTTTGATGGGTGTAGTTTAAGCCTAAAGGATGGCATACGTATAGTACACACCCATACTGACAGAGTGAGATGTTACTGTTTACATCTTCCCTTGTCTCTCCAGTGGCCATCGATGAGACGTGGGATTCTCAGTCCGTGTCCCCCTGGTGGCAGGAGATGCGCATGGCCTGCATCCAGTCAGAGAACAGCGGAGCTGCGCTGCTGTCTGCACACGTTGGACATTCTGTGGCCGCACAGATGTCCAGCAGTGCTACAGATAAGAAAGTAAGTGGGCAGCCGTGTGGCTTTGCTCCATATCTGTCCCGCTGGCTGACGTCTGGTTTTCTATCCTCCGGTGGGTAGCTTGCAGTGTCCTGGAGCATGGAGCATGAAGCATGGAGTGCGTGAGGAGTTTGAAGTAGCTGGTGACCGGTAGTGAGGCTTCCCTCACCAAGGGGTTGGGGTCAGACTAGACCGCCTCTTAGGTTTATTCACGTTCTGCAAACAGTGATTGTCTCTATCCTCCTCCAGATCCAGCCCTCAGTCTGACAGACCAGCACTTTCTACTGAACTTGCTGTCTTCTCCTGAGGGTTCATTTGTGTTAAGAAGTTTGCTTTTCTTACATTTCATATTAGGTCAAGTAGTTTCTCCTAGTGGGCTGTTAGGTTAACACCTGGGTGGGTCTCTAGTGGTTTATTATAAACACGATCAGTCTTGGAGGTTATGGGGTAAATGTGACACTACCAGACTGAGATGTTTGCAGTGATAGCATTAGCTGGTACTTTGTGTCAGTGCCGAGGAGAGCAGCCTTTGTGAGAGGCCAGAGGCTCTAAGGTGCGTGCACACGGGTTGTGCCTGACTTATGGCCACAGGACAGACCTCCCATAAGTGTCCTGAGTCTGCAGTCTCATCCACTCAAGTGTTAAATCTATAAAATTACTTCTCTGCTGCTTTAAGTTGATCTGGAGTCTGCCAGGTGGCTGGGGATGTGGCTCAGAAGAGCACTTGCCCAGCACAGATGAGGCCATGGGTTCGATCTCCAGCACAGCAGTGAAACCAAACATGCTGTCCAGGGTGTGAGCAGGATATCTTCTCTCAGTTTTCCCAGATGGTTTTGGATGCGGATGCAGAAGCCCTCACGGACTCCTGGGAAGCCCTTTCTCTGGACACAGAGTACTGGAAGCTCCTGCTGAGACAGCTGGAGGACTGCCTCATACTGCAGACTCTGCTGCATAGCAAAGCGAGCCCTCCAGCCACCAAGGCAGCATCCCCACAGACGGAGCCACTTCCAAGGCTTTCTGTTAAGAAACTGCTAGAAGGGGGGAAAGGTGAGCTGAAGCTCATGTGAGTGTGTGTGTGCACACACGGCGTTCTGAGTGTGCACTTACTCATTTCCTTCAATGTAGCTGAGGCTTGCTTTGAACTCACAGCCCTCCTGCCTTAGCCAAATGCTAGGAACATGGGTGTGCTTTTTAATTACTATTAGAGCAGTCCTAGGTTTTCAGTAAGTGAAATGTTTATGGAGACTCCCATCCTTGGACCTGAGTCCATCTATCCTCCTGCCTCACCCACTCCTGGACACGTTTCAAAATCTAAGTCTCTACCCAGGAAACCATTCCCCACCAGTGTTCTCTTCTCCCTCCTCATCTCCAGAGAGCTAACAACTTCATCCCTTCCTCTCTTCCCCGTTTTGTGGTTTTAAATTTTCCTTAAGCATGTTGTGTTTGATTGCCCATTATGAGACATAGTAACGTTTTACTTTGTGCATCAGTGTACATCTGTGCTCAGGTCTATTACATAGGCGTTTGTGACTGTTCTGTGTCAGGAGCACTCAAGAGTCCTCTGTGCTGTCTATTGTGAATGTACAATTAGTTGTGTAGATTCTCTTCTGTGCTGTGGACCAGATGCACCCGAGTGCCCAGCACTGTCGTCTCTCCACCCTTCTTGCTGGCCGCTCTCTCCCCAGCCTCTGCTCCTGGCTCCCCCACAGCCACTCCTGTGAGAACAACCGTGTGCTTCTCACAGGTAAAAAAGAGCACGAGCCATCGTCCCCTTCCCTGACACATGACTTTTCCGCTGGCCCGCTGCTTTGTGGTCGGTGCGTAGGAGTCTTCGTGTTCAGTTCTCACTGAGTGTTCATTATTCTTACCAGAGGCTCTCGGAAGCACTTGATACCAAACGATATTTCTAGATTTATATATTCAAGTGCTTATAGCTTTTTATGATTTATTATTGTGTGTGTGTGTGTGTGTGTGCGCGCGCGCGCATGTGTGCATGCAGGTACATTGACTCTGTGTGCACACATGGAGGGCAGGAGAGGGTGTCACGTGTTCTTAGTCAGGTTCCTTCTGTTCCATTGCAGCAGGGTCTCTTTCCAAGCCTAGGATTCAAATTTTCTAGCCTAGGTTGGAAGCCAGCAAGACCCAGGGATCCTTCTGTGTCTGCCACCTCAGAGATGGGCTTACAAGGATGCCTGGCTTGTTACAAGGGAAATGAGCTCTGTACTGCAGGCCTCATGGTTGGGTACTACTGACCATCAAACACTGAGCCATCTCTACAGCTCTATGTTTATAGATTTTTGTTTAGCTTGCTTTCTTGTTTATTTTTTATCTATCTATCTATCTATCTATCTATCTATCTATCTATCTATCTATTTATTTATTTGATGGATGTATGTAAGTAGTCTGTAGCTGTACAGATCATTGTGAGCCACCATGTGGTTGCTGAGAATTGAACTCCTTCGGACGAGCAGTCAGTGCTTTTAACCGCTGAGCCATCTCTCCAGCCCACTTTCTCATTTTTTATAAGATTGGTAACAATTTTTCATATTGTAAGTTTACTGTATCCCATGTTGTCACCTAAAGAAGGTTGAGGTACATTATTTTACTATTAACACAAAAAGTATAGTCAGGCATAAGTGTAGAGCAGCAGATACACAGTCCTTAGAAGGCAGACTCGGAGGCTGACCTCCAGCCCTGCTCAGGATGTTTCCACAGATAAGATGAGTTCCCTATGAAGCATTATTTTTATAGGAAACTCTTTATTTGAATCAAAATAAGAGGTAAGCCAGGTATGGTGGCACACGTTAGTGTCATCTATTCTGGAAACAGATGGGGGATGAACATTTGAGCTAATCAATTTCAGATGAGCCATAGTGGCCACCATAGTGATCCTTAATTCTTGCCCCGACTTTTCCACCCCAAAAGACAGGAAGATTGGGGGAAAAGCTAGTGTTTATTATTTTTAAATGTATTGTTTGTTTTTTGTAATAAGCAGAATTTTTCAGAATCCTTGAATATTTTCAGCTCACACAAATGTTTGTGTCCTCTTGATGAGTAAAACATGTAAATTACGCCTAAGTTTTACTCATTAATATTTTATAACACGGTGAAGTCAGTTGTGTATTAGATGTAATGTGGGGTGGGCGGGGTCACCAGGGCCCTGGCTCAGTGGGTGTAATGTGGGGTGGGCTGGGTCACCAGGGCCCTGGCTCAGTGGGTAAGAGTGTGTGCTGCTGAGCATGGGCTCCTGAGTTCAGATCTTTGAGCTGCATAAAAGCTAAGTGTGGCTGTGCACACACTACCCACAGCCATGGGAGATAGTGACAGACTGGGGTGCTGCCATCTTCACCCCAGGTTCAGGGAGACCCTGTCTCAAGTGAGGCAGGCAGAGTTACAAAGCAGGACACCCAGCATCTCCTATGATGTATGCACGTGCAATACACATATACAAATACATACATTATTTTACATCAGAGTAAAGGAACATGAGGCAGGCATTTGAGGCAGCAGCAGCAGCAGCAGCAGCAGCACAGGCTCAGTCACTCATCCTCAGTTTCGTGATTTGTTTGAGGCCAGCCTGACGCAAGACCCTTTCTCAAACAAACCACAAAAGAAACCTTTAAAATAGCAGTAATTCCTCCATCTGTGTCCAGTGTGGTATATTTTGAACGTATGGACCTGGCAAATGTGTAGTCTATAGGATTGATACATGCCAATTTATGTTTATTTGAGCTTTTTCTCAGTGCAGAAGTGTACCCCCAGATACCAGCTGTATTGCTTGCCCTCCCAGATTGAATGATGGGTATTCATATGCTTTAAGTCCAGGGCTTTTTGGCATCACCAGGCTCAGGTCCAAAGTGAATGTGCTGTGTATATGTGTACCTAAGGGAATATTTGTACCCATGCTCTGTATTTGGCTTCATTTAGCATATTGCTGCTCATATTTTACCATATTTCATTTTCTTTCTTGTCTCAAACCTGTAGGTGGTATTGCAGACAGTGTAGCCAAGTGGATATTTAAACAGGACCTCAGCCCTGAATTGTTGAAATGTGCCAACAAAGGGAGAGATGTAGAAAATCCAGACGAACCCAGAGAAGGTATTGCCCGAAGTCTCCCTGAGGTGTCAGAGGTGGAGATAGACCTAGGAGCTGTACCAGGTGACACCCGAATAATGAGCACTGTGGAATCCAGGGTGGAGTGACACGGGTGAGTTCTCCTTACCAAAAGGATGCTGTTACCCTCTTGTGTCTTCCAGACTTGCTCCACCTAGCCTACGAGCAGTTCCCTTGTAGCCTTGAGCTTGATGTGCTACATGCCCACTGCTGCTGGGAGTATGTGGTTCAGTGGAACAAAGACCCAGAGGTAAATGTCTCCACCTGCTGATTCTGTCTGCACGAATGTGCACAGGCCAGGCTCGTCCTGGAGCACATTGTTGTGTGTGTGTGTGTGTGTGTGTGTGTGTGTGTGTGTGTGTGTGTACACAGGCACACTCGTGCACACACTCCACTCAGTATGGAACCTATGGATGGCTTCATGTTTGCTAGGCAAGGACTCCCAACACTGAACGATATTCCCAGCCCTTTCACATTTACTTCCTGGAGACAGGATCTAGTTAAGTTGCCCATACTGGCCTTGAACCGAAGCCTTCCTGAGTTGTAAGCGGTGTGAAGCACAGTGGCCAGCTGTCCAAATAAGTGTGGCTTCCTTACACCTGGTCGATAATTCACTCAGACTTCAGGAGTTACATCTTCATTCCATTGCTCTTTTCCATTGAAACTGACTGTGACTAGCACTCTGTACAAGTATATTGTTTAGATCACACTGTTAGCATATCCTTGTAGTACATAGTATTATTACATATTAAAGAGCCTTTATGAGGAGGGAGGAAGGATATTAGATTTTTATACAAGAATGCAGCCTGAGATAAGGACCTCAAAGAAAGGATGTGGATTCAAGGGGAGCCCTTTACAAAAATACTTAGGAAGTAGGTTTAAGTAAAGGAAATGTGTCTAAGATGTTTTTGTGTCTTGTTTCATCTTGGTGTCAAGCCTGAAGGATGGCTGTTTTCCTTAAGTAAATGAAGGGGGGGGAGGCGGTAATAGGTTTGGTGACCAGTGGTAGGTCAGCCATTCGACTTGGATCCAGAGCCACACCCTAGGGTACTTCCAAACCAGGATGCCCACAGGACGATCATGATCCTAATAGTGTGGGAAGTGAGGCCTTAACAGGGAGTTTAGACTCCAGCCAGACTTACCTAGAACAAGAGTTGCCATGTGCACAGTAAGGCAGTTTCTGGGTTATTGTTCTCACCCAAGTATTTAAAAAGTAGTAAACATAGACATACTAGAACCAGCCGTCAGATACTAGGCTGCATTTAGGTCCTTTACTTTTACTTTTGCCAACGAGATAAATGCTGTTAGGTTGTGCCATTTCATGCAGAAATACAGGAGGAAATAAAAACTTTACAGTTGACTGAGGACAAGGGCAAATCACACATCTTCAGGTAAGGAGAGGCCCTGTGTTCCAGTCCACACTGGGAACAGTGCAGTACTGCCTTAAAAGAAAGAGGGAGCAAACAGTCCCACCTTTAGTTCTGCCTCATGGAGTCAGCATGAGAGCCTTCGTACCCTCTTGCCATCCCTCATAGCTATCCTTCTCAGAGCACACAGCTGGCTGACCTCTAGAAACGTCCTGAGCCCTTTGTCTCAGTGTCTCCCTAGGCAGAACACCCTAACACCCTACAGTAGTAGTCATCTGGAAGCAGTAGAGAAAGTGGCGTGCATAATACCCAGTGTTCTTTCCTGTTAGTGCAATCTTTGGCCTTTGCTGGAGTGGAAGGATTGAATAATATCTGTCTGTCATGTTTGTGTAGTTTCTTTGTAACTATCCATCTACTTCACACATCACACCTCATCCCAACTACACACACACACACACACCCTCCTACATTTAATTTTATTTTTTTAAAGATTATTATGTATACAGCATTCTGCCTGCAGTCCAGAAGAGGGCACTAGATCCCATTACAGATGGTTGTGAGCCACCATGTGGCTGCTGAGAATTAAACTCAGACCTCTGGAAGAGCAGCCAATGCTCTTAACCTCTGAGCCATCTCTCTAGCCTGTTACCTTTAGTTTTAAATTGAATTATCTTTGGAGAATCTCCAGTATCAACATGTGTGGTGACAGTAGTGATAGGGAGGCTTCAAAAGGTTTTAGCAAACGTCTCCAAGATTCTGTGAGCATGACGTGCGATTTGGATTGGAGAAGGTCAGACTTTGTGGTTACACATATAGCTTCTGAGGCTTCCCTCCGGTGTTTCCTGTTCCCTCACTCTAATTCTTCTTTCCATTCACTCCTAACACTGTCTGATATGCTCGCTTTCATCTTTATTATCAGACTCCCTCACTAGACTCTATGCTCAGTGCAGATAAAGGCCTGGCTCTATTTTGTTCAGTGTAGTATTACTGGGGCCTTAAGTAGGCTCTGTGCATGGTAGATGTTCCAATCTGCTGTATGGTGACTGTTTGCAAAAGGGAATTCAGTTTTCATACCTGTGAAATCCAAGTATTGCCTGAAGAGAGGAATTGTGTAGTAGATAGACCTCTGGAGCTTGAGTCCCAGTCAGCACGATCTGGGTGTGTCTACAAGTTAATCATTAATTAGATAATGAGATGGTTGACGTTATCTTATCAGAAGTTATTCCTTACCTGATTCACAGAGTTTCTTTCGTTTTCCTCCCCCTCTCCCTCTTCTTATTTGTTTGAGTCAGGTTTAGCTTTATAGCTTAGCCTGGAACTCTATATGTAACCCACCAGGTCCGGAGTTCATGATCCTTCTGCTTCTGTCAGTCTCTTTCTTCTGTCTGCTTGTTTGCTTGTGTCTGAGACAGGGTCTCAGTGTACAGCACTCACTATCATGGAACTCACAGTGTGGCCTCACAGACTGGCCTCAAACTCACAGAGATCCACCTGCCTCTGCCTCCCGAGGGAAGAATTAAAGGTGTGCACCACTGCCACCCAGCAGCAATAGCTGCTGCTCCTCCTCCAACTCCTCTCCTCTTCCTCCTTCATATAAGTGAGTGCTTTGCCTTCATGTGTGTATGTGAATTGTATACATGCCCTGTGCCCTTAGAGAATAAAAGAGGGTGTTGTACCCCCTAGAACTTGGGTTATGAATAAGTTTAAGCCACTGTGTGGGTCTTCTGCAATAGCAACAAGTGCTCTTAACCACCGAGCCATCTTTCCAGTCCCTTTGCCAAATTCTTAAATAGATTTATGCAGAAATTTAGTAAGAAGTCTCCAGTGGGGGCTAGAGAGATGGCTCCGTGGTTAGGGTTTCTGGGTGCTCTTCAGAGGACTTGAATCCAGCACACTAGCCTGGATGCCCACAAGCCTGAGACTTCAGGGCATCTGATGTGCTCCTCTACCCTCCACAGGCAGCCTCTCACACAGCATGCACTTGCCATAGACACAGGAAGAAAGTCAATGTTAAAGAAAAAGGTTTCCATTGATGTGAAATAACCTTTATCTTCTCTCTCTCTTCTCTCTAAGGAAGCTCGCTTTTTGGTTAGATCCATAGAACACTTGAAGCACATTCTTAATCCACATGTTCAAAATGGTGAGTAGCAGGTGTAGAGTCCTCAGGAGCCCCAGCCATACTAGGATGGGAGTTGTCCACACCCACAGTCTCCCAACATCTCACTGTGCATTACTATGTGCAAAGAACCCTCTGTAATTGCCACCTTCTGGGACTATGTACAAGGGCTACTGATGGCAGCTGCTCTGCTGGGCGAGAAAAGCATGGTCGTTGTTTTTTGCTTACTTGAGGTTTTTTCTTTAAGTATTTTTTTGGTTTGGTTTGGTTTGGTTTGGTTTTTTTGTTGTTGTTTTTTTTTTTCCCCCGAGACAGGGTTTCTCTGTATAGCCCTGGTTGTCCTGGAACTCACTTTGTAGACCAGGCTGGCCTCGAACTCAGAAATCCGCCTGCCTCTGCCTCCGGAGTGCTGGGATTAAAGGCGTGTGCCACCATGCCCGGCTCTTTAAGTATTTTTAATGTTTTAAGTACTTTGGGGCCGGGGTCAGGTGATGTTTTGTTTTGTTTTGCTTTTGTTCTCCTGCAGTCTCAGGTAGCCCAGGCCACCCTTGAACTCCAGCTTCCCTTGCCTTGCCCTCCAAAGGCCCGAGTTACAGGTATGCGCCACCACATCCGGCTACCTTGACATAAATTTTTTTTAAAGATTTATTTATTTTATGTATATGAGTACACCATTGCTCTCTTCAGACACACCAGAAGAGGGCATCAGATCCCATTACAGATGGTTATGAGCCACCGTGTGGGTGCTGGGAATTGAACTCGGGACCTCTGGAAGAGCAGTCAGTGCTCTTAACCGCTGAGCCATCTTTCCAGCCCAATATGTTTTTAATATATTGTTATTTTAATAGTTTTCATAAGAATTCAGCTGTTGCTGGGCATGGTGGCGCATATGGAATACATTCTTGGTGAAAAGGTTTTAATCCCAGCACTTGGGAGGCAGAGGCAGGCGGGATTCTGAGTTCGAGGCCAGCCTGGTCTACAAAGTGAGTTCTAGGACAGCCAGGGCTATACAGAGAAACCCTGTCTCGAAAAACAAAAACAAAAAAACAAAACAAAACAAAGTTCATGCATGTCTTTTAAATCATGTTTTTTTTTTCTTTTAAAGATGTATTTATTTTATGTGTATTACTACATCATTGCTCTCTTCAGACACACCAGAAGAGAGCAACAGATCCCATTACAGATGGTTGTAAGCCACCATGTGGTTGCTGGGAAGTGAACTGAGGACCTCTGGAAGAGCAGTTAGTGCTCTTAACCACTGAGCCATCTCTCCAGCCCCATGCATGTCTTTTGTGACTTTCTGAGATGTGCTGCAGGCCCAGTAGTTATGGTGTCAACAGACACTTTGCAGGAGCATTTCCCCAATCAGCGTCCCAGTCAGTGTGTGCTTCCTCTGCCTCGTGTCCTCCAGCGCTGGAGAGCCAGGAATTGTAGTCAGTAGCAGAGCTTTGTAAGCGTGTGCAAGGCCCTCTGCTCCACCGTATGCTTCACACAAGCATCTTAGGCCTTCCTGGAGGCTGTGTGATGTTATGAGGGTTACTTCTTCCTTGTCACTTGTGGTATGGATTTGATACTTACTGTTTATAGGTATACTCTTCTGTTTCCTTACTCTTTTATTTAAAACAAAAATTCAGCATAAGATGCAAGAAATGATATATAGAGTCCACGTAGTTCCCTAAGCTTGGGGCAGGGTTCTGTGTGATGACTTTCCCTTGGCAGCGCTCTGCTCATAGCTCATTTCCTTTGCTGTGTAGGCATCGCGCTGATGATGTGGAATACGTTCTTGGTGAAAAGGTTTTCTGCTGCTACCTACCTAATGGATAAGGTCAGGTGGTTTTAATTTTCTCATACTGACTTCTTAATTTAGTTCCCTTCATTTCTTGATATTAGAAAGATTGCTTACACTGGGGTGTGTTAGTAGACTGTGTTTCTGGTTGTCAATTATACTGTGTTTTGCCCCTGCTCAGTTAAATGTACTTCCCAGGAGTAACATTTTAAAATTACACATGTATATCATTACAATATATAATTATATGTGTCTGTGTGTGTGTCTATGTGTGTGTGTGTGTATATATATATATATATATATATATATATATATATATATATAATTACATGCATGTGCATATATATATATGAGACTATAATATAATTACATCATTAATCCCCTTCCCTTTCTTCCCTCAAGCTTCTCCTATGTATACCCCCACCTTGCTGTCTTTAAAATTCATGACCATTTTTTCTGATTGTTATTACATATAACTACTTATAAACTTATATACAATCTGCACAGTCCATATAACATTATTATTGTAGGTATATGTTTTCAGGGCTGACCAATTGGTATTGGATAATCAGTTATGTGCTCTTTCCTTGGAAGTCTATTTCTCCCCCTCAGCACGCCTTAGCTGCCCTCAGTTCCTTGTCTGTGGTTGAGGCCCCGTGAGCTTTCCCTCTTCCACATCAGTATGTCTTTTGTACCATTCTTGTTCCGCTCATGTTTACACAGTAGTGTCAGTGACACTTCCCGGGTGTAGGAGAAACTCCCCGTTTCCCTGGCTCTTAGAGCCTCACCGTCCTCTCTCCTGCAGTGATCTCTGAGCCCTGGGTGACTGAGCTGTGCTGTACATGTATCAGCTGTGACTCATTGTGGTTCTCTGTAAGGGAAGGTCCTGGNCAGAACAAACATTTAGAATGTACCTGGGGAATATGCTAG
Source organism: Mus minutoides (assembly GCA_902729485.2). NCBI lineage: Eukaryota > Metazoa > Chordata > Mammalia > Rodentia > Muridae > Mus > Mus minutoides. The sequence continues at coordinate 2,943,973 of LR749488.1, forward strand.
GATAGCAGTGTATCAGTTGTAGGTTCTCCAGGCGGTTGGCTAAGTTCCTAGTATCAGAATGATTTCCCTCTTGTTGAGTGGTCCTTAAGTCCAATTAGCGAGAGAACTGTTGGTTACTGCCAAGGTATGTGTGCCACTAATGCAGCCCAGGGTTATCCTGCCATTCTGCTGACTATGGTGGCTCATTAGCATTGTAGGTGGGCAGACTGTTGGTTGTTTGCTTCCTCTGAACGCTTACATGGCACCTTCTGGTGCACTGAAACCTGTCCACAGGGAGCGGGCCTTCCAGGTCAGTTCTAACGGGGCTCTATATCTCAAGTATATATTGGTCTGCAGCAATAGGAATTTATCTCTGGGGACTGGACAGTCCCTTTTTTATTTTTAGTTTGTGAACTCTTAGCATATCTCCTGTCTCACTTTCCCAAGTGATTCAGCAACAGGTGCACACCCCCTTTACCCTGTAACCGCCGTGGCGATCTCCTTGACACACGGTCCAACAGGTCTAGGAGTCATTTATTCTGTTATATTCTATAAGTCATTCTATACAAAGTTTGCTTTTCTCCCTTTATATATGAGGTGGCCTATCAGGAGATAAAAAAAGAGAAGTGACCACTGCATTAAGAAAACGGTCACTTTCTGTTTCCCTCTCTAAACTGATAGCTTTCTGGATTCAGAGACTTAAAAATTGGGCTGGAGAGATGGCTCAGTGCTTAAGAGCACTTGACTGCTCTTCCAGAGGTCCTGAGTTCAATTCCCAGCAACCACATGGTAGCTCACAACCATCTATAATGAGATCTGGTGCCCTCTTCTTGTGTGTCTGAAGAGAACAATGTACTCACATACATAAAATAAACAAATTAAAAAAAAAGACTTAAAAATCCTTTCACGTGACAGGGACATGGCTCTAGGGAAAAAAAGTTGGACATGAAAGAAAATGCTTTTGTAGGCAATGGTTTTGTAGGCAATGCTTTTGTAGGCAATGCTTTTGTAGGCAATGTATTTGTAGGCAATGCTTTTGTAGGCAATGCTTTTGTAGGCAATGCTTTTGGGCTTTTTAGTTTGTAACCTAGTTAGCACAGAGTTTTCTTAGCACGTGTGGTAAAGGTTCAGTGAGTAGAATCTACTACTCAATATTGAAGACACTGAGCAGTTTTTAGTAGAGAAATTGTGTGCTCAGAATTCTGACAACATTGTGGAATGTCAGAGAGTTGGCCTGGACTGAGCCTGCTGCCCTAAGTCTGTTACAGGAATTAATCTCAGGTAATGAGGTCATGTTTTCAGTCTCAGCTCCACTGTCCTCTGTGAACTATCAGGTAATTTTCCTGAAGTTAGAGCTTCTACCTCCCATTTGGCCTGTAAACATAAATAGTCATGCTTGAGTAAGTACTTACTGAATCAAATCATCTTTGTTAGCCTGGAGTGTAATTCTTATCTGTTCTGGTATTTTCTTTTGTAACCACTTAAAACTATTATGTTTTTCCCAACAAACAGAATTCTTAGATGTTCTTTACTGGGGATTTTTAGACCACACAGCTGCTTGCATATGCAAACTGAGCACTGGGTACCCACTTTTGTTGTCTGTCTGCCCCTTTCGTTTCTGTCTGCCCTTCTTGTTATCTTTCAGCCTCCCCTGCTCCTTCCTTTCTATCTGACAGGGCCTCACTGGCTTGCCTTGACCTTTAAAATTCAAGGTCTCCTTTCCTCTCCTGGGCTGGGAGCTCAGCAATGTGCTGCTCTACTATGCCTGCGGGGACTTTTCTTATTACTTCAAAATACACAATTTACTGGGGAGAAGGGATTTTTTTATTAGACATATTTATTTATTTCACTTTATGTTTATGACTATTTTGCCTATGAGCCTCTATGTGTACCATGTATAAGCCTGTTGAAGCCCTAGATGGTTGTGAGCTATGGTGTGGGTACAGGGAATTGAACAGTGCTCTGAACTGCTGGGGTGTTTCTCCAGCCCATGGATTATTTATGGAAAGTTATTATTCATGAGCTCAGTGTGACTTTTTTTGTGATATAATATTTGAGCGCTTCCACAAAAAAATTGTTGGTAGTCAGCCAGTAGTTAATTCCCGGCATGTGTATTTATAGCTGCAATTCTGGTTGCCTTTTATTTCCTGTACCATTCTCATGCCTTTTAGTTTAAATTGCTAAATATTACATTTCCTGTCTGTTTCAGGTTGGGAAATCTCCAAAGGATAGGTTGTGCCGAAGGGTGAGTGAGTCTTCTTTTCAAACCTGCACACTGCCTACATAGTGTCTCGCTGTAGGAGAGAACTTTGGCTCTTACTGTTGAGGTGATCTATCTGAAGAGAACAAGGAACAGGGGGTGCTGCTTTAAGGAAATAGGTTTTGGTTTCTGGCCATTCTCAAGTTTCCTGACTAGGCAGCAGCTAGCCTGTGACATTCCTCCAGCTCAGTTAGCCTCGGACTCTGGATGTGAAGCAGCTTGTTGCTGTTTCTGCCTTGGTCTGCTCAGCTTCAGCACCTCACAGTAGAGATGCCTGACCTCCCCTGCAGGCAGGCTCTCCATCCAATCTCAGCTCACCTCAACTGAGACTGACCCACAGACACTGAGGCTGTTGGTCAGTAGTGTCGCTGTTCAAAACTGGGTCCTGTTCTTCTGAAATAGCTCAAGTGTTGAGAGACATAAACATATCTGTTGAAGACCTTATTCCCCCAGCCAGTCACCACAATCAAAGATTTCTGCTGTGTCCCTTTAGACTGAAGGTAGTGTGACTGGAGCTGAGTGGTCATGCTCTCTCTCTCTCTCTCTCTCTCTCTCTCTCTCTCTCTCTCTTTGTATTATGTACTTTGAGCATGTGAGAATTGCTTGCTTATACAGAGATGCAGCGGTCTCCTTCACACTGGCCTGTTGAGGGGTCATTGGGAACTATTTCTTGCCAAAAAAATTGAATCTAGTATTTGGTTATCCAGTGAGGGATTATAGTTTTATTCAGAGAATTCAGTTCAGTGCCTTCGAGATACCATAAAACAGCAGCCCATGCTAGTATCTTAGACCTTTCCTGGTTGAGTTTCATGTGTACACCTTACCATATTCCATGGTTAGCTGGCTGGCAGATGCTCTGGCAAGTTGAAGAATCTGTCTTTACAGTGTACTGTGTTCCCCCCCCCCTTGCCCTTGGTGTTAGAGATGGAATCCAGAGTCTTGTGTATGCTGAGCGTACCCCAGCCACTGAGCCACACCCTCACCCAGAACACTGACCTTTAAGATTGATAGTAATGATTCTGATATCACACTAAATGCTGATATCAAATTGATAGTGCCAAACCCACTAGCAGGAATGTAAACATATAGTGACTTCAGATTGTATTCAGTATAGAAAGTCAGGCAATGGGCATGCTGGGCCCTCCCTTCTGCAGCACAGCAGTTCTGATGTAGGGACATCGTGTTCCTTTCTGAAAACAGGATGTCGGGATGAGTGACACGGCGCTGACATCCTTCCTCGGCTCCTGCCTGGAACTTCTTCAGACGTCATTGGAGGTAAAGAGGTGAACTCTAGCAGTGTGGTGACGCATACCTGTAATCCCTCCTGGGCAGCTGGACAGAAGGACTGACGGCCAGCTAGGGCTGCGCAGTGAGACCACCCCCCACACACACACATACACCCCACACATGCAAAACTCTTCCCCACACCCTTGCTCAGTCTGTCTCTTTAGATATTAGATATCCTGAAAACCATTCAGTTTAAGAGATGACATTTGGTGGATTGTATATCATATTCATCTGTAGGTTTTGGCTTTAGCCTAAAAAGTGATTGTTGTGGGAAATATTTAAAAAGTGCACTATGCCCAGCGACCCTCTGCCCGAGGTCCTACCACTAGCCTCTAGGCTAGTCTCTGTGCAGCCGTCTTCCCAGCTGCAGTTCACCTGCCTCAGAGCTGCCTGTTCTTTCTCAGCCATCTACCCCCCCTGTGGTCAGTGGTCCCAAATTCCAGTAACCCAGTAACTCAAAACTCTAGAAGCTTATAATTAATCAGATTTGTATATCAATAAATTCTCAATTCACAAATGCCCACACAATAATTTCAGAGCCAATTGATAATGAAATAAGCTGCCCACCTAGATCAGACAAGTTATCCCAATTATTCTATCCCTATAGGATGTTATAGCTACCGGTGGCTATGTACATCCATGCGAACTCTGAATCATCCGGTTTGTCCCCCATCCTCCTCCTCCTCCTCCTCCTCCTGTCTCTGTCTCTGAAACTCCTAGCTCTCCTCCCTTTTCCTGTCCAATCACAGGCTTCTTGTTGCACTAACACTTAAATTAACTGGGAAAGCTCTGCTACAGGTGATACTCACTTCTCTGTCTCCCTCCGAATTATACTTTGTGGTTCCTGTTGTCAGTGGGGATGCAGACTTCGGGTGTGCACTTTGGGATGCTGCAGCCCTTAGTGTCCAACTCCTGACACAGACCTCCATTCTCACCCCCACAGGCTGACATTAGCAGGGATGAAGTCCAGGTACCCGTCCTGGACACTGAGGATGCCTGGCTGTCCGTGGAAGGCCCCATCTCTATAGTGGAGCTGGCGCTGGAGCAGAAGCCTATCCACTACCCACTGGTGGAGCACCATTCTGTCCTTTGCTCCATCCTGTATGCATCCATGCACTTTTCTCTGAAGAGTGTGAAGCCACTCGCCCTTTTTGACAGCAAGGTAAGCTCCCCAGAGGGTTCTGGAGCTGGTTTGGAGTTGCTGGCTAACAGGCACATGGGTTTCTTACTGAATTGTATGTGTTTGGTTTTTTAGTGATTTGTAGGGCTATCTCTGAGAGGTTCCAGGTCCCTTATCCCCTTACCTAACTCCACTCTTTGACTTTCCTCACAGTGGGCTTCGGGGCAGTGTCCTCTCCTGTCAGTCCTTTCAATTCTGCATGTTCCCCCTAGACAGACAGACAGACAGACAGACCCACTTGCTTCCTCTTGTGTGTGTGTAGGCAGGACTTATTTGTCCAGTTTGATGAGTATGCTTCAATTGAGTGTCCTAAGGAGCTTGTATCTGAAGCATATATGCAGACACTCATCCTGCCCTGACTTACTGTGCTTTCCACAAGGTCTGTGGCTTGAGTAATTGACATTAATGCCTGTTTCTGCATTTGTACACAATAGAAACCTGAAGGTGAGCTCTACCCCAGGCCCATCCCTTCACTTGTTCTGAGCTGTCGCTGGCATTGTGCTGTGTGCCTGTGACCCCAGCACCTAAGAGGCAGAAGCTAGAGATGTGTATTCAAAGCCAGCATGGGCCACTTAGCTGACTCCAGGCCATCCTGAGCTGAGACCCTGTCTTAAGAGTGAAAAGTACTCCACCTGAGCATTGATGTCCATCACTGCCTTCCCCGCTTGCCTCATCCAGCAGACCCTTCCTACCATCCTGTCTCCACTGCTCTCATGGCCCAACACTGAAGAAGCCATCCTTCCAGTCAGATTGGTGTCCTGCCTCACATGTTGTAGCTCCTTGCCAAATCAGCTCAGACTTGGTGGTCCACGGAAAGGCTCTGCATCGCTTGGCGATTAGTGTGTCCGTCCTGCTCAGGTGCTCTGAGATGCAGGGTTGACAGGATGTAAGAGCGTCAGCTGTAGGACTCACCTGCTTCTGGGGAGTTGGAGGATGCAGCGTCAGCACATAAGAAAGAGAGCGTGTCACTTCTCAGGCTCAGTCTTTGGCTAAGGCCAAGTGTGGTACCACTTTTCTCAAGACAGGCTTCCCCTCGGGTCTCTGTAGGAGCAGAGGAAGCGTCTCCCTGTGGAAAACCGCCTCTCTAAAGGGGGCGTGCAGGGCATGGCGTGTGTTCAGCAGCTTCTCTTACACTCACAGCCCTCAGGGTCATGGTGTGTTTTACTATTCTAAGGGAGTTCTGCCCATAAAATTGGAGCTGGATAGGTCTGTCCCAGCCTTTCCTGCTCCATCCGCCACACATCCCGTCACAGTCTTCACTTGTATTGTCTGATTTCCATAGGCAACTATTTTGTGTGGCCAGTGTCTAGGTTTGTTTTGTTATCATCCAGGCACCCTCTTTAAATCCCATGTCTGTGTCCCCCAAACTTACCACACTCTTTGTTGTTCCCGTGTCTGTGTACATTGCTCAGTAAAAGTTTGATGCATTTGTAATCAAGATGTTCAAGGAAAGGTGCGTGTCCACAGTGTGCATAGAGTATGGAATGTGGAAGGTTCAGTCAGGCGCTGGGAGGGTGTGGCCTAGAGGAGAATCTACCTCAGAGCATCCACTGCAGAGCCAGTGGAGCCTGAGGGGTTACAGCAGATCCATTCCCACGCATGGGACTGGGCAGGCCATCTACAGACAATGTATTTGGGGTGATCTTACACATGCTTAGTTTGATAGTCTACATAAGCAGGGGCAATATATATTTTAAGTGAGAAATCTGGGGTCCGGGGTTACAGTTGAATGGCAGGGCACCTGCTTAGCATGCTGGGTGCCCTGGGTTCTCTCTCCCTCACCAGAGCGTGCGAGAGAGTTGGGGAGCGGCCACTGCAGTAGTAGTTGGTGTTTATTTTATTTTGTTTTGTTATTTTTGGTTTTTGGTTTTGTCTGGTTTTTCAAGACAGGATATCTCTATGTAGCCCTACCTGTCCTAGAACTCATAGATCAACTTGCCTCCGCCAATCTGGTGGGATCAAAGGCGTGCATCACCACTGCCCAGCTGAGAGGTTTTGGTTTTTTGTTTTTGTTTTGTTGTTGTGGTGGTGGTGGTGGTTTTTTGAGACAGGGTTTCTCTGTGTCCCCTGGCTGTCCTGGAACTCACTTTGTAGACCAGGCTGGCCTCGAACTCAGAAATTCACCTGCCTCTGCCTCCTGAGTGCTGGGATTAAAGGTGTGTGCCACCACGCCTGGCATGCTGAGAGATTTTTAATCAACAATATTTAACATTTAGGTTAGAGTTGTGTAGGGGAGCATATAATTATTTATGTACAGCATAGTGGTAGAGACTGCATCTAACCTACAGAGGACAAAAAGGAAAACAGATGGCAGCTACCCCAGCAGTTAACCTTCACAAGAACAACAGAGGGGGGGCTGATGGCAGACTTTCTCAGTGAGACGACATTCTATAGAGTAAATATTTAGTTTGTATTAGTTTATCTTTCATTTGAAATTGTAAGAAGTACTTAAGGACAGTAGGTTTGGCATGGTGACGCATGCCTTTACTTCCAGCATCCTGGAGGTAAACACCATCTGCGGATCTTTGCTTCCCAGAACTACCTGCAAGCCGGGCAGAGACTGACCTACATCTGAAGCCAGTGGTGGACAGTTTCAAACTCGTGGCACTAGGCATTACTTAGAATCACAGACATTCACTGTGTAGATTCTCTCTCTCTCTCTCTGGAATGGCTTGTTCACAGAGGAAAGGTATTTCAAGGTAAAGTGTTACTGAGTGGCAGGCCTGGGTGCTCTCACTCTACTTCCTGCTGAGGGAAACGTGACCCCCTAGTGTTTGATTGCTTTTTGTGTTGGGAGGAGTGTGGAGGCCAGAGGAAGATGGCTGTCTTCCTCAGTGTAGTGTAGTGTTCCTCCTTACTGCCTGAGATGCCATGCCAGCTTTCCTGTCAATGCTGAGGATGTGAATTCAAGGACGGATGCTTGTTCAGCAGGACTTGTACCCAGTGAACATCTACACAGCCTGCCCTGTTCTATATGACTCTTTAAACATGTATGCTCACTGTTCCAGTGATCTACTACTGCTTACCCAAATATCCCAAAAGACTTATATGTCTGCAACAACCAATACTTACAGTTTTAGATTTTAGCCTTGTACAAGATAGCAATTCCTGTTATTGAGCTAGATCCACAGACCTTGGTAATTTTCAGTGTCACTTAAATAGCCTTTGAACTCAAGATCCTCTTCCGCTGGGATTACAGACATGTCATTCACCATGCCTGGTTCATTTTTCTAGGCCTTATGGGTCAGGAATCTGACTTTCTTACCTAACTGCCTTTGGCATAAAGGATCTCGTGAGACCACGGTGGAGTTGCTTCATGGTATTGTCAGCTAAAGGCTCAGCTGGATTGGGGAATGTGATCTAGTCAGTGTAACTGTCTGTAGGCTTTCTCTCCTGACCACTGGGTCCTCTTGGGGTGAACAAGAGAACCCAAAGCAGAATCACAGTTCTTTGGAGCCCCGTCTGTAACGTCACTTGCTGTCCCTGTCTAATTACACTTGCTGGCAGCCAGCAGCCCACAATTCAGGGGAAGAATAATGTGGGGCTCAAATACTAGATGAATGGGGCCATCTTAAAGGCTGGTAGTCACACACTGGACAGTGGTCACCACGTGAATAGAATGCTGACATTAAGAAAAAAGTAAAAGCCAACCACTCATAAAGTGATCAGCTTTAAAATCTCCCTGACTCTCCCTTCATCAGCACTCACCAGGGTGTTTTTGGTTTTTTGTCTTTCTCTTTAGGGAAAGAATGCATTTTTTAAGGATTTAACTTCAATTCAGTTATTGCCTAGTGGGGAAATGGATCCAAATTTTATTTCAATAAGACAACAGGTAAGTTAATTTTCTTATTTCTTAGGAGGAAATAGCAAAGTAGAAATACAGCTGTCTTTTAAAAGGATGCCCACTTCTTTAAGTGATTCCCAGGAGCTAGTTTCCCTAGTGTGTGTGCCTTTATTGATAGAAAAACAATTTTCGAGCCAGTGGGACAGTTCAGTGGGTGAAGACACTTAGTGACCTTAATTCCATCTCATGGTAGAGGAGAGAACCGATTCCTCCACACTCATGCTATAGCATGTATGCACATGTGTACACATGAATGCACACACACACATTTTAAAAATGAAAAATAATTTTAATGTAGTCTGTTTGACAAAGTTGGCTTGGGGCACTTTTAATTATGTTATTGATGTGTATGGAGGGGCAAGAGCAGCTCTGGGGTCAGTTCTCCTCCACCTGTAGAGGACCTCTTGGGATTGAACACAGGCCACCAGCTTACAGAGCAAGCAATGGGCTACTTTCAAATGAAAAGTACTGACGAGGCAGTGCTGTGCCTTCCTGTCTTCAAGTTCTTACTGAAAGTTGTCAGTGCAGCTGTCCAGGCTCAGCATTCCAAGGACAAAGATCCGTCTGCAGAAGCAGCAAACGCTCACTGGAAAGACCTCAACTGGCCAGCTTTGGCTGTGGACTTAGCCCATCACCTTCAAGTGAGCGACGATGTCATTCGAAGGCACTATGTGGGGGAGCTGTACAGCCACGGAGCTGACCTCTTAGGAGAGGAGGTAAGAGTGACCCAAGATGCTCATTGGCCTCTGAGGAGAGGAGGTAGGGATGACCCGAGATGTTCATGGGGTGCGAGTTATAAAACAGCCAGAGTTGGATATAGTGCTGTGTACATTTGGGATGCAGAGGCAGGAGGATAAGAACTTTTAAGATCAGCCTCATCTACATAGGCCAGTTTGGACATGAGACAAAGTCCAGTGAAATCAACAAAAGAATAGAAAGCTGTATCTGGATTTGTGCCTGCTGCCAGGTTCATACAGGCACAGAGCAGTAAACAGGTAAGGCCCCTTGAGGATTGGTCATCTGCTGAAGCCGAGAAGCATGGAGTTCTGTACCAAGAGATGAAAGTAAATTGAGTCCCAGCAGTCTCAGTGGGTGAGAGAGAGTGGCAATGAGACTGACCTCTCAAGGAGAAGCAACTAGCCGCTCACAGAGCTGAGGGACAGAGGAGTCCAAAGGTCCAAGACCAGAAAACCAGTGTGGCTGCCAGACCTCATAAGCAATGAGTCAGGGTGGGGAGGTATCCACTCAAGCTAGGAGGGACTCCGTCAGCAATAAGGAGAGGAGGTTGGCTGTTCTCCAAGTGAGGCCACTTCACAGTACTCAGTAGCCATCAGATGGCAGACTCTAACCAACACTATCCACTTTTCTTGTAAGTGAGGTAGAGTGTCATATGAATTGAAAACTTAGGTAACAAAAATTAGCTGATGAGCAAAAGTTGGGTTTAAATTCAAGGTCAATTTCAATTTTCCTTCATCCATACACCTGAGAGCCGAAGTAGAGTCTCTTCATTGGCAACCTTCCAGGACAGTAGCTCTTGCTGAATTGTTTCTCCATGTTCACCCTCAGGCCATTTTTCAAGTTCAGGACAAAGAAGTTCTGGCGTCTCAGCTGCTAGTGCTGACCGGGCAAAGGCTGGCCCACGCGCTCTTCCACACCCAGACCAAGGAAGGCATGGAGCTGCTGGCCAGACTCCCGCCCACACTCTGCACCTGGCTGAAGGCTATGGTGAGTGGGGGGCAGGTGAGCTGACGCTCCCTGATGGACGGCCTCGCCAGGGAGCTTCATCCTGAAGAGAAGCTTTTATTGGGAGAACTTCCACAGTAAAGCTTAAGTCAGTAAGGTCTTGTTTGGCTGCATGAAACTAATGGCTGTTGTGTCCCATTCGCAGAACCCTCAGGACCTTCACAACACTGATGTGCCTATTGCAGCAACAGCTAAACTAGTGCACAAAGTGATGGAGCTCCTGCCAGAGAAGCACGGGCAGTACAGCCTCGCTTTACACCTCATCGATGCCGTGGAAGCCATGGCGACTTTATGACAGTAGCCATCTGTCCTATGACTACATGAACCACTGCATGTCATTTTTCATAGTAAGATCTGGAACTTTGGAAGGTTGTTTTTTTTTTTTTTTGTATAATAAATAAATATATTACTTTAAAATGTGCAATCCTGGCTAAATTCCACATCTTCAGAAAGACTGAGGATAAATTATGAATACATTAACTATCCTGTGACTAATGCAGATGCTTTATTCTTTATTTTTTCATTCAAATAAGTGGCTTTATTGTTAAACTTTGGTATTGTTAACTGGTTATAATTTGCAGATTTTGTTCTTAGTGTAGTAGTCTAGTTCCTATCCAAATGACTCCTGTGGGGATTAAGTGTGTTCACACTGCTTCCATGAGCACACTAGAGATACAGCCCATGTCCCTTTCAAACATGCAGAGATGTCCTCATGGTTGGTCGTGTACGGGGATGCCACCTGGCAGGGAGCTCTGGGTGCTGACTGCTTCCTGTCAGGGTGCTGCTGCTATCAGAGGAGAAATGGCTTGAGATCAGCAGGGGACCGGGGAACCTGGGGAAGGACCTCAAGTCTGCTGTCCTTGCCAGACTTAGGAATTAGAGGTGTGAACAAAGCAGCAAGATCAGTTATTATGTAAATTAAGATTTACTCTATTTTATCAAGTTCCAAAATTGTATCCACATCAGGTAATTGTAAAAATGTATATCTTGTAAGACATGTTTTAAAAAAAAAAAGCAAACAATATTTAAAATCCAACTTTATTTTTCTTCCAAGTGTTCAAAAATGTCTGTTTCTGGGATTTGGTGATGTTGCCTGTCCGCTGGAAGCAGGACAGGGCACTCTGTGCTATCACAGCCTTAGCAAACCTACCTCAGCTGGGTGGAGAGGATGAGCCTCGGCTAGTGTTGGACCCTGTAGTGCCTAGAGCAGTCCAAGTGCTGACCAAGTGTGAGGAAATGCACGCACTCTGCAGTCAGCAAGTCCTTCCTGCAGGTCAGTGTGTCTGCAATGTAGCCATATAGTGCAGTCATTGCTGTCTGTCTGTCTGTCTGCCACAGTTGTGGTTGTTCACAGTACCATGTGTACCGTACTCATTCTAAGCAAGGGAAAAAGCCAACTCCATTAGAAGGCTGAGAATACTCTTCAGGGACTCCACAACAAAATGATACCTAGGCACACACGAATATGAATTCTTTTTCATTAGAAAGTTAGATCTAAATAAGATTGTGACTGGCTAAAACTCTGCTGACTGTCAGATTTCAAATCTTCAGAGAAAAATGTGTCTGATGCTGCTCAGGTGGCTCTGAGGAGCAGCCAGCCTGTGTAGGAATCCCCATGATCACAGCTTGACTGACATACATACTATCCTTGACACAGTCCTGAGGAGGTCCACTTGCCCCAGGACCTTCTGCAGCACTCTGGAAGGCACAGAATGTGGGCAGCTTGCCAGGAAAGCCTCCTGCTGCAAACACTGCTAATTGCTAATGATGTCGGTCTTTTTCCTCTAATTCCATTTTGGGAGGGGGGTTGTATATTTGTGGGGAATAAAAAATTTACTGGCTAAATTTACTCTGGGAAGTCACATAAGAGAATCGGAACACAGATTATTAAGTCTTTAGATACATCATCTAAAAAGTTTATAAAATGCACAGAATTTTAAAACTAAATCCTGAGTTTAACAAAAGCAGTAACAGTCTACTACTTTACTAAGGGCTTTTAAAATAATTCTGGTAAGAAAGGAAAATTAACATGTATGTATCCATTCTCTAACAACAAAGTGTCACAAAATAATTAGGTTCTAAAACACGGTCAGTGTCCTGCAACAAGGACATGGCATGTGCTGGTAACCTTAGTATTTCCCTAGACACTGCCCCTCTTCTTACGATTACATATTTTTACCTTATAATCCTAACTTCTCTATTCCAGGTTATGTTAGATGTAGAAGTGGAGGGGCCGGGATAAATGTAGTCAGCAGTACACAGCACCAGGCTTCCCAATGCTTCACACTTTTGCAAAGATTTACCTGTTAGAAAAGTCCTTCTAAGGCCAGTGTAAAGCCTGCTACATTTAAATAGCTTCTTAACATATGATTACTTGTGATTTCAAATCATGGAAAACTAAACTTAGTAACAATAAGCTTACGTTGATTAGAGCATTCACTTAGAAGTTGCTATAATCCATGTCATTAGGAAACAGTACATTACAGTGCACAGTAGCAGCAGAGAACGCCCTTGCACCTCATGGGATGGGGTGCTGCTGGGCAGCTATCTTCTACTTAGTAAATTAGACATCCTTGGAGATCAATCCAGTATTGGGTTGTTTAAAAAATGCTCTATTTATCTACTGTCAATGTATTGTAAGTAGTGAATTCTGTATATACTGTTATTCCTGTCTATTCATTATTGTGAACTTATGTATATTAGTGAAATAAATTAATGCTTCGTGTTATTTCCTCACCTTTCATACATGTAAAAACAAAGAGATTTCTCCTCTTGAATAACAATTTGGCAATGTTCTCTGTAGTACACTCAAAACCCTGCTGCTTTAGAGACTTGGTGTTTGCTAGTGGGCAGAAGGAACTGATCCCCTTCACCTTGTAGAGGCACACAACTGCCACTCCCTGCAGAATCCCATGCTTCATCATTCACAGCTTCTACACCATCATCAGCTGGGAGTTTCCCAGAATGCCTTTATTTTCAGACATCATAGAGCTTAAATACTGAGTCAAAAAAGTTTTAATAAAATATAAAACATTCTGCCACATTCAAAGTAACCATATTCAGTGTATGTCTCTGAAGAAGTCCATGAAGGGGTGTGTGTGTGTGTGTGCCCTGTATATATGTATATCTGCATATATATCTCCATATATATATATATATATACACATTATTCTCTCTATAGTTACAAGAAATATTCTTTTAATCTTCTGATTCTTCCCCATCTGTTACCATCTGCTCCTCTACTTTCTACCTAAGCCTTGGATTTCTTTCTAGGGTTCTTTCTTTACAGTGAACTTTCTAACAGTTCATTTCCTCGGCCAGTCAGTACTGTGGGGAGTGTTTTGTTCAGAACTGTTGACATCAGATTGCTACTTTGCACCAATGACCTCTGCACACCGAGGACAGAGAGCATCTGCAGCCTCAGAGGTATGCTTCCAACATCGAGGGCACTTCTCTCTGGCAGTTGGTACGACAATGACTTTATATGAAGATTCCTCACGAATGTCACCACCTTGAAAGAACACACAGAGCATGTCCAGTCACTGAGCTTGTACCACCAGTCCTCAGTGGTTCAGTGGACACTCCTACCCAAGGCTTTCCTCCCTCCCACGTTTCTAACATGGGCCAGGTTTTGCCCTGTAACAAACTCACTAAAATAAGACGACTACTGAAGAGCAGTCGATTCAGACCAGCCGCTTCTCTGCCATGCTTAGAACTGGCTCTGTCATTCTTGACCCTGCTACACAGTTGATTTGGGTTTTTTAAAGAAAGAATCTCTTGCCTGGCAGTGGTGGCGCACGCCTTTAATCCCAGCACTTGGGAGGCAGAGGCAGGCGGATTTCTGAGTTCGAGGCCAGCCTGGTCTACAGAGTGAGTTCCAGGACAGCCAGGGCTACACAGAGAAACCCTGTCTCGGAAAAACCAAAAAAAAAAAAAAAAGAATCTCTTCTATGTTGCCCTCACAGAGATCCATGTGACTCTGCCTCTTCAGTGCTGGGACTAAAGGTATGTACCACCATGCCCAGCTCTTAATTCAGGAGTTCAAAATGACAAGTTCTAGGGACAGTGGCAATACCACTACTCAAAACTTGAGTTACACAAAAAAGAACCGCAACTCCTCCACTGTTCCTGTTCATGAAGATGAATCAAGTGACAGCCCTTTGGACAGTGCCCAGAAATCCTGTCATTAAAGTCTATCCAACCCTTTATAAGAATGGCTAATGGTATTTTAGGATATGCATAAAAGGAAATTTTAGAATTTACTCAGGACAGGTCGGTGAGGCTGGGCATTAGGCACTATGTGTCAGAACACGAGTGAGAAAAGACTCTGTGACAGTCACTCAGGGGTGAGAAGGAACTGTCCCAGCCTCAGCTTCCCTTCCCAGAGCCCTAAGACCTGGCTACCTGAGGGAGCCTAGTCCCATGGAAAGCTGGGGGTGACATCAACTATTCAGTCCCCGCTCACTCTTCTCACCTTCTAGATTGATGACGAATGTCCCCGTGAGCTCAATGTCACCTGCAGTTCTTTCCCGTGGCTCCTGAGCCAGCAATGTCGTCTGGGAAGCCATCATCAGCTCATTCAGCTGAGATGTGCTAGAGGTCTCCTCAGCTTGGAGCATCTGGAATGCACATTAAAATTACTGTTCCAATTAAAAATTGATAGTCAATTTTAGCTGTGGACTAGAGTATACATTTTGCTTCACTTTGAAAACTATGTTCCCCCCCAAACCCCAATCTGTATCATGTTTATTATACTTATTTTGCAATGAGAAAAGAAAAAAGAAGTCCAGTTACCCTTGTCTGTTAAGCTAAAACTGCCAACTTTTTAGAGCCTCCTTTCCTATCATGATTCCTCTATTAGAGAGGGGTTAAGATACTGCTCCATGATTCCTCTATTAGAGAGGGGTTAAGATACTGCTCCAGGATTCCTCTATTAGAGAGGGGTTAAGATACTGCTCCAGGATTCCTCTATTAGAGAGGGGTTAAGATACTGCTCCAGGATTCCTCTATTAGAGAGGGGTTAAGATACTGCTAAATAGAGAGCTGGAGATTGCTTGGCAGTTAAGAGCACTGACAGCTCTTCCAGAGGTCTTGAGTTCAAATCCAAGCAACCACATGGTGGCTCACAACCATCTGTAATGGAATACGATGCCCTCTTCTGCTATGTCTGAAGACAGCTACAGTGTACTTATATGTAATAATAAATAAATCTTTTAAAAAATTATTTTAAAAAAAAGATACTGTTAAATAAAGACCTGCATTTGGTGTAGCACACAGGTGGCAATCAGTAGTATAATTTTTCACAGTGTACAGTGAGCCGGGCTATCTGATAAGCCCTTTGAGATTTTCCCATCATAATTTCGATCTTCCAGATAAGTTTGTGAATTTATATAAATATTCCTTCAAAAAAATTATGAGACTAAGATCAATTTGGTTTCAATAACTTCACTCACTTAGTAATAGATAGTAACAAGTCTCCCATCTGACATCTAGTTAGGATTCCTAAGGAAGTCACATTTATGATGGCGCCAGTTAATACTGGCTGTCAACTTGGTAAGATGTAGAGTCACCTAGGAAACAAACCTCTGGATATGAGTTTCTAGATCAAGTGAACTGAGGTAGAAAGCACAATTGTAAGTGGCAAGCAAACCAGAACTAGGCTGTGCAGCCTTGGCAGGTCAGTGATTTGACTGTCCCCAGTTTCTACCAACAGCTTACAAGTCTTTACTACTACAAAGGGTAGTGTCTGCCCTTACCTTACCATTGCCAACAATGTCATGTACTCTACTGATTTCAAGTCTCAAGTCTTTAAATGTTTAAATTGGGTTTACCAACCAAAATGAGATGGTTTATTTTTACAGATGTAGGTATTTTGTGAGCATGAATGTTTGCTCTCACTACATGTAGTCCCAGGGCTGCAAGAGGCCAGAAGAAGGTGTTAGATCCCCTGCAACTATAGTGACAGGTAGTTGTGAGCAGCCAATTAGGTGCTGGGAACTGAACCCAGGTCCTCTTTAACTGCTGACCCATAGCTCTAGCCCCAAAGTGATACTAATAAAACTTAATATATACATATATATGTGTGTGTGTGTAATTAAAATATGAAAATTTTAGGAAAAGTGTTGGGTTTTCTGTCTCTGGTTCTCATGAAATGGAAGAGAACTCATTTTTGGAATATGATCCAGATGAACAAATTTTCAAAATCCAGGCCTTCAATAAATAAAACTTCCATTTTTTTTTTTTTTTAATGTAGGCTCACACTTCTGCACTGACCTAAACAGGCCCTGCATATGTCACAAGTTCAAACAATTAGCAAGAGGATCAGTGCTGCAAGACTGAAATCCTAGTTTCTAAATTATTCCAAGATCTTAAATCCACCACTCAACTTACTACACACAGCCTCCACCCACTACACATACCTCCATGATCTCAAACAGCAGCCCTGGCTCGATCACTATGATGACCTCGTACCCGGCAGCATTTTTGCCAGGGATGCTGCCGAGAAAGGAATCCCGCATGGCGCACGCACTTTCCACTGCCTCCTCCAGTCCTGGCTTCTTCCAAATAGAGCTTGTATTGATCCAGCCAGTGCGAAAAACGCTCTTGGGTTCTTAAGAAATAAGTGGGGACTGAGTTACATACAGCTTAGACAGTGTATAAACTCTAACCAACCAACCAGGAGAGGCAGGGTTGTCATCTAGGATGTGATGTTCAGTGAACTAGTCTGATATTCTCAGGAGCCACAGGTCCAAGGCTCCCTTTTCATCACACATTATAAACACATAAAACATAAAAATCTCAAAGCGAAGCAGAGCTATGAACATGGGATGTGTTCCGCAAGGACACAACAGTTGCCCATGCCTGAGGCTTATGAATGACCCTCCATCCATCACCCCCACAAGTTTCTAGTTTTCTATGAAAATAAAATCAGGAGAGGGAAAAAAAAAAAAAAACTAACATAAAAGCATTTACTATAAAGCACTGTATTTTATTTGAATAAAGCTAAAAATACATTTTGAAACATTATAAACACATTTAAAGATTTATTTTATGTATGTGAGTACACTGTAGCTGTCTTCAGACATACCAGAAGAGTGCATCGGATCCCATTACAGATGGTTGTGAGCCAACATGTGGTTGCTGGGAATTGAACTCAGGACCTCTGGAAAAGCAGTCAGTGACCTTAACTGCTGAGCCATCTCTCCAGTCCAAAGATTGTTTTATAAAACTAATTTTTATTTTATGTTCATTAGTGCTTTGCATTCATAGATGTCTGTGTCTGACCCCTAGAACTGGAGTTACAGTCAGGAATGAGTTGCTATGTGGTGCTCAGAGTTGAACTAAAGAGTCATCTCTCCAGGCTCTTATAAACACATTTAAGCAAAAGTGATTTCTCAATATTGTCAAGGGCTCCATACATTTCAGAAGGCACTAGAGGCGGCCCTAACTCTGTATGAAGGCACAGAGCAGACTGTACTGAGTGACCCTCATCACAGAGACACTGCCAGTGTCCCTGTGTGAAGCTTATAAAGGCTCGGTCAACCCCCTCCCTGCGTGATCCCTCTCATGCAGAGGCCAGTTCTCCTTACCTGTAACATAGGGAATGTGCTGAAACACCTCTTCTGCCAAGTGAGGAAGGACAGGGGCAAAAGCACGGACCAACACATCCAAAATTTCTGCCAATGCTGTCTGACAGGAGCGGCGCTTGGGATCCTTCTCGTTTTCGCAGTAGAGCCTGGAAGAAGAGCTTGCTCAGCAGCTGAAATGCCGCTCTGGCCATCGCACATCCAGGCTGCCTTTGGACACTTTGTCGTCTATCCTATTTCACTCTCTCAGGATGGATCTGGTGTCTCATGTTTTGCCCGACTGAGGATGTTGAAGGTGGATGACAGTCTAGATCACTGACTTTGCACATAGTAAGGTAACTGACCACAGCTGAGTGACTGCCATTCCCACTGGTGCCATGGCGTACTGTGAAGGCCAGTGTCACTACACATCTGCCTGGCTAGTCCTGGTCTGCCCTCAAGACAGCATGGTGGTCATCTACCAGCAGCTCTAGCTCACTGTAAAGAGGCACCAGGCACACGAGTGGCTCTAAGTTTTGATACAGGGTCTCACTGTGCAGCCCTAGCCGGCCTAGCATAGAACTCTTTGTAGACTAGGCTGGCTTTAAACTTAAGAGATCCCTCTGCCTCCGCCTCATAAGTGCTGGAATTAGAAGGATGGGTATTATCCTCTTCATTTTTCAGACAAACTGAGATTACCAGCTAAGTTACTCTGAACACGAAGCTTGTATGTGGCAGGCATAACTGACATCAGGCTTGACTCCAGACCCCAGCTATAATTCTGCCCAGCTACTCACCGTAGCCACTGCATCCTGGACTCATGCATCCCTGTTGAGGACTGTGCACAGTCAGACTTACCTATCCTTGACTATGCTGAAGTAAAAGCTGGACAGTTCTCTGGTGTAGAATGCTTTCAACAGCCTGACAACTTTTCCAAAGTCATACTGTTTGTATGAGTCAGTAATCTAGAGAGCAAAGACGGTGACCGTGAGGGCTGCAGCGAGCAGTGAGGACATCCTGGTGAAGCAAGCTCCTCTCACCAGCACTCAGAGGAGATGGCTCAATGCCACACCTGCTGCACAGGCACAAGAACAGTGTGGACCCCCAGAACTCGCATAAGTCCTGTGGAGCAGGGATCTCTGAAGCAGGCTGGCTGCATAGGCCATCCTAGGGCTGAGCTCTGGGTTTCCTCCCCTTTAATAAAACTTTCCCTTGGAGTCCTGAAGACTGTTTATTGCTTCACTTTTCTTGTTACTTTTACACCTTTGCTATTACATTTATTTGGGGGCACGGGGAGAAGGCATGTACTATAGATCACACTTGCACAAGCACATACACATGCACGCTTACCACATACACATACACGCATACCACATACACATACATGAAAAAAGAAAAAAATGTTTCAAAGACAGAAGGCAGGTATGCACGAATGTCAGAGAACGTCACTGTAGAGGCACAACTACTCACAATGATCACTCCTCTCCTCTGGGAATGCCAGCAGAGCATACTCCAAGGAAGGAAAGGCCCAGGTTTAGGTGCTTGTTTTGTGTAAGAACACACAGCTCGTGTATGTGTAAGTGCACATGTGTGGATGCCAGAGGTCAAGCTCAAGCCAGGCACCATGCTTTTTAAATAGGCTTTCTCCCTGGTCTGGACCTCACGTATGCTCCGCTGGCTGCCTGCTGTCTTGAACCTCCCAACACTAGAATCACAAGCTCATGCCACACCGGACCTACTCAATGTAATGTGGGGCTAGAAATCACACTCAGGTGCTCCAGGTTGAGCAGCGACCTCTTAACCCACCATCTGTTTTCCCGGCCCCAGGTGTGCTTTGGTTTTTAAAATCTGCAATGCTAAAGAGAAGCTCGGGCCCTTTGTGCAGGCCAGGCAAGCTCTCTCCACAGCTGTCTCCAGCCTCTGAGTCCTAAGTGATGGACTCACACCACGCTTAACTTTTTAAGGTTTTTCAGGCCATGTTTTTAATCCTACTACTCAGGGGACGGTTCACCTTGACTGTGAACAGGAATTAGAGCCACCTAACACACATGTGGGCATGTCTGTGGCTGTGTTTTCAGAAAGGTTTAACTGGAGGGAAGACTCACTCTGAATATGGGTGGCAGCATGGTGGGTGGGGCCCTGGGCTGAATAAACAGGAGAAATAAGTGATCACATTATTCTCTAGGCTTCCTGACTGTAGATACAATGTGACTGACCACCTTTTGTCCCTGTCAACGTGTCTTCTCAGCCTGCTGAGGTGGCAAAGCAGTTAAAGGTACCTGCCAACAGGCCTGACAACTGATCCCTGGGACTATTGTGATCTTGGACAGCTGCACGTACAATGTGGCGCAGCCCCCGCTACACCAAATCAACAAAGTGAACCGTCCCCTTACGCTGGGGTCGCCTAGTGTGTCAGAAAGGAGAAGTACGTGACTCCAGCAACTGTCCCCAGAACGAGCAGCTGCTGTGACAGAGCTGTTCTGGCTCACTGGCCTGTGGAAGAGTGTGAGAGGAACGCAGAAGAGCAAAGAGCTGAGAGCTTGGGAAGCCTTCGGAGTACTCAGTGGGCCCTTGGGTGGGAGTCCAGAAGGGCAGAATGGCCAGAAACCTGAGGACAAAGAGAAGGACGCCTGGGCACTGGCTAGAGGTCACTCATGCTGTATTCTGGCAGAGAACCCAGCTGCGCATTGCTCTTGTTTTAGTGACTTTTTCAAACTTGTTTTATTTTCTATATCGGTGTTTTGCTTGCGTGTATGTCTGTGTACCACTTGTGTGCCTGGAGGCTGCAGGGGCCAGAAAAGGGAGTGGGATCTCTGGAAATGGAGCTACAGATGGTTATGAGCTAACACATGGGTGCTGAGAATCAAATCCAGGTTCTCTGGAAAAGCAGCCAGCGCCCTTAACTGCTGAGCCATCTCTCCAGTCCGTCCTGGTAACTCGAGTGAGGCTAAACTCAAAAGTAATGAAATAAGTTGTCTGCCAGAGAAAGCTTCAAGACAGCATAGTATCCGTGCTGTGCTATGCATGGTTACTGTTTGCTGTTGTCAGCCACCTTACGACAGAGCGCACAGGTATACACACGTGCAGTTGGTGAGGAGAGACACCTGAGCAAGCTCCACGATACAGACAGCAGCAGCTGGAACTGTTAGATCAGAGCCATGAAGGGAAGACAGGGTCAGTAAGAGAGGTGCCCAAGATCACAACCCAGCTACTGAAGAAGGCTCCAGCGTATGAATGGGCAATGTCATTTGAAAGGAGAAAAGCTGAACGTACAATCTTGCTGAAAGGGTCCCTGCTCAAAGTCAACTAAGTGTTTCTTAGGTTCCACCAAGAAAACACACAAAAGCAGCTACAGTTGTGGCAGATGACACCTTGAATTGACAGCAGAACTTGGCAATGTGGCTCTTCTTCATGGTGCTGGTTTCTTAGGCATAAAGACCACAAGAGTTACAGAGCCACGAAGGCTCCAGACACTGAGGCCAGGCAATGTATGACAGGATCGGATGCCCACCAGG
This sequence comes from Mus minutoides, assembly GCA_902729485.2. Taxonomy (NCBI): domain Eukaryota; kingdom Metazoa; phylum Chordata; class Mammalia; order Rodentia; family Muridae; genus Mus; species Mus minutoides. The sequence continues at coordinate 2,965,346 of LR749488.1, forward strand.
AGCCCAAGGGGCACAGCTATCTAAACAGTGCAGTTCGACTCCTTGTTGAAGGAAGAGTGACCTTGAGAGAGGAGCCTGCTGTGAGGGAAGCTGCTTCCCGTGGTTCTCACCAGAAGACAGCCTTAGAGGCAGGGAAGAGATGATGGAGTGGCTCAGAAGGTAGGCATGCCTGCTCTCAAACCCGACAACCTAAGTTAGATTTCTGGGACTCACGGGGTGGAAGGAGAGAACCAAGGCCCATCAGCAGACACCTACTTTTCCTTAACATATGAATTTCAGTGTGTATGCGCCTATGCACATGTGCATGTGCACACACACATACACACACACACACATACACACACACATTAAATGTTGAAAAAAAAAAAAAAAAGCAAGAATCCAGCAAAGACATGAAAATACTTCATGCCATGGTCATCGCAAACTGTGTAATGTAGTGGAGTACTTTCTGGGGTACAACAGGGATGCTTTCTAGTGAGCGCGGTCTGTTCACTGGAAGTTATGGGAAAGGTGCTGATGTTGCTGTTTGCCAAAGCCTGCTACTGTGCACTGACCTTTGACGCAAAATCCTGAATTAAGTGCAGCATATACTGGTCTATGACGTACATATTCTTCACAGGAACAGAATCTGTCTCTGGGTTAAAACCGGTCAAATTTCCCAAGAGAAAGCGGAGTGTGTTTCTGAGCTGTTCAGAGCGAGAGGAAGCACACAGTTAGAGACAAGTCACAAAGCTTCTCCATTTCACCAGTTACTTTATAACTATTAATTTTTTTCTACGTTCTGCTATTTTTTGTAAGATTTTAAAATCCTTTTATTCCTAAATAAGACTGCAAAGGCACAAAGAAACTCATTCTAATACCCAGTTTTATAAAGAAACAACCATGAACTCCTCTTCTCTAGCCTGTTTTGCTCATGTGTTTATTCATACAGAGATGGCTATATGCTATTTCATCTGATTCACATATGAAAAAAAAAACATAAACGAATCTAGCTTGCAAAGTCACTGGAAAGTATATGTATAGTACAATATTATACCAGCTTATGGTGTAGTCTATACACTAATCAAATATAAAAAGATATAAACTTTTTTTGTTTGCTTATTTTGGTTTTCAAGACAGGGTTTCTTTGTGTAGCCCTGGCTGTGCTAGAACTCTCTTTGTAGACCAGACTGGCCTCAAACTCACAGAAATCTGCCTACTTCTACCTCCATAGTGCTGAGATTAAAGGTGTGCACTACCGTGCGGCTGACATGTACATTTGTTAGTGTTACTGTTTTGAACAAATTAACGCGGGCATTTCAAGACAGTCACATGTAGCTCGTTTTCATGCATGCTCATAAAGTTCCCTGAGCAGGTCTGACCTTGCTGATGTCATCTCTGGCAGCAGAGAGTACAGAGGGGCCAATGGTCACCTCTGTGAAGACGTTGGACTCCGCTATCCACCAGCGCAGGATGTCAGCTCCATAGGGAGGTTCTTTGCTGTGGTCCTTTTCATTGAAAAACAACATGTGAATAGAATAGCTTTCAATTTATTTCAGTTAGAGGAACAAAAGCTTTACTAAAGTTCCCCTTCAGATACTGGAGTCTGTGAACGAAGACTGTGTGATACGCATACTGCAACACCCACTGCAAAGTAGGCTGTATCTAAGAACAGGACGGCTAGCAAGACAGTCCTGTCTGAGACAGACGCAAGAGCCCAGGCTTGGCCCGGTGACTGTAAGATGTGAAAGCCACAGGGGCAAGGTAACACACATTATGGACGACCTCTCGTGAAGCACCTCCAATTTGCCCCCAATTTCCAGTCACCCCAGATCTGATGGCCATTCTGAATTTAAAGTGTGTATGTCCTAAGAATGCAATTATATACACTCAGAATTTATAATCTCATTTTATCTCCTGTTTCCATTTAATTATAAATCTGTAGTTTAACATAATAAAACCTGATACCTTGAGGCCTCCACACACATGTGTACACACAAGTTTATGTTTAAAGCATTATAGTAACCCATTCACTATTCTTGGCCCTCAATTCCTGGGCTCAAGCAACCCTCATGTCTCTACCTCTCAGCTGCTGCCATCCCTAGCATCTCCTGTCAGAGACCGTTCTAATCTTGTTAATCTTGTGTTTATTCACTGAGGTAACTACTAAAGACTTAGTTGCCAATTTTAAAACCTGACAACAAAATGAAGATGAGTTTTAGCCAGACACCTACTTCTCCTCCACTGATGATAGTGTCCGGACTAATGACATTCCCGAGGGACTTGGACATCTTTTCTCCTTTTTCTCCAAGTGTAAATCCATGAACCATCACTGTCCTAAGAAAGATGAGGACCAGCGTGAGAGGCCATTTTAATCACAAAGGATGTCTTGGCAATGGGTGAACACTTCTTATTTCTCAGCATCCACATATCAGGGTGTTAAGCAGAGTCCTCTGCTTAAACCCAGCAAAGCAGGGTTCTATTTTCTGTACGTCAGAGCATTTCCCGCCCCCTGATTACAAAAACCAACAAAATAGAGTAGCGTAGACCACCTTCTTAAAACTAACTTCAAAGACAACTTAGGGAGAAAGCACTTTCTACCATGGTTGGCTTTTAAAAGTGACACAGGGGGCTGGTGAGATGGCTCAGCGGGTTAGAGCACCCGACTGCTCTTCCGAAGGTGATGAGTTCAAATCCCAGCAACCACATGGTGGCTTACAACCACCCGTAACAAGATCTGACNGGCCGGAGCAAGCAGGGAGGCCGGAGCTAGCAGGGTCGGAGCGAGTGGGGCCAAACCGGAGCAAGCGGAGCAGATAGGAGCGAGCGGGGCTGGCTGGGACAAGCCGGGGCCGTACGGGGGCGGCTGGGAGCAAGTGGGGCTGGCCGGAGCGAGCGGGGTCGAGCAGAGCGAGCGGGGTTGACCGGAACAAGGGAAAAAAAAAAAGTTAAAAGTGACACAGAACTGGGCAGTGAATTGTCTTGGGTGGAGCCCAGTGCAGCAGAGCGAACCCTCAGGCTACCGCTCAACATCTTCCTGTACTCCAGTCTTCCAGCAGGGTTTAGTCCCTCAGTCCCCTTGTGTCCCCGAGGCAGCAGGAGATACTGTCCTTCCCTGCACTCCTGGTGGATCACCACACAGCTAAAGATGCTGCCCCACAAAGTTTGCCAGGGAACTCCACGAGTGCCAGCTCATCTTCCAGGAGGTGCAGTCTGCCAAGTGACAGGCACCGTGCACAGCTGTGCCTCTCCCCTTTTCTTGTTCCTGTGCTGATTTTATTTACTTTTTGCTGGTCTTTGGGGACAGGGTCTGCGCATGGCCCAGGCGGACCCTGATCCGAAGATCCTCCTATCTCTGCCTCCAGAGTGCCTGGATCTACAGGATGTGCCACTACAACTATACAAAAGAAGACTATGCAACTTTCTTACAAACTGTACTTAACACAAAAGGTGAACCCAGTGTCACTCAGCCTTGCCACGCCCACAAAATGCACCTCTTCTGGACACACTGACTCTGTGGGTCTCTCCTTCAGAGACAGCAAGAACAGTGGTCCAGCTTGCCAACAGCTGGCTTACACACTTATGTCCGCAAGCATGTGTGGCACACACAGTAGGCACTCAGAGGATCATCAAAGCGGGCGGGCTCACTTTGTGCAGAGTGAGCACTTACCTGAAAGGTGCTTTTGACCTTGTGGCCACACTTGTTAGTAAGGAAGACTGGAACCAACCCCCGAGCTGGTCCTTTCCCTCCAGGTACAAGTCTGCCCTCTGCTGTGTGTCTGAAATATATTAACACAAAGTTCATTAGAACAGAAAATAAAAGCCAGTGTGTGTCACAGTGTTAGGGTAGCCAATGTGACCAGGTTCTAACTCGACCATGTTCTGCTGCAGTCAAAGCCATGTGATCACAAATGTCAGGTGACAGAGGGCTAGCAGGATGTGGTGGGAAGCTGTCTAGCATGCATGGAAGTCCTGTGACAGGCAGGTGTGAGTAACAGTCCGTGCACTTTCATCTACCCAAGGCCCAGCATGACTACCCCATAGGAGGGTACCTCTGTATAGCCCTGGCTGTCCTGGAACTCACTTTGTAGACCAGGCTGGCCTCGAACTCAGAAATCCACCCGCCTCTGCCTCCCAAGTGCTAGGATTAAAGGTGTGTGCCACCACGCCTGGCTAAATTGACCCATTCTTATCTCCTTGTACAAAGCTCAAGTCCAAGTAGATCAAGGACTTCCACATAAAACCAGATACACTGAAACTAATAGAAAAGAAAGTGGGGAAAAGTCTCTAGGACATGGGCACAGGGGAAAATTTCCTGAACAGAACACCAATAGCTTATGCTCTAAAATCAAGAATTGACAAATGGGACCTCATAAAATTGCAAAGCTTCTGCTAATAGTACAAAACAACAAACAGATTGGGAAAATATCTTTATTTACATCCCATAGAGGGCTAATATCCAATATATACAAAGAACTCAAGAAGTTAGACTCCAGAGAACCAAATAACCCTATTAAAAAATGGGGAGCAGAGCTAAACAAAGAATTCTCAACTGAGGAATACCAAATGGCTGAGAAGCGCCTGAGGAAATGTTCAACATCCTTAGTCATCTGGGAAATGCAAATCAAAACAACCCTGAGATTCCAGGACACACCAGTCAGAGTGGCTAAGATCAAAACCTCAGGTGACAGCAGATGCTGGCCAGGATGTGGAGAGAGGAGCACTCCTCCAAATGCTTTCTTTTCTAAGTGTTTCCATGGTCACTGCAGTTCTTCACAACAGGAACCCTAACTAAGACACAGACTGTTTCAAAAAAAACAGAAAACAGCCTGTGGGGAACAAGCAAAAGGAACTTGTCCTATGTGCTGCCATTTTGTTTCCAGACAATGGGGGGAACTAGTTCTAGATCTCAGGCCTTAGGGGAGCTGACCAGCTTCTGATAATCATCTTTTGCTCCCAACACAGTGACTGCTCCCAACCACAAAAGAACAAATGGTTTCCAACTGGATGGTAAGTCTACATTCCATACCAATTGACATACATCAACCTCATGAGGAAAGCCCCATCCCTAAATCCTGATTGGTTAAAAAAAAAAAAAAAAAAGTAAGTGTAAGCTGGCACAAATGCTTGTGGTTTTCAAGTTTAAAAGTTCTGGAACATTGTGGCTCAAGGCTGCAGTTCGGCTCCCAAGCTTGTTCTGGACCCTGACTGACTAGTACTGGCTCAAGTACAATAAAGTTCTGTCATCCACATTGTCTTGGTGTTTGCGTTGTGTTGAATCTAAGTGGACCCCATAACGAAACAATAACCCCCACAGAGGTTATGGCTGAAGATCTACGTTAATAGCTCTGTATTTTTAGAACTATTACTGCTCTTGTCTATGTGTCCCTCAGAGGACAAGTCTCCAGATATAGCACTCCTGCCTCTGTGTGAGCTCCAGGAAATCCAGCTAAGGTAACCAGGCTTGTGTGGCAAGCACCTCTACCCACTAAGCCATCCTGCCAGTCCTCAGGACATCACTGGCTTATAATCTAATGTTAGAGATTACCTGAAGGAGCAGCTAGCTACATGACTCAATGGTTAGTACTCTTGCTGCTTTCCCCGACGACCAGGACCCAGTTCCCAACACCTATATCGGGGAGCTAAGAACTGTCTGTCACTTCAGCTTCAGGGGACTCAGTACTCTCTCACCTGCATGGACACTTACACTCACATGCACATACTGACATACAGATAGACACACACACACACACACACAGAAAAACAATAAAAATGTATCTTTAAAAAATAAAAATAAAAAAAGGAAATTGAGCTGGGTTTGGTGGTACATGCATTTAATCCCAGCACCCAGCAGGCAGGAGGCAGAAGGCAGGCAGATGTCTGAATTCAAAGCCAGTCTGATCTACAAACTGAGTTCCAGAGTAGTCAGGGATGTTACACAGAGACCCTGATTTGAAAAACTAACAAAATGAAAAGAAAAGAAAAAGAAAAAATAATTACCTTGAAGAACACAAGACCATGAAGTTCCACTGTCAAACCAGATGTCCAAAATGTCCTGCCCTGGCACGTATTCCAAAGCATCAGGACCACCAGCCTGAGAAGAAGGCAGAAGAGAGCTGACCTACAGAGGCCACACCATATACAGTAAACCTTCCACAAGTTTAAAGAAAGTGAAATACAGTCATTAAATCCACATTTCAAAAAAAAAAAAAAAACGCTAAAATGCACTTTCCAGTTGAACACAGTCTCCAGCAGCAGGGAAAGTGAACGGCCACACATGTGGATGGCGTAGCAACAATCCTCTTTCCTCTTCCGTAAGATGGCGGCAGAAACACCATTAGGGATTGTTGTGTCAGACCCACACAGCCCTGTTGTGCCAACAAGAGAGACATTTTTCGTGGCACCATCTGCTTAGGCGCTGGAGGGCAGGCAGGGTGAGGTTACCCATGCTCCACCTTCCTCTGCTGTATTATAGACCATGTTTTGACTGCAAGAAAAAATGTTCACTTCCAAATGGCATCTGCCTCTAATTCTCCCAGTTCCATTGCTTCAAAAGGTCACCTTTACCTCCCAGAGTGGCTCACACTGACCTGAGCTAGGACTTCCGCCGGGAGAAGCTGCTCAGCAGGGAGGGTCCACCATACATCACTGCCATGCTGCTCGATGAGCTTAATAATATGCTCGGTGGTTTGGCTGCAGGGAAACAAGAGGATCAGCAATGTAGCCCTGTGACAAACATTTGTCAGTTACTGTTTCTCCAGAATCTTAAGTGGCTTACGGGACTGGTCCCATCATTTTAATTTGAGTACAAACAAGACCATCATGATCACACATGTCCCTAAACAGGAAAACAGCGCCCTTCTCACCTCCAATGTCGTCCATATGGTTCCTATGCAGGAACTCTGTCCTCATTTCCTGCCAAATCAAGCTGACACATCCTGTCATTTCTACCTGGCTATCAGTCTACCTCACTGCCTCAGCAGCAGCTACAGTGTCGACGCCCTGCCCCCTCGCTCTCACTGAGAAGACCCACCCCTCCCTCTCTCTCAGAGAAGCAGACCCCCTACTCCAGCAGAAGCATTCCTGTAACTGCTGTCATTCAACATCCCTCTCAGTCTCTGCCCTGACCTAAGAGGGCTAGAGCTCAGCACCCTCCTGTCCAGTGCTGCACAGCAGTAACACATAGCCTCACACCAGGGCCTCTGGGAGTTGTTTTCTGTTTAGCACACACAACAGGCAGCAGCACAGACCCCACAGCTTTGGGTGCAACAAGCGATAACTTAGTTACTGACTCAGCAAGTGACCCAGGCAAGGCCCTGGGCCTCTGCACTTCTGGGTACTCATTTGTAAAACACAGCAGCAGCAGCAGCAGCAGCAGCACATCACTAGTAAACCAAGTCCCCACAGCAGCACTTGATATTTTTAACATATAATTATTAATATGTACATGAGAACTCAGGCTGGGCACTAGTGGTACATTAATCCAATCCTAGGGAGGCAGAGGGAGGTGGATCTTTGTGAGTTCCAACCAGCCTGGTCTACACAGAGAAACCCTGACTCTAAAAACCAAAAGTATGCTGACTGAGTCTTTGAGATAAATCTGCATGGTCCTATGTTGATTATTAAGTCACACACCTACATTACGGTTTAGGATTTATTTCTACTTATATATTCATGTGTTTGTGTAAGTTTGTCTACTCCGTCTGTGTTTATTCTTGGAGGCTGGCAGCCACTGGGACCCCTGGAGCTGGAGCTGGAGCCAACTGAGAGCTGCCTGATGTAGGTGCTGCGAGTCAAACTCTACTCCTTTGGAAGAGCAGCAGGCACTCTCAGTGAACCAGCTCTGATCAGCTTCCATATTATTACTTAAAGATTAAAGTACACATTAAACCCTATCTCTCAAACCCTGCCTCTCTCCACTCCATAACCAGTGCAAGTGAGTACAGCTCCACCAGCGTTCCTGGGAATGGACAGGACAGTCACCATGGCAAAGCCGAGGTCCAGATGTGCACCAGCAGATACTAACCACTGTTATCTCAGCCTTCCCGCTCTGGTAGGTCACAGGTCAATGAAGCTGTTTGTAAAAACTGCAAAGTGGTGCAAATCAAGTAGGTAATATAAATTATGATGACTCTGTGACCTGAAATGGGAGACGCCTCACTAAAGCTAAGGTAGGGACTGGAGAGATGGTTCAATGATTAAGAGTACAGAGCAGCCAGGCTCAGTTCTGAGTACCAGGCAGTGGGTTTACAACCAAATTCCAGTTCTAGGAGATGCAATGCCCTCTTCTGTGGGCACCAGGTATGCCTATGACACACATGGATACATGCACGCACACAGAGCAAAGTAAACCTTACAAAAGGGGGGAGAAGCAAACTGGCACACACCTTTATTCCAGGACTAAGGAGGCAAATGGAGGTAGATCTCTGTGAATTTAAGGACAGCCTGGTCTACACAGTGAGGCTAGCTCTCTCTCTCTCTCTCTCTCTCTCTCTCTCTCTATATATATATATATATATATATATATATATATATTAAAGTGATACTTTATAAAAGATTAACTAAACATATAATGCTACCAAAATGTCCAAGAATTTACATATAGCATGATTATAAAAATATAAAATTGGCACAAGTTCCAATTGCTAGGACATTCACTTTAGGTAGACTTTAACGGTGAAGATAAGCTTTTCCTAGGTGACCATAAAAACTTTACGCAATAGGTAACCAGTTGTAATACAATAATTCTTGGTTATACATTAGTTTTTATATAGTGTGCACAGAACACTTTATCAGTTAAGAAAATATGAACATGCGGTAATAGAAAAATCTGAAGAAACCTAATGTCCCAAAGAACAAAAACAGAAATACCAGCAGAGTACATTCAAATGTATACATTATAGACAGCAGATATGCTCTTCACACCAGTTATGCACTTTTCACTTAAAAAAGGAAGTGTCAGGAGATGAGCATCATCAGCCTTTAATGTTCCCGTGAGACTGACAAATTCCGGCAAGCAATGAAAAGTTTTCAATGTGTTTGGAACAAACAGGTGTACATCATACAGAAGGGAAAGTAAGCTCTTTGCATTTCATAGTAGCATCATCAATAAATGAGCACAGCACCTCAGAAGTTCTCGGACAGGAACTCTCAGGAGCTGGCTGCTCTGAGTCTCGAGGTTTCTGAAATTTGGAGTCTAAATAAATGACCAGTCTGGAACTGGGTCTTAGAGGCCACCCTCTCAGGCGAGAACTGTTTTCACTGCTATGTGCCTTCTCTGTCACATACACCCTGGGTGAACGTACACCCTCTTCTCTAGAGCTGCTAAGCATTGGCAACAAGCTCTGACTGTACAGGCAGAGGACGGGCTGTGAACCAAGGCTGGAGGCAGGGGAGAAGGGCGTCTCAGGGGATTAGTGTGTTGACAGAGTAGGCCCAGAGCTCAAAGAACATACTCTATCTGGCTTACTGGCTAATAGCAAGAGGAAGATATGGTATTTTAGGAAGGGTATAAAAAGAAGATTATGAACATTTTTTTTTAAGTCTTAATAACTAAAGAAAAGTGAGAAGCCTCACATGACATATTCCACACCCATCTATAACAACAATTCAACTTCAATGAACTATTTCCTTATCTTTAAATAAATATCAGATAACTCAACAATACTTTAAAATTATAACTTAGGTGTTTATTTAGCTACATTAAAGTATCTTGCTAAGTCTATAAATCAAAGGAAGATGTTTGGTTTTAAATATCTATATGTTATTAAGTCAACTATGAAACCCTGAGTTTAAACACCTTAGCCTCTGAATAAAGTTCTCTTTAACTGCAACATTTCCTTATAAAAATATTAATAATTCACTCAAACAAATAACCATGCCTTAACAGAAGAGATATAATCACACTTTATTTAATTTTTCCAGTGTCCCTCCTTTCTGCAGTGTTACTATATAGAGCAGGTCTGTCTTACCTCCTCCTGCCTCCACTACCCCACGGCTAAGTAATCACATATTTTACAGCAGTTCACGTTAAAATCATGAAGTCCTTACTTTAGACGTCTGAGGTCTGGCAATCAGTGAGAAAGAGAGCTTGTTTGGTTTTGTTTTTCCTTTACTTTAGTAATATTTTTATGAATCTCAGAACTACAAATGTAATCTCAACCAATGAAAACCAAC
>LR749488.1:2975600-3088812 GCA_902729485.2 Mus minutoides
CCTTTGAAGCCAGCCTGGTCTAGAGTAAGTTCCAGGTCAGCCAGGAAAGGGGAAACCCTGTCTCAAAAAACAAGACCAACAAACAACAAAGCCTGCCTCAAACACGGTGTCCCTCTGTCACCTCAGCAACTCAAGAAGAGGTAGCAGGAGGACTGAGTGTAAAGTCAATGTGAGCTCCGAAGCCTGACCAGCAGGTAGGTGTGCATGGAGAACACTGGCATAGCATGAGAAGGGCCTAGGACAGCATGCATACACACATGTACATACATACACACACATATATGACATACTTGTTTCCAAAAAAATTGGCAAATTAAACTATATATATAATATCAAGAAATGAGCCCAGTTTTGTTCTTAGGACTCTAAAGAAAAAAATGTTTTCCAAAAATAAAAAAGAGAAAGAAAGAAAAAAAAAAAGAAAGAGAAATGTCTTCGGTGCCTCCAAAGGAGCTGCACTGGCTTAGATAGGGCTTCCTGCCTCCCACCACCTGTGAAGAACCCCGCTGTTCCTCGCCAAGCCTCTTGCTCTGCAGTCAGGTCTGTCCTGACATTCTAGACAGACAAAATATTCACCTTTTAGAGGAAACCCAATCAGCTCTAGAGTTAGAGAATTAAGGAAACCAAAAAAGCGCACCCTAATGCAACATGCCTGTGTCGTGAGAGGCCATGTTGTATTACCAAATGTATGCAACTTTGTCAGTAAAAAGTTGATTAGCTTAACTTTAAAACTGAAATTTACGTTTTGTTTTGTTTTTGTTTTTTTCAAGACAGGGTTTCTCTGTGTAGCCCTGGCTGTCCTGGAACTCACTCTGTAGACCAGGCTGGCCTCAAATTCAGAAATCCGCCTGCCTGCCTCTGCCTCCCAAGTGCTGGGATTAAAGGCGTGTGCCACCCTGCCCGGCTTGAGATTTACTTTTTAAAGTAGATTAGAAGCTCCAGCACACTGCTGTCATGGAAAAGCTGGTTCCTCTTGCCGTCTGCCCTTTGTGTGGACCAGAATCCACACTTGGGAGACAAACTGGAAGGTCACCAACCTTGAGGACAGTGGAGCTGTCTGCCACAGTCTGTGACTCAGGAAAACTCGGACAGGAGCACAGCTTGGTAACAAGGACTGACTTCCACCAAAACAAAAAAGCAACCACCTGGAAACAGCCAAATGCTCTGGTGACTGGATTTTCAGTGTGAAATCTAGGTAGCCAATAAGAGCAAAGCTACGGCCTTAAATGTCTGTGTGACTGCTCCTCTTATGTGATTTAAACCCCAGCTGTGTGCATGTCTCAGGCTGGGCTTTGAACCTATGGCTTCAGGCATACGAAACAAGTGCTTCCCACCAGGCTGTCTTCCTAGCTCTTTCTCTCTTTCACCTCTGGATGTCATTAAGTTCCTGGACATACCAGGCGTGGTGGCACACACCTTTAATCCCAGCACTCGGGAGGCAGAGGCAGGTGAATTTCTGAATTCGAAGCCAGCCTGGCCTACAAAGTGAGTTCCAGGACAGCCAGGGCTATACAGAGAAACCCTGTCTCGAAAAACCAAAAAAAAAAAAAAACAAAGTTCCTGGACACACAGCTACCCTGGACATCTTATATGCATCGCTCTGTACAGAATCCATTAGTCTTTTTCCTTCCGATAAATACTTACAAGTGGAATTTTTTTTTATAATGAAACTGAGGTCATGCTTTCAAATAGTATAAAAGAATTTCTTAAGGTTTGTCCTTGCAAACTCAAGAATTCTCTTTATTTTACTAATAATATTCTATACTTCAGCACACTGTTGACTTATGACCTAAAGACCAGTATAAATTACTGTTGATAAAAGTGGGTGAAACCACTTATCACTCTGTAGTCTGTTTCCATTTTAATGCTATATTTCATAGAGCAATAAGTCAGACCATAATAGAACTTTGTACTCAAAGGCCTTATCTGTCACGAATTCCAGGTTCCTGCTTCAGTTTCCATCAGGGAAAACCCAGGCAGTGGGGCAGCTCTGACAGCAGCCAATCACCCGGGCTCTGCTATCAGCAGCATGCGCTATTTAGCTGAGAAGCAGGAAGCACTCAGGACTTCCAGGTAAGGAGCTGCTGCTATTCTCTCGGCCCTCTGTTCTCTCTTTATGAGCAAAAGGGCACAGGACAGGATCTCTGCTGGAAATGAGCGGGGAAAGAACGAGGTAAGAGGCTAAGAGTTCCTGTCTGTTCTCTAACTGTGACAGAGGACCCAGTGGGGCTTCAGAAGGAAGAGCCTGTTCTCCACCAAGTCCAGTACACAGGTTGTGACGGCAGCAGGGAACGATTTAGGACGCGTTCTTTACTTACTGAACATAAAGTCCACGGGTTTCCAGAAGCTCTAAGCTGCCTTAGGGCGTAAGTCAACCGTGCTGGTGACAACCACGTCTAAAATAAGGAGAGAAACGCCATCAACAGCTTCCTGTCTTCTCTAGGTGGCCAATGTTTCTAAATCTTATCCATTTTATGTTAAAAAATACTTGTTTTTATTAACCAGGGACTAGATTGTCACCTAAATTATCCGGGGATTATATTACAGATTCAGGAAATGGCCAATGATATTAACATTAAAAGTTCTTGAGGAAAAGAAGTGAACATAGGCTTTAAATGAAGCTGATGGCAGAGTCTGAGTGCAGAGTCTAATTCTGTCAGTCTTTAAACTCATCTAGGACATGAGGAATTCTAGGTTTTCTTTGGAAAACAAGTAAGTATGTTTAAAGGCAACTCGCAGACTCTCATCCAGGAAGCAGAAGATCCAGGCATGGCAGCGCTCACCGGGAATCCCAGCTCCCAGGAAGCTGAGGCAGGACTGCCAGGTCAGGCTAAGTCTTGTCCCAAACCGCCACAGCTCTCACCACCAGGAAGAGGCAGAGGGCTGGGGCTAGCTCCGGAGTCTCCTGTAGAGTACTTGCCTGGGATGCACCAAGCTCCAGGTTCAATCCTCAGACTCACCCACACCGAGGGAGTGAGTAGTGTGTTAAAGCTAAGGGGTCATCAGGTGTAACAGCAACTCCATGTGGACTATGCTCGGATTCCAGTGGGGCTGCTGTTACTTTTGATGGCCTCCAACCTGCTACAAACATGGGAAAGGAAGGACAGACATTTCTGGGTGGGTACTTGATTATCATTTGATTCAGAAAAAATATGATGATCTTCATTCTGTTTCCTAACTAACAAATAATTAAGAATGTAAATGTTCTCAAGTTCAAGTGCTACGTCAGCAAAGGACCCAGCCATGGAGACTGGAACATGGAGCTCTCAGCATCAATGGTGTACAGGAGAATGACCTATGATTTGACAGACCGTGCAGCTGTATATGTCTGTCATTCTGTAGGCCAATATTCTGTATGTCACTGCTACTTAAAATCCAGACATCAGCTAACCCCCTCTGAGCGCTGTACAGCAGATCACGGGAGAGTCTGTAGCATAGCAGGAGAATGCGCTGACAAAATAAAATGGGACCTTGCTGGACAGATGTGTGTTTCTGTGTGTCTGACAAAGCCGACGTCTATTTCATCGAATTCACTGACTGCTCAATCTGTGTACATTTCACTTTTAAAACCATTGTCAGTTCCACCAGTCTGCTCAAGTCTGAGGGTGTAGCTCAGTGGTAGAGTGTGTGTTGCTGAAAATTTGGGGTATGTCACAGGGGTAGTTTGTGTTGGTGAAGTTTGGGGGTACAGCTCAGTGGTAGAATGTGAGTTGCTGAAGTCAGTGATACAGTGTGTATTAACATCTGAGAGGGACATACATGGATTCAATCAATCCCCTGCACACAAAACAAGTAAAAGCCAAATTTGTTTTACTTCTTAATTTTAATAACATATACTTATCCTACCTCACTCACTTCAAGGCAATGCCCTCAGAGTCTCGCATTCTGATAACTGAGGACTGAGAGACAACTGGCTTTACTTTTACTTCTGTGAATTTATCTCAACTATAAATTATTAAATGTATTAAGATGGTAGTGGAATATAACTGAAAAAAACTCTAAGAGTTCTCAAAGAGCCACCCAGCGACAATCCTGGAGCAGAGTCAACTCTAAACTATAACAATACTCAAATAGTCTTACAAATCTAGCCTGTACATGCTTATCCTGAAAAAGACTTTTTAAAATCCTTACTGTGGTCCCAGCCAGTTCTTTTTTTTTTTTTTTTTTTTTTAAGATTTATTTATTACTATATGTATTTAAGTACACGGTAGCTGTCTTCTGACACACCAGAAGAGCATGTCAGGTCTCATTACAGATGGTTGTGAGCCACCATGTGGTTGCTGGGATTTGAGCTCAGAACCTTCAGAAGAGCAGTCGTTGCTCTTAACTGCTGAGCCATCTCTCCAGCCCCTGGCCAGCTCTTAGTGACTGCCTTTCTATCCCTCTCACAGCCTTGGAGTCCCGTGGTTCTTAGGAACGAACATCACACACTGTCACTCTGCCTCCTGCAGAGCACTCTTCCCTGCTCTCAGCTTAGAATACAAGTCAGTGGTCAGGAATGCGCAGGGCTTTGATATAATTCCTAGCACAAAATTATTAAAAATAACAACAAACCTATCCCTTATGTGGTCATACATGACTTTTAAAAAAAGCAACTTAAATCATCATTTTTTAAAACTTTTAAAATCCATACTAATAAGGGAGTCAATCAGGGCAAGAGTGAAACCCAACCATCCCAGGGAATCCCCAGGAAGGCTGCCCAGTCCGGGCCTACAGTCTCTCAAACAACAACCCGTCACTCATTGCCTCTGCCCCTCGAAACTGCTAACTAGATCCTCAACTAACAAAATCAACACTCAGCCAGTGTCGCTGATGCTATAGCATAATTTAGTAAAATCTCATTAGCCAAAATAAATTAAGTCAAAGCATTCTTACGAAATGAAAACCTAGAATGAATTCTAACAGAATGGTTAGTGGTCCCCTCTCTACCACTATCAAAACAGCAACTAGGAGTTGGGTGTGGTGGCATAGGCTTTAATCCCAATGGGTGCATATAAGAGAGAGAGAGAGAGAGACAGAGAGAGAGAGAGAGAGAGAGAACACAAACAACAAAACCTTAACAGCACCAACATAGAAACTGCAAACTCCAACAGCATCCTCAGATCACCATGGGGTCGAGGGCACATCAGCCCTCTGAATGCCTCGCTCGCTCTCGCGCTGCTGACTTAGCCTTAACCCCATGCTCCTGTCCCAGGCTTGCTCACTGCTGGCTCACCCAGCCCAACAACAGTGTGACTTTCCAGGAGAGCTGGAACACGCTTCTACTCCCAGCACTGGGGAGGCTGAGGCAGGAGGACTGCCGTGAATGTGAGACTGTGCCAGAGCAGCCAGTGCTCAACAGTGAGACAGACAGAGCTGAGAGTGAGGACAGCGGGACACACCTGCAATACCTCTGAAGAAGATAAACGACTTGGAGCCAGGCTCTGAGGGCGGCCTGGACTTCATCATGAAAGGCCATCTCAAAGCCCGGGATAGAAGGACAGTAACAATGGATTCTTAATGGTAACATAACTCATTTTCAACAATAAAAATCAGAATTACCTGTTGATCAAATATTCATCTTTTGTCTTATGATGAAACACGGGAATGGGAACACCCCAGACTCTCTGCCGTGATATGCACCAGTACGGCCGTCTGTCCAGCATGTCGGTCATGCTGTTCAGTGCTGCTCCGGGAATGAACTTCACCGTCTTCAATGACTCCTGCAATCCGTTTGCCAGCAGGTCAAATGGGAGAAGCAGGACACATTTTGAAGAGCTGTGCTGACTTTTCCTGCTCCTGCTCTCCATTCTGAGTGTCTGAGCACTCACAGCTCTCCCTCTCCTACCACATGCAAAAAGCAAAGACTTCCAAGTGTGGCAACAAAACCAGACTTCACCTCTGTCAAGAGCAGATGGGCATATGCACTAACACACTAGTTAGGTTAGCTAGGGAGGCTAAGACAGGAGGCCTGCCAAGATTTTGAGGCAAGCCTGCCCTACAAAGTTCCTGCCAGCAAGAGGTACATAATGAGGTCTTATCCCTCCCAAAATCATGCAAATAAGCAAACATCAAAAAATAAGATGTATCTCGTATTGGAATGAAAAAAAAAAATACTACATGTCTCACGCTCACTTTACACACGTGTAGAAACACCAGCTACTGCACAGAGCTCTGACAAGGATCCTAATGAAGGCAGTGAAGAAGCAGACTAGTTACATTACTACTTCAGACGCAAGCTGTGAGCACAGCATCTGTTTGTTCAGCCTGGCTAATAAATAGGTTTCAACTCCTTTGTTCAAAAGAATAAAGCTTTTTTTCAAAATAACCATTGATACATGTAAAAAATATATACACAGTCAAGCAAATTAAATGAAAGAGCTTGAAAACATGCTAAATGTTTGCAACACCAACTATAAAATTAATTAATTCATAACATTTTTAAAAAAATGCTGTGTGTGTGTGTGTGTGTGTGTATGCACTTGTGTATGTGCATACAATGCCTGGAGAGGACAGAAGGCATCAGAACCCCTGCAGCTAGGGTCATAGGCATATATATAATATATATATACCGTATATGAGAAGCCTGAAGCGGGTGCTGGGAACCAAACACAGGTCCTCTGCAAGTGTAGCTCTAAACCCATAGCCATTTCTTCAGCCCCAAAACAACTTTTTAAATGAACCAGAATTCTGTTTTGCTTCCTTCCTTTTAGCAGTCTTAATTTCAAGGCAACAGGGGATACAAAACACTCCAGTAAATGTGTATCATGTGGTTGGTGGCAGTCACTGCTGTGGAAACCGACTTGCTCCTTTGGCAGACATGACTGCCTTGGACTGGATGAAGAGTTATAGAGCTGAGGTCCTAGGAGGTCATAGAGCTGTTACTGTGGATGCCTCAGCCTAGGCTGTGTCTACAACCCTGGACACACAAGTGACCTGAGGACCCACTCAGCCTCCTTCAGCCTTGTTTCTACACGTGCATACATGAAATAATCAAGTACGAGATCTTTTCAGGTCTAAAAGCATACAATTTTAGGAAAATAAGTCATAATAAAAAAATTATAAATCTTCTCTCCTTCAGCCCCACTACCGCCCCCCCACAGACACACACAGACACACACAGACACACACAGACACACACTTTTTATGGTGGTAATGACCAGCCCAGCCCTTAGAGCAGGAGGTCTTTCCTACCTTAGCTGTAGCCTTGATGTCCGTGATATTTACAAACCACTGCTTGCTGGCTCGAATCAGCACAGGTTTCTTAGTTCTCCAGTCACAGGGATAGCTGTGCACAATGTTCTCTTCTTTCAACACATTCTTGGTAGCTTGAAGCATCTTTATAACTTAAAAAAATTTCCCATTAAACATAACTTAAAAGTATTCTTAACAAACTCTCACAGCACTTGAGGCTTCTAGGAAGAACTGGACCTGGGCAGAGGTGCCAGTGACAGGAGCCCCCTCCCAGGCCTGGTGTGGAGGTGGCAGAGGAACCAACTTCATGAAACCTGAATCAGGCTCCAAACTGCTTCCCTCCTAACCCCATGAAGACAGAAAGGCAAGCCAAGGCACAAGGCCCTGCCTGATCAGCCATTTGCAAAGCTGACTGAAGGAGTGGGAATGTCTGATTCACAGACAACATATACCCAAGCTTGGTTTCTATCCAAACAAAAGCAATATGCTGGTTATCTCTGTGACACCTCCCAACCAAAGGACATTACTTGCAATGACTATCTTCCAATGACTATCTTGATCTGCATAAGCAATAAGGATAGATTTGAAACAAAAGGTGGTAGATCCAAAGCTTCATTTTGAACTATGACTAACCAAATGAGGTTTGTTCTGACTGGAAGGATAAAAAGTGACCAGAAGTCTTATTGTTGGTTTCTAGCAGAAACATCCTGTGTTACTGTGGTGGTTTACTGGGCCCATTATCAACAGATGACACCTACCCACATCTGTTCCTTCTTTAAGTACAGCCTTGTTCTGAAGTTCAGAGCCTGCAGCAGCAGTGAACGTTCCGTCTTCATCCACTAAACAGTCCTACAAAGTACCATTTTTGAACGGTTAAAGCAAAGAGACAAATTACCTTACGGCAATCTATAGTAAAACAACATATTTAAAGCATCTCAATACAGTCTACCTTTACTTTAAAAACTTGGATATTTCTTCCTCTGTCAATAAAAATTCCTACGGCCGGAACGAGCTGGGCCAACCGGAGCAAGCGGAGCCGATCGGAGCGAGCGGGAGCGACTGGAGCGAGCGGGGGCCAGCTGGAACAAGTGGGGGGGGAATGTGGGGGTGGCCGGGAGCGAGTGGGGCTGGCCTGAGCGAGCGGAGCTGGCAGGAGTGAGGAGCGAGCGGGGTCGAGCGGGTCAGGGTCGAGCGGGTCGAGCGGAGCGAGCAGGATTGACCGGAACAAGGGGAAAAAAAATAATAATAATAAAAAATAAATAAATAAAAAATAAAAATTCCTAAATTCTATATATTGAAACCACCAAAGACAACATGTCTCATTAAAACACATATCTAAAGTTAACTACTGGGAAATACAAGTTTTCTAAAATCTTAAAAGTGGTCCTGTCTTTCTTTGCACCCCTCTTAATCAAATGGGAAAGGTTGCTAAGTAACGTGTGGAAAAGAAGCTCAGGAGATTAAAAAGCATCCCCTCCAATAACTCAATGAAAGCCACTTGCCATTATTTGGAGGCCAAGAGCAACGTGTTTTGTGACTCAGCATAAAAACAGCCGTACTGTATACAGTATAAGGTGTTCAGTGACTCAGCATGTGTACAGCTACACTGAGTGTACAGCTATAACCTGTTCTGTGACTCAGCATGAGGACAGCTGTGTTGTGTACATAGCTATAACATGTTCAGTGACTCAGCATGGGTACAGCTGTACTGTGTACACAGCAATAACGTGTTCTATGACTCAGCATGGGTACAGCTGTACTGGTTTGGTTTGAGACCACTGTGAAAAAATGTGAACGGCAGGACAGCAACAGGCAAGCAAAAGGCAAGCAGAGCAATGCCATCAATTATTCAGCTTCCCAGTGCAAATAACGGCTGGACCTCAGCTACACTATAGGCTACTAAGTGTGCCAGAGCAGCAGGTTCTGAAAAATGTATCTACCTCAACTACAAAATACATTTTTTCTAAACTATGTTAAGGATCATCTGAGCTGTTGGAGAAATGGTACTGAGACGTATGGGTCGCAGCCATTGTTAACTGCAGCTCTAGGATATACAACACATGCCACACATGGGGACTGGGCACACATTGGTGCATACACATACAACCAGGCAAAAAATCCACACACATAAAATAAATAAAAATAATTTAAAAACACAGTGCTGGACTTGCTCAACTCTGGTTTGCCCCAAACCTCTGACTGGTAACAAATGCCCATCTGCAAAGTACAGTAAAGAGCACACAAACACTGTGTGCGCAAAAAGGGCCTTCACCGGACGTGGGGGCCATGCCTTTAATCCCAGCACTTGGGAGGCAGAGGCAGGCGGATTTCTGAGTTCGAGGCCAGCCTGGTCTACAGAGTGAGTTCTAGGACAGCCAGGGCTACACAGAGAAACCTTGTCTCAAAAAAACAAACAAACAAAACAAAACAAAACAAAACAAACAAAAGGTGCCTTCATGTCAGTGGATGTGCTTCAGGGCTGACTCTGGGGAATCCTTCTTAATTTAGTATGTATTAATAACACTTTAGGATGCTGCACAAACGTAATCATTTCACAGTTTAACTATGATGACAAAAATTATTATTACCAAGACACAAAGATGTTAGTTAGGAGCAATTATTTTCATTCTGCAAGGCAAGTCATGAAGAGGAAGGAAGAACAGTACCAGAGGGAGGCCGTGCTGAGATGCTACGCTGTAATCTTCCATACCGTGAGCCGGGGCCGTGTGAACCAGCCCTGTGCCTTTGGCCATAGTCACATGGGTAGCAGGTAAAAGAGGAGACACTTTATCGGGAATTAAAGGGTGACTACAAGTTCCACCTTCCAGATCCACACCTGTGGGTCAAGAAAACCATTACCAAGTGCTCTCTGTGAAGGGCTGGGGCCTCAGCTGGGTGGCAGAGCTCTCTCTGATGCCTGGGAGCAATCCCTGTTTATTTTAAGGAGTTGTTCTACTGGATAGTTCTACCTTCTTAAGCTTGACAGTATAAGTCCCATCTTTTTTTTTTCTTTCAGTGAGATAAAACCTTTCAGAGCTCAGGCCGATCTCAAACTCACCAGGCAGCTGGAGATGACCTGAAATACCCGACCCACTGCTTCCATCTCTCAGTTGCTAGGGTAACCACTGTGCACAGACAGAGGCAGCCAGCATCTTTATTTCCTTGGTCTGGGGATGAAACCTGAGGCCTGGCACGTTAGGCAAGTGCTCTGCCCCTGAGCTACTAGATGGCTAACAGAACGAACGGACACCAAGCACAAGACTGGCTGGACTCAGAACTGGCCCCCTGAGTTACTATGCCCAGTTATCTATAGAATGCAAGCAGGTACAACCCAGCTGAGAGCACCACTGTTAGGACAGCCCTGTGACCATCTTGGAGCAGTTAGGCATCATTCTGCCTCACTATAAACAATTTAAAGCATTACCATTTTATCTGTTGTTGTCTATTACAGCAAATTTGTAATCAGACTGAGTCCAAGAAAACTTAACTTATCTCCAAACAAAGATTAAAAAAAAGCTGGGCCAAATTCATGACTTAGCATGTATGAGGCGTGCATTCAAGCCCTCAAAAAACAAACAAAAGCCCACACAAACCAGAGTGGGTTCTCTACCTTCCCTGGTACCCATGGGAACCCCAGGTCCCCTCTTTGTTCTTACAGGGCTGTGCGGTTATTCTTCTAACCATCTTATACCTCAGCTGATGAGTGGAAGAAGGTTTGCCTCTTTAGCTATAGGGTCAATCTATTTTTTAAACTATACTTACCATAAGGCTGCTTTTTAACAATTCAAAAGACACTATCATCTCTAAGAATCACAATTAATTTTAAAATAATTCTACAGTTAACTAAAACTAGTCGTTAAATTATTACTTATAACTTCTGATAGAAGCATTATCTTTGACACCAGGCATGGTAGCCCATACCTTTAATTCCAGCACTTAAGAAGCAGAGGCAGGCAGATCTTTGTGAGTTAGTTTGAGGCCAGCCTGGTCTACATAGTGAGTTCCAGGCCAGCCTGGTATATATGGCAAGACTCTGTCACAGACAAAAAAAACAACATACTTTTTTTTTATCTCCCCCTAGAAACACAGATGTCATATCTGTTTCAATTTACAATGAGTAATATCCAAAAACTACTAAATGCCAATCAACCCAATATTTTAATAACTGACAGTTGGACAATGTGTATAAATCCTCACCTGAAAATGTTGCAACAACATCAAATGTTGTTTCCAAAGCAGAAGCAACAGGTGCAATCTTCTCTTCGGCCAGGATGTAGAGGTGCCCAGAAGCAGAGCATTTCACCACAGCATACCTGAAGATGACGTCCAGAGCACGTCACCCAAGGCGGAAAGAGACAAGCCACAGTTAAGTGACATCCTTAGAAAGACAGTCGCACGGTCAGAGCCTAGTTACAAAGCACCAATGCTTCACATGTGTTTCACTTTCAAAAGCAGCTAAAAGGTCAAAGGTCATCTTCTCTAGAGCATAGTGACAGTCAGGGCAACGCCACTAAATGACAATTCACTACATTTCAACAGGGTCATGAGAGTGAAATAAATTTAACACGAATCCTATTTATGGATAGCATAAAAAGATATGACACACTACGTACTTTGCCTCTGGCATATAGCAAATTGCCTGGTTGGCGGGAATTGTCCAAGGCTGTGTGGTCCAAACTAAAACGCTAACAGGGGATGAGGCATCTGTGGAAATAAAGTGGTGAGTATATTAGCAAGCATCATAACTCCATAACATCATCAAAACTGAGCTCCAGCTAAACCTACCTGTAAGAGATTCCAACTTAGGAGGAGGTTTCAGGAGAGAGAATCTTACATATATCGACCGACTGACATGCTCAGGATTGTACTCAAGTTCTGCTTCAGCCAATGCAGTCCTAGGGTTTTAAGATATCATACATAAACATGGGGAAGCGTCACAAAGGCTCTCAACCTTTCAATTAACAAAGAACACATACCTTGATGAGGGAGACCAATAGACTGGCTTGTAAGATCGATAAACCAAGCCCTGTAAAAGACAAAGATAGAATATTATGCTGATTTTTTTTGTTAATTGATACAAACCTATACATATCTGGGAAAAGGGACTCTTAATTGGGAACATGCCTCCTTCAGACTGACCCACAGGAGGCCAGCACCCCTCCATGGCCTCAGCACCCCTCCATGGCCTCAGCACCCCTCCATGGCCTCAGCTCTCCTCCATGGCCTCAGCTCTCCTCCATGGCCTCAGCACCCCTCCATGGCCTCAGCTCTCCTCCATGGCCTCAGCACCCCTCCATGGCCTCAGCTCTCCTCCATGGCCTCTGCTTCAGTTCCAGCCACGAAGTCCCTGCCCTGCTTGAGTTCTGCCTTGACTTCCCTCAATGATTAACTGTGATGGCCACATGTAAGCCACAGAAACCCTTTTCTTCCCAAGCTGCCTTTCCCTGCTTTCATCACAGCAGAAGCAGCCCAGGGCAATACTGAGGCTGGGAGATTATCCCATCCCATCACCTTTTCATACAGTTGGTAGAACACTCTCAGTTGCTGGGCTTCGTACTGTGGATCAAATGTGTAATAGCAGTTTTTCCAGTCTGCCATCACTCCCCAGCGGACAAACGCCGACTTCTGCTTTTCAATAGCTGCCTGAGCAAATGATCTGGCTAGAAAGGGTAAGGGAGAAAAAAGAAAAGGCCTCTGAGAGACTGGTAAATTTTTCTTTCTTTTATCCCTTTTTTGAAAGGTCTCACCCTTTCAAAACCCAGCCTGGCCTAAATTTACTATATAGCCTAAAGTGGCCTCAAACTCAAAACAATCCTCCTGTCTCAGAGTACCAAGTAGTAGGATTAGGAGTATGAGCCACCAGGAGGACTTTTTGTAGATTAAGCATGACTTGCTCAGAGAGTCTCTAAGGGAAGGTGCTAGGCACCGTCAGACCAGAAAGTCCTTGCTGACTCAGGCTGGCGATGGCTCCAGCACTCTTTGTAGGGATTTTCCATCCTGACTGTGGGATCCCAGAAGAGAGCCATCACTCTCAGAACGGGTAGTGCTGGGCACCAACCAGGACCTCAGACATGCCAGGCAGCTGCTCTTCCTACCGAGCTACCCTCCCAGCCCTATGAAAAATTCTTAACAGGGACATTATTGGAAAGCATTCGAAACACAGAACAAGATTTGTTTTTTGTTTTTTAATTAACTGGAATTTCGATGGGCAATGGTAGTACATGCATTTAATCCCAATACTCAAGGAAGAGGTAGGAAGATCTCTTGAGTTCACATTCACTCTACAAAGTGAGTTTCAGGACAGCCAAACCCACACAGAGAAAGAAACCCTGTCTTAAAAAAACAAAAACAAACAAAACAACAAAAACCAGAATCATATACTGTCGTTAATGTCTTCCAGACTATCCATCTCATATTTAAAACAAATAAATACACTGGAAAATATCCCACATCATTCCTTATATTAATAGTAGTAGTAATGTGTGTGTGTGTGTGTGTGTGTGTGTGTGTGTGATATGCATGTAACGCAGTGCATATAGGGAAGTTGGACGACAACTTTCTCCTTCCTGGTTGGGTTCTCTCCCTCACCACAGGGATCAACCTCAGGGGCTCAGGCATGACTCTTGTCTCCCCCCGCCCGCCCCCAGCCATCTCACTAGTCCTCCTCATTAGTTATTCATTCAAAAAATGACCAGAGGCCGGGACTCGGGAGACAGAGGCAGGCGGATTTCTGAGTTCAAGGCCAGCATGGTCTACAAAGCGAGTTCCAGGACAGCCAGGGCTATACAGAGAAACCCTGTTTCGAAAAACAAACAAACAAACAAACAAAAAGGCCAGAGAATAATACACACAGCAAACCCCTAACGTTCCTCAGATAACAAATCTAAGGGAATGTGAAGGTGTTTCAGAAGGAAAACCACCTTAACATATCTGATGGCTCAGGCATCTGATCAGACAGGTCAAAGCAGGGACTGATGTTGATCTGTGGGCTTCACTTAGAGACAGAGTCTTGGACTATAAACCAGGCTCCTCACGCTCAGTTCTCAGGCAAGCACCACCACACCCAGATGTTAGACAGATGTAGCTTTGGAACAGACTTCCACTTCTATACCTGATCTTAGGCAGTGAGCTCCACCCGACAAGGTTAGAAATAGCAACTCAGTGACAATAAGGTACGAAACTGGCACAGCTGGGACGTTCCCAACACTGTCCCTCCAACCTCCAAGTACCAAGTCTCATGAAAGTCATTTGTTTAGAACTCTGGGATTTATGGAGGACCGTGCATGCCAATGATGCTGCCTTTGAGAAGGCTGAGACAAGAGGATGGAATTAAGACTGTGAGGCCAACCTGGGATAAACAAGTATCATCCCACAGGTCTCACTGAAAACACAAGTCCCTCTGGCAGAGCCTGGTTTGACAGGAAGGTTTAAAGTGAAAAAAAGAAAGAGCTTACCTTTCTCCCTGATCTCCATGGCTGAAAGACTCTGGGCATCTACACCGAGCTCTGATAATACTTTTGTTTCAATGGGCAAGCCATGGCAATCCCAGCCAGGCACAAAATGTACCTTAGAACCTCTCATCATATGGAATCGATTAGCAATGTCTTTCAAAATCTGCAGGGATGAAAGTGTTGTCACCAACAGAAAACACACAGCTTATAATCTCACTCTTTCTAGAAATAATATTTTAAAGCATAAAGTTCGATTTTAAAGTATTTTCATAAAATAACCCATTAAATCTACTAATTAAGGTGCAACATGGGCTGGTGAGATGGCTCAGCAGGTAAGAGCACTGACTGCTCTTCCCAAGATCCTGAGTTCAAATCCCAGCAACCACACGGTGGCTCACAATCACCCGTAATGAGATCTGAAGCCCTCTTCTGGTGTGTCTGAAGACAGCTACAGTGTGCTTATTTATAATAATAAATCTTTGGGCGGGATCAAGTAGGGACTGAGCAAGCGGGGTTGACCAGAGCGAGCAGAGGTCCTAAATTCAATTTCCAACAACCAGATGAAGGCTCACAACCATCTGTACAACTACAGTGTGTACTCATATACAATGAAGATTCATTTAAATCTTAAAAAAAAAGGTGCAACATTCACACAGAAATAACAAATATCTGAATTTCATAATATTAATACTATTAAGGGGGGTATCAAACTAAAGAATTATATATGAAAACCTTTATGCCCCCAAATTCATTATTTGTCAAGTTGGGAGAAAGTCTCAGCCCACTCTACTTTTTTTGGTTGTTTGTTTTTTCTGTGTAACTGCCTCGGCTGTCTGGAACTCACTTTATAGACCATGCTGGCCTCAAACTCAGAGATCTACCTGCCACCAGTGCTGCCTCTCGAGTGCTGGGATTAAAGGCGTGTGCCACCATGCCAGCTTCCGTTCTACCTTTCAGAGAAACACTTCTCACTTTCTAAATTCTAGATAATAAATATGTCACTTAGAAATTTGTATTATGCTTATGGAAAATTACCATATTAAAGCAACATGAGCTGCTCAGGCCTGCTGAGCAGCGTAGACCCCTGCAGAACAACACTGCGCATGGTGGGTGGGACCTCATCCACACTGGTTTATACTAAGAGGGCCCTCGGTCAGCAACAGGCCTCAGCAGCAGGCACATCAATACCTGAGTCACCCCGCTCGCACTGCTTTAGAAAGGAGCAGGCAGAAAGACTGAAAAATGTACTACCAGCCAGGCCCGAGACTATAATCAACCACAGCATCTACACAGACACGGGCTAAAGTAGAAGGATCCCAACTTCACGGTCTGCCTGAACTACAGTGACATCAAGGCCAGCCTAGACAACTGAGACCTTGTTTTAAAACAAACAAACAAACAAACAAACAAACAAATAAATAAATAAATAAAAAATAAAGAGGACTCGGCATGTGGCTCAGCAGGAGAGCACTTCTCTAGTGTGCAAACAGCCCCACTATTCAATTCCAATAAGGATAAGGGGAAAAGAAAGCCTGTGTGTGTGTGTGTGTGTGTGTGTACATACAAATACATAAGCATATATACATACATAAAACTGTTACTGGGGGCTGGAGTCTCAGTGGTTAACAACACTGACTGCTCTTCCAGAGATCTAGGCACCTATGGTGGCTCACAACTGTGTTTAACTCCAGTTACAGGGCACCTGCAAGCTTTCTTCTGGCCTCTGCAGGCATTAAGCATGCCAGTGGTGCACAGATGTACAAAGCACCCGTGCACATAAAGTAAACTAAGCCTCTGTTAGAAAGGCTTGACACTGAGTCTCCTGCTGTCTCTTCTTCCCAGTCCTGTCTCCTTCACAGCTATCATCACTATCTAGTGTGTTATGTGTTTTACCCGCTCATCTTTCCAGGTAGAGAGCAAGGAAGGAATACGACTTTGTTATTCACTACCTGGAATACAGAAGAATGCCTGACATATAAACAGCAAGTATCATGGTACATCCTGGGTCCATCCACAGACCCTACCACACACACAAGGTATATCTGGAACCTAGCACAAACAAGGCCCTGTGTTTGATTCCCAAGCACCACAATAAGTATATAAACTCACTAATAATTCATGTATTTGCATAGGCCAATACAAGTTTACATAATTACCATACACAAACAATATATACTCTTTTGCAGAGTACTTACTCCCAAGCTCTACACCTAAATTCTAATTACCTTGTTCAGGGCATGCCCAACATGAGGGTCACCGTTGGCATAAGGAGGCCCGTCATGAAGGCAAAATTCTGTCTTTACTTTTCTTTCTCTTTGCCAGGAATAAAGCTCTGAAAAGCCGCATTTCTGTTAAAAAAAAAAAAAAAAGCCAGTGTTTACATATCACATAATACATACTATAGACCCTTATCAATTCCTGGTCATCATTTATCCCATTCCAATCCATTCAGCCCAAAAATAGAACCTGGAAAACTTTCTGGAATGAACTAGAATTCTCTTAACACTTTCAGTAGTCTTCTTTTATTTATTTATTCTTAAGATTTTCTTTATTTTATTTATATGAGTACAATGGATCACATGAAAAGGAGGAACTGGATCCCATTACAGATGGTTGTGAGCCACCATGTGGTTGCTGGGAATTGAACTCAGGACCTCTGAAAGAGCAGTCAGTGTTCTTAACCACTGAGCCACCTCTCCAGCCCTTCAGTAGTCTTTAAAAACCCCAACAGTTCTTCAGATTAAAGTGTAAACCTTTTTGTGTCATGGTGGCTCTAAATTCTTGGCAAGTCTCTCAGTATTCACTGCCTCAATCCAGCCCTGCTGAAAGACCTGTCCATTCCCAGACCACTCTACCACATTGGTAATTTATTCTTTTTATTCTTTGGCCTCAATACTTCCCTAAATCCAAAGAATATTCAGACTAACGCTATTCACTTAAGCAGTATTCCTGATTATCAGGAATATCTTAAATACTCTAGTGTTCAGACACAAACAAGTGAATTTCAGACACAAACAAGTGAATCTCAGACGTTAGCAAATTCAGTATGATATAGGAGACAGATACAGAGGACATAGGGGACCCAGAAAAGGGCGGCTACTTTGTCCTTCAAAGGAATCATGATTCCTGTGAGAATCATGTGACTAAGGTGGGGTTCAACCTCCCTTCTTTGGTAATACTTTTATAATATTTTAAATTTAGCTTTTCTCTTTGATTATTCGTGTGTGGTGCATGCGAGCGCGGGTGCCTGCAGAGGTCAGGCATTGGGTCTCCTGGAGTTGGAGTTAGGGGTGGTTGTGAACTGGCAGACTTGTGTGCTGGGAACCGAACGCGGAGCCTCCTCCACAAGGGCGGCAAACGCTCTTAGGCGCCGAGCTACCTCTCCAGCCCACTCCTCACGTTTCATTTACACACGCTCACGCTGGCTACTTTCTGACAAGTGACGGGAAAAGGGTGCAAAGCCGACTCGCTGGGAGCGGAAGTCGGAGGGTGCTCGGTGCGGCTCCGGGCTTTTGGAAGCCGGAAGCCGCCCCGGTGGGCGCTCGCTCTCCGGGGAAGCCGCGCGGCCTGCAGGGTTCCCGCAGAGCTGGCCCGCCCCGCCCTGCTCGGGTGGCCGCGTCCGGTACCTGCTGGATCTCCAGCTCCATGTCGGACTGCTGGCGGCCCAGCAGCTTCATCGGGAAGCTGGTCTGCGGCAGCAGCACCGTGTCACGGTATCGGCCGCCTTTCGGGCGGTTCTGGGGGCTGTCCGCCCCGGACACGGATCGTACCGCGATCCTCCTCGTCATCCCCAGACACCCCAGGCGGCTGGGGAAACGGGCCGGCCCCCAGAAGCTCCCAGCCGCGGCGAGCGCCGCCGCCCCGGGCCCGCGAGGGTACAGCCCCCAACGCATGGTGGACGAGCCGGGCGGAGCCCTCGGCACGCGGCCCGCGGCAGCCGCCCGGGATCTAAAGGTAGAGACCCCTTGAAGAGTTCGGCGGCGAGGAACTGCGCACGCGCTCGGGGGCGGAAGGGGCGGGGTCTTCCGGTTTGGAGTCTGTACCTCTACAGGTCTTTCATGAGCTCTAGCAGGAGTGGAAAGAGGCGTTTCCTACCACTCGGCTTTCCCCAATCAGATACATTTAACTTGTCCAGGGTCATAAACATAAGTAGCAAAGCTAAGGCCGTGCAGTGGTTGTGCAGGTGATTAGTCCCAGCACATGGTGGCAGAGCCAGTCGGGTCTCCGAGTTCGAGGCTAGCCTGGTCTACAGAGTGAGTTCCACAGGACAGCCAGCGCTACATGGGTTTACAACACTAATTTTACCATTCCCGTGCCAACTTTAACAAAAATGTACAGAAAGTAGCTACAAACAAAATAATGGAGGGAGGAAAGGTAAGCACAGGCAATTCATAAAGAATATAGCCAATGAATGCAAAAATATGCTCGCCTTTGGGAGTCAGGGTGACACAGAGCCATCTAATAGATTAGAACAAACATGAGGTTCGGTAACAAGTATTGGGAGAGTGGAAATGTGGACTGCCAGAGGTAGTATACAGCGTGTTTTGCCTTCTCATTTCCATGCGTGTGGGGGGGGGGGGGAGGTGTATGCTTATTTGCCTGTGTGGTTGCGCATGTGTGTGTGCATGTGGAAGTCATAGACTGATGGTGGGAATCATCTTCCATACTTTTTCCACCCCATTCAAGGAGTTAGGGTCTCTCAGAAACAAAGAGCTGGCCCACATGGTTAGTCTCTCTAAGCAGCTGGCTCGGGGGATGCGGGTCTTCCGCACCTGAATTTATACACGGTGTTTAAGCGTTTTTGTGAGTTCTCGCCTTTGTACCACCATCTCCCCCGCTCTGTAGTGAATGACAGCATTTAGAATACCGTTCTTCTCTGAACTGCACTTTCCTGTTTGAGAGCCTGACTGACAGCTGTCATCTCACTGCAGCACGAAGAAAACCCTACCCCCAAACTCTTCAGAACAACTAGCTGCATTCAAACAAATGGGCTGTTTTCTGGGAAACCCTATGAGGAGATATGTAGCTGGTCTGAGCTACTTTGTGGATTCTTCTTCTCCCGTGATTTATTCTCCCACTTTCACCCTCTAACACTAGACAGGAGAAAAACAATGATAGAGGAGAGAAAAAGAGATAGAACCCCCGAATCTTATTTCCTCTTTGAGCACAACTATGCTGCCTCATCTCTACTCTTGGGCCTTTAGCATTTATATATCATCTGAAAAGTTCTCAGAATTTCAAATATCATACAATCACAGAAATTATCTGCAGCTGGCAAAACCACGCCTCTGCTAGGGCAAGAGGCAAATCATAATCAGCAACCGATGTCATAGTTGGGCGGTCTGAAGCAGCCCCGTATTACCACACCTGGGATTAAAGCAAAAACATTTGTTTGTTTGTTTGTTTGTTTGTTTGTTTAAAAAAAAACAAGCCGGGCAGTGGTGGTGCACGCCTTTAATCCCAGCACTTGGGAGGCAGAGGCAGGTGGATTTCTGAGTTCGAGGCCAGCCTGGTCTACAGAGTGAGTTCCAGGACAGAGAAAACCTGTCTCAAAAAACCAAAAATAATAGTAATAATAAAACAAAACCAAACACAACGATACTGTGAGCTCATGAAAGAGTCCTACTTCCCAGAGTGCCCCTAGACTCTGCATCTCAGTGGCTAAGCTAAATCCATGAGAGAGATTGTATCTGTCAGTATTTATGGCAATTGTTTCGCTGTTACAATGTAACTACAAAAACTAATGTATGGACTTCTAAAAAGTTTTTTTTAGATTTATTTATTTTATGTGTATGAGTCTTTGCCTGGATGTATTTATGTGCCCAGTGTGTGTGTCTGGTACCAGAGGAGGTCAGAAGAGGTTGTGGGGCACCATGGAACTAGAGGTTTGGATAGTGAGCCTCTGCTGGGAACCAAACCCCAGTGCTCCAAACTGCCTGCTGAGCCATCTCACCAGCATCCAGTGTACGACTTTAGAGGGTGTGTGTTGTAGACATTTTTACCACACCTGAAAGGTATGTCTAAATACAGAGTAAATGAAATAAACTAAAGAAGTCTTTCCCAGGGCTGGAGAGGTGGCTCAGCTGTTAAGAGCACTGACTGCTCTTCTTAGAAGTCCTGAGTTCAATTCCCAGCAACCACATGGTGGCTCACAACCACCTGTAATGGAATCAGATGCCCTCTTCTGGTCTGTCTGAAGACAGCAACAGTGTACCCATATACATAAAATAATTTTTTTAAAAAATAAAAATCTTTCCCGATCATAGCAATATGTAAGTGGTATGTGTGGACATTTCCCGCTGGTGAGAATAGGAGTGTGTACGTGAAAAGCTGAGGTAGGACTGCCAAGAATTCGAGGCCTGCCTGAATGATATCGTGTGTGTGTGTGTGTGTGTGTGTGTGTGTGTGTGTGTGTGTGTGTGTGTGTTTATATGAATGTATATGCATATATGCAGGTACACATATATATATGAACAAATAAGTTATGGTTTGCTTCTATTAACTAAGGTTTGAGAGTCGCAGAAAACACATAAAAACAAAATCTTTTTATTATTATCCTCATAAAATAACGGCATGAGATTTTTTAAGAAGAAAAAAAAAGTGTTGCTTTTATCAAAAGAATCCCATATAGGCAACTCACTAAAAACCAAAGCCAAACCAGCATGGTGGCACCTGTGCAGTCGCAGTTAAGTTAGGGAAGAAAACAAGCAAAAACTGTAGCAGTGAAGCCAAAATGCCAGAAACCAGCACCCGGGAACGGCCCGGGAACTCGGGCTCTGACGACAAGTGGCTTAAAAATGCGCAAAATGCTCGGAAACGGGTTCCCCCAACGGCCCGGAGCGCGCGGGAAGCTGTGTGCGCCTGCGCCGACGTCGCGCACGCGCAGCCGCGGTCCTTCGCACAACATTGGGCCAGTGGACTTGGAGGCAGCCGGTTCCCGGACAGCGAGCCACCAGGCCGGACAGCGCTTAGGGGACATCAGGCTGAGTGTAAGTTTCTCCCGCTGCAGCGCAGAGCCTCCGGCGGCCCTGGTTTCTTGTTGTTCAGGTAACTGCCCACCCCTGGCACATATTAGAGGAGAGCCAGGGGTTGTAATCCCAAACACCCTTTGGCTACACTGCTTTTCGTTCAGACGCATCTAGAAGCCTGAGTGGCCACATGTGGTTGTCTATCTGGACCTTCTCGTTCATGGTGGAATAAACTACAGAGTTAAACTTGACTTTCGCATCCGAATTTAGAAACTTCATAATAGCAAAGATCCTTTCAGTTGTCATTTCTGCGCATTCGTAGGCTGTTGTGATTTATTTCACCAGGAATATAATAGTTGCATGTATACGTTTTGTTTTTGTTGGAAGGCTGCAGTAGGAACACGTTTCCTCGATCCTTGCAGACTGGGCAAACGATTTCGTGTGCCCACCTTAATCACTTCTCAGGCTCTAGGTTTGCATTTCTTTTAAATTCAGTAGATTGAGCATTTCGTGTATTTAGTGATGAGTGCCTTTCTTTTTCTGGGAACGGCTTGTCAGCAGTTCTTGCCCCCAAACAAAACAGCCCAATTGTTAGTGAATGATACACGACTTTCCTCTCCTGTTATATGGTATGAACTGGCTTTGCTTGTGGCATTTTGGACATGTAGAAGTTTTAATTTCTGTGTAAATGTGTTAATACACTTAGTTTTATGTTTTAAAGGCCCTTTTTCAAGTTTATAAAGCCATTCCTATACTTCTTGTAGTTTCTACCTTAATTTAAATCTACTAGACTGAGAGAGAAAACTGTTAGGCTGTCTTCAAATCCAAGGTACTCTTACCTCAGCTCCCTGAGTTTGGGGATTATAGGAATGTGCTTCCAGCCAGGACTTCCTGGAACATTAAACAACAACAGAACCCAGCATTGGCTCTGTGTGTGTGTGTACATGTGCCACAGGTGTTCGGGTGGAGGATGGAGGGCTGCTTGCAGGAGTCAGTTCTCTTATTTCACTGTATTTGAACTCAAGTTCTCAGGCTTAGCGGCAAGCACCTTTATCAGCAGAAGCTTTTCACCTGTTTCCCTGGAACGCAGTTTAATAAGAATGCTAAGAAAGAGAGCTGGGCGTGGTGGCGCACACCTTTAATCCCAGCACTCGGGAGGCAGAGGCAGGCAGGTTTCTGAGTTCGAGGCCAGCTTGGTCTACAAAGTGAGTTCCAGGACAGCCAGGGCTATACAGAGAAACCCTGTCTCGAAAAACAAACAACAACAAGAAGAAGAATGTAAGAAAGATCCAACTGTTTTTGAAGCTCTAGCAGTTGCTGTTTGTGTGCAAGTGGCTTTCCTCCTTTTTCTTTTCTTTTTCCTCTCTCCTTTTTTTCTTTTGAGACAGGATCTTGCTGTGTAGCCCACCTCAAATCCAGGACCTTCCTGCTTCCCATCCCAAGGGCTAGGCAGTGTCACTACATTCATCTGCTTCTTGGATTCATTTCTGGAATTTTACTGAGAGATATTGTTCAGTTGGTAGTGTTTGCCTAGCATGCATGAGACCCAGGGTTGTTCTATCTGCATGTATGTATGTATGTATGTATGTATATACATATATATACACACACACACACACACATATATATATATATATATTCATCATATTTATATGACTTTTTGGAATTGAGGGTATATGTGTACATGCATGAGTGTTTGGAGAAAGTATCCCCACTTGGTAGCAAAGCTAGCCTGGAACTTACTGTGTAACTAAGGTTGATGTGTTACTCCCAATCATCCTGACTCAGCTTCCCAAGTGCAGGGACCAGAAGCAAGGTCACCACACCCAGCTGATTAGCTGATGATTGCGTTTTGATAGCTGGTAATAAGGGGATCTCTATTAATTGTTCAGAATTTGCACCATCATGGTCATTTCTATCTTTCCTAATACCTTGAACTTCAGCACTACTGAACCAGGTTCCAAAGATAAGTTTTTTTAATGCTTTTGCTGGGAACACGTCGGACACTTTTGAATCCTAATCTGCATGCTCACCATCCTTATATGAATTAAAGATAAAGGACAAAAAAAGGGTTGTGGTGGTGATGCTGGCCTCCTTCTCCTTCCCCCCTTCTTCCTCTTCCTCCTTCTACTTTGAGAAGAAACTCTGGTCATTTGAGCTTTACTGCTTTTCTTTGTTTTTGTTTGCTTGTTTTTACTTTTTATTTTGACACAGGGTCTTTCTGTGTGCACCTGGCTGGCCTGCACTTGGCTTCTGGCCCAGGCTGTTCTCAGCCCTTTGCGGTCCTCCGTAGCCTCCTGCATGGTCAGATCACAGGCACCATTTTGGACTTGTGCTATTTTCTCTCCTTGAGAGTGATTGGCAGGTATTATAAAGATTTCTCAGGAGCATGGAAGTTAAGTTAATTGCCTTTTAGTTGGTATTTTTCATATTTCCTCTTACAGCTCAAGCCTAGAATACTATGCAGAAGAAGCTCTTTCCCATCAGTCACTGTGTCCCTCCTAGGTCGGAATAGCCTTTGTGTCAGTGGCTTTCCTCACCAGTGAGTAAATAAACCTCAGGGTGAGAGCGTTTATTATTTTGGCTCATGGTTTACTGGCAAACAGGCCATCATGGTGGGAAAGACACGGTGTCTGGGACTCCATTCTTGGTAGTGGAAGCTTGCATGTGGCTTTTTACACCTTGGTGGATCTGGAAGCAGAAAGGCTGAACAGAATGCAGAGAAATGGAGCAGGTGTCAGTGCTGCACCATAATGAGACCTTAAGGCCCACTGTCCAGCTCTCCACTTCCTCTAACTAGGTCCAGCCTCCTAAGGGTTCTACCCCAGTGTCCTAAATCAGCACCAGCACTTGGTGAGCAAGGATTCATTCAGACACAGGAACCCCTGGGAAATAGTTACATGCAAACCATGACACTCTAGTCCTGGCTGTCCTGGAACTCATTCTGTAGACTAGGCTGGCCTCGAACTCAGAAATCTGCCTGCCTCTGCCTCCAGAGTGCTGGGATTAAAGGTGTGTGCCACCACTGCCCGGCATAGTAGCCTTTTAAAAAATTATTTTAAGTTATATGTTTTAGATTCTATGTATGTGCCTGTGTGTCTGTATGTGGCAATATGTCTGAGTCTTAATTCTGGACAGCTAGCTATTGGTCACAAGATGGTTTTCAGTCCTGCAGATTAGTTTCAGTTATATTGTTTCTTTCCCTTTTAAAAAACAATTTATGAGCCAGGCAGTGGTGGCACATGACTTTAATCTCAGCACTCCGGAGGCAGGAGCAGGCAAATCTCTGTGTGGCTGTATTTAGATATGTACTCCTGAGTGCAGTAGCCCATGGAGGTCAGAAGAGGACACCTGGTCCCTTGGAGCTGGGGGTGCGAGTATTTGTGAGCCACCCCATGTGGGTTCTGGGATATGACCTCTACTCTCCTGTAAGAACAACTTAACCCTTGAGCAATCTCTCTGGCCCCTCTCCTTTTGTTTTTAACACTCCCCTGTATTCATACTGAATAGTCAGTCAGAACAAAGGAAACATTGAGTTTCCTTAGCCAGTGTTGTTGGATGCTTTTATCTGTAGCCTGTAACTCCCATGCAGTACTTACTTAGTAATCAACCTGTACAATTGCAACCCTGTACAAATACGTGGTTTTTCCAATTTATAAGTTCATGGATGAGAGTTGAAGTGGCTCTCCTAAAAGTCTACAGCTAATGTATGGCAGGGTGTGGACATAAGAGAGTTGACTCCTAAGTCTGTGTCTTTAATGTCTAAGCTTTTGAAAGGTCATGAAGAAGTAGGCTTCAGGTTAGACTCACAGATGGAAGACAGAAAGGCGAAGGACATGTGTGATGTGAGCTGCGGTAAGGGAGTTAACTTAGTGCCTTGTTCTTAGGCCACCTGTCACATCAAAAGGTAATTCCCACTTGGGTTCCTGGGAAAGACTGGGACAGAAGTAGAAAGGCTAGTAAGAATCTCTTTTATAGGTTTTATATCATTTTTTCTTTTTCTTTATACCAAGAATCAAAATTATATATATACATATATATATATATATATACACATATATATACATATATATATATATTTCTTTTAAAACTATGGTAGGAAAACTATTAGGGCTGGGGCTGGGGGTAGTAATATTTCTATTCTTATGTCTTACAAACTGATGTCCTGTTTAAATTGTAGTTCATAAGCATAGTGCATTTATTAAGGAGAGTAGTGAGTAGACAACCTGGAAATTTTCTGTTAGAAGAAGAAAACACCGCATATATCTGGCAAGCTTAAGAGGAAGTGGGTTAATCTTGCCTGAAGCCCGCCCACAAGGCTCAAATGATTGCTGAATAGGCTTAAGGGTGAATGATATGTATGAGAAGCTATAGCGAAAGAATTACTTCTCTGTCACCACTCCCACAATTTCAGCTTTCAGCAGTTAGGCATTTACTGGGTGTAACTTAGTGAGAAAGAACTTGATTGGGAAGGCCTCTGGTGTGATTTCCCAGCATTCCTCCTGCCCACCCCCCCCAAAAGGTGCTGGGTGGGGTTAGTCACCCAGAACGACTTTACCAGTACAAAGTACATTAGATATATGGCTGTTCACAGAGAGAAAAGTTGGGGTAAGGCCAATGAATTTTTTTTTTTTTCATTTTTCCAGACAGGGTTTCTGTGTATAGCCCTGGCTGTCCTGGAACTCACTTTGTAGACCAGGCTGGCCTCGAACTCAGAAATCCGCCTGCCTCTGCCCCCCTAGTTCTGGGATTAAAGGCGTGTGCCACCACGCCCGGCATGAAATTTTTTTTTTTTTTTTTTTTAGATTTATTTTATTTATTATATGTAAGTACACTGTAGCTGTCTTCAAACACTCCAGAAGAGGGCGCCAGATCTCGTTACGGATGGTTGTGAGCCACCATGTGGATGCTGGGATTTGACCTTAATACCTTTGGAAAAACAGTCGGGTGCTCTTACCCGCTGAGCCATCTCACCAGCCCCGAAATTTTTTTTTTAATTATTACTTCTGGATTTTATTTGTGGTGTTCCTTAGTAATGATCACAACTTACTTTATTCTACCTGCAATACCTAGTATGTAAAGAAAATCAGTGTAGCTTTATTACAGTATAAGAAAATACCCTAGATACCCATTTTATTTTCATCTTAATTCTGAACAACTATTGGTCACAAGATGGTTTTCAGTCCTTCACATTAGTTTCAGTTACATTGTTTCTCTCCCTTTTTAAAAAAGATTTATGAGCCAGGTGGTGGTGGCACATGTCTTTAATCCCAGCACTCTCCAGGCAGGAACAGGCAGATCTCTGAGTACGAGGCCAGCCTGGTCTACAGAGTGAGTTCTAGGACAGCCAGGGCTCCACAGAGGAACCCTGTCTTGAAAAATCAAAGAAAAGAAAAGAAAAGAAAAGAAGATGTCGGCTAAGACCTCAGCCAGCCCCACTGGGCCCTTCAGAGAGCCCTTTACGTTTTCTGTTGCAGCCAGGAATGAGGACACATACTTGTCATACCAGTGCTCAGGAGGCCAGCCTGGGCTAAATAGTGAGACTGACACATAAACAGAAAGTGGAGAGGCCCAGCACTCAGGAGGCAGAGGCACTTGGGTCTCTCAGCCTGCCAGGGCTACATAGTGGCAGTCACATGCAGTTGGGGTTTTTTGCTGGCTGGTTTGTTTTCCTTTGTTTTAAACAGTTTGCACACAGGACCTTGAGTATGCTGGACCAAAAGCAAGTGTTCTTCTCCTGAGAGCCCCTTCCCTGGCTCACCCCTCTAGTGCACTTAGCAGCACTAGTATTCAAAACATCAGCTCAGCAAGACCAGATATATTTTACTTTTAGCTCCTAAGACTTCCACTTTCCACCTCACACTCAAAACTTCTTCACCCGCTGAGCTCATTTCTCCAGGCGTTGAAAGGCTTTGTTGACTATGAAAGAGTGTGACAGGGTTTAAGACTTAATTCTGAAACTGCCTTTTCCAAGTCATTTTAGTACTTATTTATTAAAGAACCTGTGCAGGTCACTGAGGCAGCCCCAAGCATTCGGTTAATATGTGCTGGCTGGAATTCAGTTCATGGAACTAGTGGCTGGTCTCTAAAGTAAAACTTTTTCTTTTTCATTCAAGGTCTATCATGGCTTCCAGCCACACCGTGTTGATGCGGCTGGTAGCTTCAGCATATTCTATCGCTCAGAAGGCAGGAACCATAGTCAGGTGTGTCATTGCTGAAGGAGACCTGGGCATCGTGCAGAAGGTACTACAAACCCTGTCTGTTTCTGCAGTCATGATGTTTGTTCTTCATAGTAGGTAAAGGTTGTCGTATTCTAGGCCAACTAACAAGGACAGTAAAATGGAGATCACAAGACCCTTAGTTTGGATATCTACTTTGAAAATAACTCCAGACTTTATCCAAAGACTGGATCTTTTGACTGAAGTTTACCTCCAGAACAGATCCTAATCTATTTCATACAAAACCATGCAACCTTAGAACATATGACATGTTTGGAAAAATCCATGTCTAGATAAGTATTTCTTATTTCATCCCAGCACGTGGGAGATGAAAGCAAAAGGTTCAGAAGTTGAAAGCCAGCCTTGCTATATAGTGAGTTCAAGGCCAACCTGAACTATGTGAGACCCTGCTTCAAACCCACCTCCATTCTCACTCTCCTCGCCCCCAAAATCAGGATGTCAAAGAGCAGCTTCAGTATCCAGGGTAAACTGAATGGGGCGTAGAGTCAGCCATTGATCACTCAACGGGCTTTTCTCTCAGGGAGCAAAGCTTGATTTTTCTGGGGCCGCCATGCCCTGGAACCAGCCAGAGACTCTTTGAACTCTTAGGGATCTGGGGAGTAGGAAAAAAGGCAAAAGACGG
This sequence comes from Mus minutoides, assembly GCA_902729485.2. Lineage (NCBI taxonomy): Eukaryota > Metazoa > Chordata > Mammalia > Rodentia > Muridae > Mus > Mus minutoides. Next base: position 3,004,054 of record LR749488.1, read on the forward strand.
GAAAGAATTACACACACACACACACACACACACACACACACACACAGCTCCAATAACTTCACACATACATACGGACACGTTCACACATTGGGTTGATAGAGCAAAGCTCTAACCAATTTTACATATATATACATACATGCACATAAGCATGTACGTGTTTGGTGGATGGAACAAAGCCCCAGAGAGAAGCTCTTTAACAACTTCAGTTTTTCTCCCATGGCTTATATATCCAGCAAAATCTTTCCAGCAGTATAAAATTTATGATGTGATTTATATTCTGTTTTTTCTTCTAGAGAATGATTACACTGAGAACGCATAAGAAAAACATGTTCCCTATACCCTCACATGATCAAATGCTTTATGAAATATGGATTAAAAAAAAACCAATTTATTCCCAAGAACCTACATACATTTGTAACTAAGTAACTTGTTATAGATTAACAAAGTATAAGCAAGCAAGGTAATTTTCTCAGCCAGGTTTTTTTTTTTATTGGCAGGCTGCAATTTGCAGTTACAAAGAAAGGATCAGTTATTTTATTATTCATCTTAAAAAGTAATCTTACATAAATCTTAAAAGAATCAGAAAGCTAAACTTTTATATAAAAACAATCATTTCTACTTTAAATCCTTAGAATGCCTTAATATCTACTCATTATCAGTTTTTAATTAAATTATGTCAGGAAGCTGAGGGCAAAAATGGATACAAGATCATCAGCCCAGGTTTAGCAAGAGGGTCATGTCAGTTAGTGTCAGTCAGGCTGCTAATGCTCCTGTTGCCTGATCAAACAAAAAAAGCCTCGTTCAACTATTAAGAGTGCGCCTTTCTAAACTTGAAATTATTTTCTAAGATTTTTCTCTATCGGAGCCACAGGCACTGATAACCTCACTCTCCTAACAATCTACTTCTCCAAATGCTCTCTAAGGGTGCTGGCCAGCGCTTACTGCCTGCTTCTCTACGTTCTTTCCAAGGGTGGGGATCGAATCATTAGTCTGCTCCAGCAGCAATGCTTGAAAAAGATGACGCACTCTAGTTGTGAGTGCCAATGATGTTCCCCAGTGAGGGGCTGGAAGCCCCTTAGAAGCTTCACACAGCAGTAGGTTAGGAAGGACGTGGAGACTGAGAAGGCAGCAAGCAGAGCGATCGTGACAGCATGAAGTCCTCGGGTCGTGAAGTCCTCAGCTCTGTCCTGGGGGCTCTGCCTCTCCGAGGCACACCCATCACGCCTGGACTAATTTCATGAGTTAGAATCCTACGAGTTCTCAAGCCGCTTTGCTGTCCCTGTTGCACGGCCCTCAGCAACAGGGTTCTTTCTAATACACTGAAGAATCATCTTCAGGATGTCGTGAGTTACAAGGATGATTGAGAGAAAGTTAGAGGATTCTCTTCACACACTGATAATAGAGTTTTAGCTTCACTTTGAAACAGTATAAATCTATTTCTTTTTGTTTGTTTGTTTGGTTGGTTGGTTAGTTGGTTGGTTGGTTTTGGTTTTGGTTTTGAGACAGAGTTTTGTGCTGCATTGCCTGGCCTGGACTCATTGTAGACCAGGCTGGCCTTGGACTTCTGGTGAGCTTGCTTCTTCTGCTTTCCAAGAATGGGGTTGTAAAAAGCATGTGGCACCACATGGGTGCTTTCCGTCTTTTAGCCCATTTAAAGCAGGGTGGTATCTAGAACCTTATGAAAAAGTTTCTCAATTAGAGAAGAAAATATTCAGCTGAGCGTGGTGGCACATGCCTTTAATCTCAGCACTTGGGAGGCAGAGGCAGGGGCATTTCTGAGTTGGAGGCCAGCCTGGTCTACAGAGAGTTCCAGGACAGCCAGAGCTACACAGAAAAACCCTGTCTCGAAAACAAAACAAACAAACAAACAAACAAACAAAGAATATATTCCAAATAATTTAAAAGCACCTTTGCTAACTTGAACTCTTGTGGAGTGGGGAATGTAGTTCAGTGGTAGTGCCTGCTTGGTGTGTTTCAGGTATGAGTGTGATCTCCATCAGCACACATACACACACACACACAGAGTTTCTAAACTATGATTGTTTATTGGTATACAGTTTCACACGGCAGTGCAAGCTGATCTCAGATTCATGGCTGTCCTCCTGCCTCAGCCTTCCATGTCCTGATATTATAGTCATGCAGCACCATCCAGCCTCATGTCTCACTCTTAACTACTGTTAATTCTCTGAGAAGCAGCAATCACTAGTTGATTCATTCAGGGTTATGGCTACATTATACTTGGGAGTCGGGAGACTAATTATCCCTAATTGTATTTATATTGAGATTTGCATTCTTTGTCACAGACCTCGGCCACTGACCTGCAGACCAAAGCAGACCGCCTGGTGCAGATGAGCATATGCTCTTCCCTGGCACGGAAGTTCCCGAAGCTGACAATCATAGGGGAAGAGGTGAGAGGCGCATGCCACGTGGATTCATACCCGACCTGCCACTGAGTCATATATTATGGTTAGTCTTAGTGTTGGTGCTAACGTTCCAACACAAAGCAATCATTTTCCTTAGGGGAAATAATCTGACATTATGATATTTTGGTCCACTTATAGGCTAAGTCTCCATTCCTAGTGATGGGAGCTATGGTCACCATTGTAATGAATACCATATGATGGACTCAATGGTAGAACGTTGCCTACTGTACGTGAGGCTCTAAGGTGGGGGACATCTCAGTCCTAAGACATTGTGGCTCACATACGTGAGGCCCTGGGTTGGAGCCCCGGCATCAGCAGTTACATGTGAAGAGTCGGCAAGGTTCTGGAACTCTGAGATGACTGGGCTTGGTTTGCTTGTCTACTTGTTCGTCATTTCAGAAATTGGACGTATACTTACAACTGAAACAATAGACTATGTTTTGTTTTGGGGTTTTTATTAAGTTAGTCCTTTGACAATTCAGTGTGTACATATAATATATTCTGATTACCCCCACACTTTGGATTCTCCTCCCTTTACCCCCCCCCCAGGATCATCTGTGTGACCATTTCTTTGGGACCGTCCATTGGTCATCAGTGGTGCACAGCTGCAAGCAATGGCTTCCCTTCCCTGCATCAGTCTGTAGGACCTAGCTCTGCAGTGAAGGAGAGAGAGTGCACAGCTGAAAGCAATGGCTTCCCTTCCCTGAATCAGTCTGTAGGACATAGCTCTGCAGTGAAGGAGAGAGAGTGCACAGCTGAAAGCAATGGCTTCCCTTCCCTGCATCAGTCTGTAGGACCTAGCTCTGCAGTGAAGGAGAGAGAGTGCTGGTTTTCGTCTCTCCTCCATCTCTGCTTAACTGTTGGCGGACTCATTCTTTCTCAGACCCAGTGCAGTCAGTCATCTGTGGTTGTTGAGAGTTCACGATTGCACTGGCTCTCACCCCAGTGATGACATTTTGCAGCCCTTCTCCCCGTTTCCCAGCTCTCGCCCTCTTTCTGCCCCTCTCCTACAAAGCCGGTAAACCTTAGAGGGGATGGTATAAATGTTATTTAGAGCTCAGCAGTCAGCTGTGAGTTTGTCTTATTAGGCCTTCATGTATCTCTCCCTTCATTATTATTCTCTAGAAAGAATCTTCTCTGACTAAGGCTAAGAGTGGTAATTCGCTATGTGAATAAACATGTATATTTAGAAAGCTGTTTGACACTGTGTGAATTTAGTAAGGCTGTAGAATGTAATTTCCCGATGGGACTCATGACCTCCCTTTTTATACACTGAGTGGGTTTCCAGACATGGAGTGTGTTTAAAGTACTAAGCATGGATTCCCGTGCTGGAGTAGACCTGACATTCAATCAAGAGCAGATAGTTATCCCCCTAACAGCAATGCCACTGTGGTACCAGTGAGCACAGCCTGCCTGGCAGATGGTGCTGTGCTATAGGTTGTCAGGTGCACACATGGGCAGAGCACCTTCTGGCGCTAGGAAAGTGGCCAGCAGGGAGAATGCGTCCAGGTTTGACGTCTCTGTCTCACACAACTGAAGTGTGTGGTGTCATTAGCAGTAAGGTCTTAGCATCTAATGCTAGTGGGCAACCAAGGAAATTGACAGGTGCCAATATTGTCTTAGGGGCCAGTGGGACCTCTGTGACCAACTTATAAGGAGGTACCACATACACAGCATTTGGGGCTTCAATGAAGCATAATTTCAAAGGGGAGCAGTTTCTAGGTATCTCCCTTCCAACTTCAAAAAAAAAAAAGCATCCTAGTTATTGTGAGTAAATTGACAATCAACAGATAAGTTAGTTCCCGACAGTGAGATGTCAGGCCTCTGTGCATGTGGAAGATAGCAATACTCCATGTGCCGGAAGAGCTGGGCTACATACAGTAGTGCATAGCCGGAATAGCTGGGCTACATACAGTAGTGCTGTAGCTGGCCATGTGCTGGGCTACATACAGTAGTGCTGTTCCTAGCGCTGTTCTCAGTGTTTTAAGGAATCTCTACACCAGTCTCCATATGGCTGCACTGGTTTCCCTCCAACAATGAACAAGTTCCTCTTTTCCACATCCTCACCAGCATTGACTGTCTTTTGGTTTCTTACGGATTCCCATTCTGACAGGACAAGATGAAATCTCAAAGCAGCTTTAATTTGTACTTCCCTTTGTTCCAGTGATGTCAAATACTTTTTAAAATGTTTATTTTTCAATCCTATTACTTTTGAGAATTCTCTGTTCAGTTCCATAGCCCATTTTGCTGTTATTTGTCGACACAGGTTCTTTCTCTATGTATCCCTGGCTATGTAGACCAGAGTTACCTGAAAGCTCACAGAGATCCATCTACTTTTACCTCCCAGGTGCTGGGATTAGAGGCGTGCAGATTTTTAAAGTTATTAATATTTATTTGTGAGAGTGTGTGTGTGTGTATCTGTGTCTGATCTGTGTATGTGGATGAATGTTTTGCTTGCCTGGATATCTCTGCTCCACGTGTGAGCCAATTACCCTCAGTGGCCAGAGGAGGGCATCGGATGCCCTGGAACTGGAGTTAGGATGGCTGTGAGCTGCCTGTGGGTGCTGGAGAGCAAGCCTGGGTCCTTGGGAAGAGCAACCATTGTTCTTACCTCTTAGCCCGCTCTCCATCTCCTGGAGTTGATTCTTGTTCAAGCCAGGAGAGAAGGATCGAGTTTCCTTCTTCTCCATGTAGACATCCAGTCTTCACAGCACCAGTTTTTGAGATGCTCCTTCTTCCTACGGGTATTTTTGGTGTGTTTTTTCAAGAACCAGGTGGCTGTAATTGTATGGCATTAGTCTGGGGTTTCCATTCTGTTGCACTGATCTACACATCGGTTTTTGTGCCAGCACCATGCCGTTGGTTCTGTAGTATAATTTGAGACCAGATATGGTGATGCCTCTGGCATTGTTATTCTGGCTCAGGATTTCTTTGGCCTTTTGTGTTTCGCATCATTCATTCTACCATCCATGAGCAGGGAGACCTTTCATCTACTAGTTTCTGCCTTGATTTCTTTCTTTAGAGTTTTTTTGTCTTTTGAGGCAGGGTCTCACTATATAGTCTTGGCTGACCAGGAACTCGGTGTGTAGACCAGGCTGGCCTCAAACTCACAGAGGTCTGCCTGCCTTTGCCTCCTGAGTGCTGGGGTTTAAGGCTTGTGCCACTGGGCCTGGGATTTTCTCTGATTTTAAAGTTTTCATTGGAGAGGTTCTTCACCTCCTTGTTTGGGTTTCCTCTGAGGTATTTTGTTTATTAAGGCTGCTATAAATGGGATTTTTTTCTGATTTCTTCTTCAGCTTGTTTGCCATTGGTATAAAAAAGCATGTCATGTTTGTATCCTGACACTGCAGAAAGTGTTAGTAATTCTAGGAGCTTTCTGGTGGAGACTCTAGGGTCTCCCATGTATAGCATTATATTTTCTGTAGACAGGAACACGCCTACTTCTTTTTTTCCTATCTATATTCCTTTCCCATCTTGTTTTTATTGTTTTAGCTAAGACTAAAACACCAAATAGACGGCTCTGTCTCACTTCTAGTTTTAATGTTGATATTTGTTTGGCAGGGTCTGATTATTTAGCCCAGGCTGGCCTAATAGCCCAGGCTGGCCTTGAATTCTTCCTGCTTCATCCAACCAAGTGCTGGGATTACCAGTACACTGGGCTCTATAAAAGGGTTTTGTTTTTGTTATTGTTTTTATGTTCTTTCTTCTCTGCACTCACATTGCCCCTCTGGTACTGGGGGTCCTGCCCAGAGTCTCGTGTGTGCCGGGCAGTGCTGACCACTGAGCTGTGTCTCACTCAACACCAGGTTCGTTCCCGCCGCCTCATCCTCCCCGCATTCCAAAGGAAATTGGGGAAACAGAAATATGTAAAGGAAAATGGATTTATTTACAATTTTAGGTAAACAGATATGAGGAAAAAGGTTTTGGGTTCCTTCTAGATGTTCCTGAATCAGGGTTTAAATGTGGCTAGGACCCAGCTGTAAGGCTATGAGACTTTCTGTGAGGCTGTCATCATAACTATGAGACTTTCTGTGAGGCTGTCATCATAACTATGAGACTTTCTGTGAGGATGCCATCATAACTATGAGACTTTCTGTGAGGATGCCATTCCTGGTGCTCACATTTCAAACTCAGGATGGAAGCTCCTGGGCCAATCCTAGCTGCTCATTGCATCTCTTCCGGCTCCTGCTAGTCTTATATTAGGTTTGCTATAAAAGCTCTAAGTATTAGAGGCGAACAGAAGTGGCTTGACATCCAGGTGCTGTGTATCCTGTTAGATATCCACACGATGCATTGTGGGAACAGACAGTTTTAGGAGTGTCACCTTGTCTCTGCTCTAGGATCTGCCTCCTGGAGAAGTGGATCAAGAGCTGATTGAGGACGGGCAATGGGAGGAGATCCTCCAACAGCCGTGCCCATCACAGTACAGCGCTGTCAAGGAGGAAGACGTAAGTCCAGCAGCACGCTTTCTGCTCTCTTAGTCCAGGGCTGCTGCCACTGGGAAGGAAATACAGTTTGTTCATAAGACAGAAAGTATGTGGTTACAAAGTAGGGGCAGCCAGTCACTGAGTCTGCCAGAGCCAGCAGAAGTAGCAGGGAACACATGTGGATGTGTGACCAACCCTCAGCTCTCTGCCCTCTTCAGATCTCCTGTCTTCTGAAACCATTATTAAAAGTGGTTTAATAAGAGTCTTCCCTCTTAGGTAGATTTGGTAAGAAAGCATTATGTGGGCAGTAGGGCTGGTCATTTCTGAAAACCATAGACATCTTGTCAGTTGGGCTGAAGAGGTGGGTTGGTAGTTGAGAGCTGGAGGTGAGGACCCAGGTTCGACTCTTAGCAAACAAACTGGGTTTCTAACACCACCTGCTCCTCCAGCTCCAGGGATCCTGGTTTTAAATCACTCAACATCGCACTTATAGAAAAATTAGTATGAGGGATAAATTCTGTTCTGTGGGAAGAAGGATAGAAGGATAACAAGACATGACATCAGAAGCCACCCACTGTGCTGAGAGTATATGGGAGGATATTCTGAATCGCTTTAAGTCCTAAGCCAAAGGGATTTCTCCTTTAGTCTAGCTCCCAGTTTATAAGCCATTCCATTTTCCTAGGTTACTGTGACTTGTGTCCTTAGTCAGTGTGTACAGGCCAAGCATGGTGGCACATACCTATAGTCATAGCATTGAGAGGCAGAGGCAGGTGGATCTGTAAGTTTAAGGCCAGCGTGGTCTGTGTAGTGCATTCCAGGACAGTCAGGGCTATGTAGAGAGATCCTGTCTTAAAAACACCCCCCAAAAAATTATTTTTTTATATGTAAATGAGTAACAACTTTACTTTGTCCAAGCTGTTCTTTTTTTTTTTTTTTTTTTTTTTTGGTTTTTCGAGACAGGGTTTCTCTGTATAGCCCTGCCTGTCCTGGAACTCACTCTGTAGACCAGGCTGGCCTCGAACTCAGAAATCCGCCTGCCTCTGCCTCCCGAGTGCTGGGATTAAAGGCGTGCGCCACCACGCCCGGCTTGTCCAAGCTGTTCTTAGCGCCTTGTGGAAACGTCTCCCTGTAACGCCATCTAGCTCGAAGTTAGAGCATGACTTTATGCTTTGTGTTCAAGTTACTGCTTACAGTGGACATTTATCAGCTAAGAACTGTAAACTCGCCAGGGTTCTTAAGTCAGGCTTCTGTTTACTTTAAAGGACTTACTCCATGACTATGAAGCTTTTTTGACAGTTACAAAACTGACGATGGGGGGCTGGTGAGATCGCTCAGTGGGTAAGAGCACTGACTATTCTTCTGAAGGTCCTGAGTTCAAATCCCAGCAACCACATGGTGGCTCATAACCACCTGTAATGGGATCTGATACCCTCTTCTGGTGTGTCTGAAGACAGCTACAGTGTTCTTATGTATAATAATAATTTTTTGTTTTGGTTTTGTTTTGGTTTTTGGTTTTTGGTTTTTTCGAGATAGGGTTTCTCTGTATAGCCCTGGCTGTCCTGAAACTCACTTTGTAGACCAGGCTGGCCTCGAACTCAGAAATCCGCCTGCTTCTGCCTCCCGCGCCACCATGCCCGGCAATGATAATAAATAAATCTTTTAAAAAAAAATGCTAGCCGGGCGTGGTGGCGCACGCCTTTAATCCCAGCACTCGGGAGGCAGAGGCAGGCGGATTTCTGAGTTCGAGGCCAGCCTGGTCTACAAAGTGAGTTCCAGGACAGCCAGGGCTGTTCAGAGAAACCCTGTCTCGAAAAACCAAAAAAAAAAAAAAAAAAAAAAATGCTGACGATGTTGGCTTAAGCCACCCATAATAATGTGTGCAAACATCTTTAGAAGGGGTGGTTTTGTCTGTTTGATTCTCTGAATCTTACATACTCAATATGGACGTTGCCTCTTTTCCCCCATTTTTATTTTGCAGCTTGTGGTTTGGGTTGACCCGTTAGACGGCACCAAGGAATACACTGAAGGTCAGTGTCTCTCATCCACACGCACTACACGGAATACACCGAAGGTCAGTGTCTCTCATCCACACACACTACACGGAATACACTGAAGGTCAGTGTCTCTCATCCACACGCACTACTCTGAGGCAAGGCTGTGATACACGATTAAAGTTGCTGTTGTGTTCTGTCTGTTGTCATACACTAGAAGAGTTCATCTTCAGGTAGCATGTCACATACTCTACCAGCTCCAGAGCTGAGGCTCCCTCATGGGAGAATCATCATTGTAAACTTCCTTTCCTGGAGGACTGTGCTAACATGTCTGACTAGGCTAGAGAAATGCTCCACCACCCCCTGGTCCCACAGCATCCCCTCACCTGAGGTTGTCAAGGGTAAGAAAACCAGAAAGCATCAAATTAAATCCAGAGGTATAAAAGTCAGGAGGAGCTGTGTGAGAGCTCATACCTGTAATCTCAGCACATGGAGGCAGAGGGGCTGCTTTGAGTTTGAGGCTATCTTGAGTGCTATAGATGGCAAGTCCTGGGCCAGCCTGGGTTAGAGCAAGACCTTTTCTAGGCAAAACATGAGTTAGAAGAACCCCAGTCTCAGAGCCAGACTTCCGGTTTTATTTGTTTGTTTTTATTTTTCAAGACAAGATTTCTCTGTATAGCCCTGGCTGTCCTGGAACCCACTCTGGAGACCAGGCTGGCCTCGAACTCAGAAATCTGCCTACCTCTGCTTCCTGAGTGCTGGGATTAAAGGTGTGCGCTACCACTGCCTGGCTTAGACTTTGGGTTTTAAAAGCCTAGATTTATAGTTTTGAAATAAAGATCTACATGGAGAACTTGTGAGGCTGAGGCAGGAAGACTGTGAGGTCAGCCCGGCCTTCTCAGTGAGTTTCAGGTCAGCCTGAGATAGAGGAGTAGTGTGAGGCCAGAAGGACCCCCACAAAGAAAGACCTCCACAGCGCTGCTTCTAAGGGGTCCAGCTTCGAGGGGCTTTCTCACAGCTGCCAGGGAGAATGTTGTTGGCCCCTGGAGGAGATAGAGTGATAGTGACTCTGTGTGTGTATGTGTGTGTGTGTGTGTGTGTGTGTGTGTGTGTGTGTGTGTGTAAATAGAGTGATAGTGACTGTGTAAATATATACTGTGAGGGTGCATGTGTGCAACATGCATATGTACTGTAAAGATGTGTGAGAGACTGTGTTCGCATGTGTGCACACATATTCATGTTTGTCTGTGAGTATAACCCATGCATATGTAATCTAGGGGGTGTACATATATACTCTGTGTGTGTGTGTGTGTGTGTGTGTGTGTGTGAGAGAGAGAGAGAGAGAGAGAGAGAGAGGTGCATTTACTCTGTGTGTGCTGAAAACATCTCTGAAGCCCATTGGAAAACAGGAAATCTACCCTAGAGCTTTGATTAACCACTGGCTTGGGGAAGGGGAATCCTGCATGTTACAGATCACCATTGTCACACACTACAGATCACCACTGTCACACGCTACAGATCACCACTGTCACATGCTACAGATCACCACTGGGTGATCCAGTGCCATGTGCTGATCTCTCGTCCCAAGGCTGGAAAGTAAGTCTGGGGAAGAACTCAGTAGCTAGTAGGGAGTAGGTCCTGCAGGTCAGAGCACACTGGATGGGACAGAAGGAGCAAGAGGAGTCTAGTAATGGCTTTGCCACTGTGGCTTTAATGGGTTTGCAATCTAAGGAGAGTGTGGTCGTGGTTATCTCTTCAGTTTAGTGGCCATAATCCCGACTTCTGTCCCTGTCCAGTTTTCTTAGAGCTGGTACAGTCACCTCAAGTAGAGTTTTCTATGGGTAAATCATTGCAAATCCTTTACCCTTATGCAAAAATGACTAGCGGTGAGGTGGGGTGCACACACCTTTAATCTCTGCACTAGGGAGGCAGAGGCAGATGGATCTCTGAGTTTGAATTCAGCCTGATTTACAGAGCAAGTTACAGGACAACCAGGGCTACACAGGGAAACTGCCTGGAAAAACCAAAAACAACGATCATGATCATGGTGACGAGAGGGGAAGGGAGAGGTAAAGGAGGAGGAGACTAGCAGCTGTTGTTTGATGTACTGGTGGTGAACAACCTGGGAGTGTGACTGACTTCTGCCCTTCATAGGTCTTCTTGACAATGTAACAGTTCTCATTGGGATTGCTTATGAAGGAAAGGCCATCGCAGGCATCATCAACCAGCCGTATTACAACTACCAGGTACTGCTACTAACGACATGAGTGTTAGATACATAACTATAGGGTCTAATGAAGCCAGATGCCATCCAGTCCAGTTGTCATCTCGCCCATTTGCACAAGCAGCCACATGGGGACAGGCTTCTCCGGGTACAGATTCCCAGACTGCTATTCGCCTATTTAAACTAGAGCTTTCTGAAGGTATTGGGGCCAGGAATATAGATGGGGGTAAATACTGTGTGTACTGAATTGTTATATATTTATAATTCAATTGCAATAGTTCTGAAATTACCAATTTGGTTCTTGATTAGCATGGCCATCGGGGTTACAGGTAGTTCTTGAAGCAAACCACGTCAGCAAAGCGGAGCTGCTAGCCGTGGTCCCCCCAAGTAACAGCATGCAGTGCCTGGAGCCTTCAGCCAGCCAGCCAGCCAGCCAGCCAGCGGTGCTTGTCGCCTCTTCTTCCTGTTTCTTCCAGCCTGCTTTGACTTTCTGCTTCAGAGACACTGTCTTCTTTAGAAACAAGAAAGGAGTAAACTTTCAGAGCAAGAATATATCATTGAATTTTAAAGAAATCATTGAATAAAATATTTAGAGTTTTCCTATTAGTGTGGAAGTTGATGAACTTTGGAAAACTAAACAGAGTTGGGGCTATCCCTTCTGAATGTCTGATTCATAGTTGTTTAGGTGTAACTAACTTTATTTAGTTATCTGCTGCTTATATGGTTAGGAATTTTATTTATTTCATGGGGTTTCCCAGAGTGGCTTTGCATTGTTAGGCGAATCAGACTGAAGTGGTCAGGTGTTAATCCTTATAGTGGTCTCTGCTGTCTGCACAATAGTATACTTGGATGCAGGTTTGTAACTTTAACAGTCCTTAAACGAAGGGTATTTAATAGGAAAAGGTATGCATGGTCCCTTTCATCTAAACTAGAGATGTAAGTACTTAGGAATTGTTAATGTTTTCATCCCTTATGTCTGAGACTAGAAAATCTGTATCTGTTTTCCACAGAACAATGAAAAGGAGAAGCTCAGGGAGCACAGGAATGAAGCCAAGGTGAGACCCAGCTAGTGCTGGCTCCAGGTCTAGGGAATAAAGAGGCAGGCACTGTGGCACCCAGTCTGTCCTGGGAACCAGCTTATTTCCTCCTGCTCTGGGCCTCTTCTTCCTTCTCCCAGTATTCGCTCACCCTCTTTGCCCTCTCTCTGTGTGCCTTATTGTGTGTTGCAACAAGTAGAAGGGGAGCGCTGGCTGTTGCTGGCGTCTAAAGCTGGTGATGCATAGTCATCAGTGAAGCTGTAGTTTATCAGGCACTCGCTGGGATTCGCACATGTCAGCTCCTGTAATACTCACCACATAGCTGTACATATTAAAGAAAAGGCTACTAGAGGGGCCAGAGCATTGTAAGTTCAGGGGAGTCCTGGGCAACAGAATGAGCTCAAGACCGGCCATCAACTAAGTGAGACCATCACAAAGTAAAGGTAAAAGAAGGCTGGGGGTGTGGCTCAGCGCGGCCAAGTGCTGCCTGCCCAAACTGTCTTCATCTCAGAATTCTCCTGCTTCTACCTCCTACATGTTGATTAAAGCCTCATGAGTGTCTAGAGCTACCATGCAGCCCATGGGAACTTTCCAGACTGCAGGTTTACAGTATAGTCTGGAGGAAAGAGAGGAAGTGCACTGACATTCCCAGCTAATCGTTGGTTTTGGTTCCTCTGTTGCCCCAATGCAGGAGACACAGTCGGTAGTTATCCTTCTCAGAGATTGCCTCCCCCGTGAGGAGCCTTCCCATTCCAGTCTGCTTCCCATAACTAGAAGTGCAGATGTATAAAAGCCTGTCATTTCTTTCTGACTTGGGCCCACACAGAGAGATAGCTACCTGAGCTCTAGTGTCCTCACGGTCACAGCAGGAGCTGTCACCTAGCTCACCGAAGCCCATGTCCCCTTTGCCCACACTGTTGACTCTGTAGATGCTGATCCCATATACATTCCTTGCCAGCCATCCTCCTGCCCCAGATTCTGTTTCCCGGGGCATACAGCCTATAGCATAAACCTGTTTCACCCTGCCAGCATCAATGTACTTCCCTAGGACAAGGGAACAGTGAGTATGAAAGCATTTGGACAAGTCAGCTCTGGGCACCCTGTGTCTGCTTTGATTAGCACAGTAGCACTAACCTGTGGTCCTGCCTACTTGGGAGGTGGAGTCAGGAGAATCATTTCAAGGCCATTCAGGGCAATGTAGTAAGTCCCTCAACTCACAAACAATGCAGGGCAAAAGCAGAACAGCTTTACAGAGCTGCAGAGATGGCTCAGCAGTTGGGAGCACTTGCCGTTCTTGCAGAGGACCCACGTGGCTGCTCATAGCCATCTGAAACTTGAGTTCAAGGCACATATGGTGCACAAAAGTACATGTAGTCCAGCACTCATACACATAAATTAAAAATAAGTCTTAGAGGCCAGCCTGGTCTCTGTGGTTCCAGGTCAGCCATGGCTGCATAGTGAGACCATGACTCCAGAAATAAAACAGAACAAATGAGCTGGGATGTTGACAGGGGCTTCCTAGGCTCCTTGGTCAGTTTATTAACTGACTCCAGGTCTCATTGTTAAGGATAATGGCATCTACTTCCAGGATTGCTTTGAGGATCAGATGAACTAATGCATGCATAGAGAACTTAGAACTTAGCGTGGTTCTAACGCCTTCATGTCCGGATGTCCGGTGAGCCCCACGCCTGGCCTCACTGTGCACTGCCCAGGCTAAGGTGATTCTGGGTTGAGTCTGTTGTGTTAGCATCAGTTTTACAAAACAGTAGAATATGTTTTCTAAATGAAATATTTATTTAGCAGTGTGATTGAAAGGTCTTTGAGCTGCACAGTGGAGAACACAGGTTCTAAGGTTGTATTGTCACTACCGTTCTGTCAGAGCAGTTATCATTAAAGCCTTAGCCCCATGGCCACCATCCATGGCCTCCCTTAGGTAACACGGGTCCTAGTGTCCCTTGAATAATGAACATAGGGATCAGTACATAGTTCTACTTCCTGGAACTTTGATATTTTTTAGAAGTGGCCGTGTTCAGTTCAACAGACAGATTAATGGGTGACTCCAAAACAAACAGCAATCGAATTATGAAGGTCACTTTCCTGAGGAGTTCTTTAAAACTGTTGACCAAAGCAGTAATGAGGAAAATCAGAGTATTGTCAGGACAAATTATTTGTCTATGTACTGCCCTTATATTTTATACAGTTGTGTGTTTTTAACTATTGAAACTAAAAAATAAGTCCTATATTTCTTTTCTTTTTTTTTGGGGGGGGGGGTCCGAGACAAGGTTTCTCTGTATACCCCCAGGCTGGCCTTGAACTCAGAAATCCGCCTGCCTCTGCCTCCCGAGTGCTGGGATTAAGGGCGTGCGCCACCACTCCCGGCTAAGTCCTATATTTCAAACTTGGTAACTTCAGATAAGTGTAGCTGGCTGACTGTTGTTTTGTGGCTGACATCTTTCCTCAGTGACTGAGCCTTGTTATCTCCCACAGGCAGGACCCGACGCAGTGCTGGGCAGGACCATCTGGGGAGTTCTGGGTTTGGGTGCTTTCGGGTTCCAGCTGAAGGAAGCACCTGCCGGGAAGCACATTATCACAACCACCAGATCCCATAGCAACAAGCTGGTCACAGACTGTATTTCGGCCATGAACCCCGACACCGTGCTGCGAGTGGGAGGAGCAGGAAACAAGGTACAGAGAAGAAGTGCCATTGGCTCTGAAGTATGCTGTCATTGAATGAAATGCTGACCTTAGGAAAAGGTGAAGTATACTGAGCCTGCTGGCACAGGCCTGTCACCAAAGCTCCCCAGGAAGCCAAAGCAGGAGGACCAAAGGTTAGAGCCTGCCTGGGCAACTTAGACTGTCCCAAATAAGAACTACAAAAAAGAGCTGGGACTGAAGCTTTGGGGCAGGTTTGAGTCCCTGAGTTTAAGCTCCAGCACACACACAGAGGAAGTAAAGTAAAAGTGGGAAAGAGGATACATATTACATAGTTTGCTACTGGTATCTCATTTAAAATTACAGAAATGTAAAGTAAGAGCCAGGCGGTGGTGGCACTTTAATCAGCACTTGGGAGGCAGAGGCAGGTGGATTTCTGAGTTTGAGGACAGCCAGGGTTACACAGAGAAACCCTGTCACGAAAAAAAACAAAAAAACAAAAAACAAAAAAAAGAAAGAAAGAAATAGAAGGTAAGGGGTTGAAGTTATGTCTCAGTTGTACAACACAAATTTAGCATGAACAAGACACTGGGTTGGAGCCCAACATAAAAAAAGAAAAAGAAAGAGTTAAAGGCTCAGAGTCATTCAGACGAGAGAACAGCACGTTGCTTGCCAAGGAGCTTAGTGCCCGAGAGCCCTCCTGGATTCCTTCTAGACCGTCCTTCTATAGACACTGAGCATGGGCCTGCCTCTACCCTTTCTGCTCCTCCGCCATTCTTCCCGCCAGGCTTCCAGCCTGCTCAGAGTATCATGAAATGGAACACAGTTGGACCTACGACACCCTTGATCTCCTTCTCTCATTGTTCCCTGGTGTCATGGTGTCATCCTGGGGACACCACTCAGCCCCTCAAACTCATCACTGCCAGATGGAGCTCTCACCCTTCTTCCACTGGCACCCCACATGCTACTTGAGTGACACCTCCATTTCCATAGTTGTACCAGCCGGTACAATTGCTGAGTCTCCTTCCTTCTGTGCACCCCATCACCCTGGCCCCACCTGCGTACATAAACTCAATCTTTCCAGTACCTCTCCTCCTATCGCCTACCTCAGTGGTCAGTTGAGACTTGTCAGCATCCCAGAGTACTAGTATAGCCTCCTCCAAAATGGTCCAGTTCTTCACAGATACCAGTAGGCAGTTAGATGCAAACAGCAGCCAGCAGCCCTGACGCTGGGGAGATGGGGACAGGAGGAACAGGAACTCTAGGTTATCCTTGGCTAAGTCAAGTTTGAGATCCAGCATGGGCTACAGGAGCCTCTGTCTCAAAGAAGCCAAATAATCCCAGTCAATAGTAATGATTCATAAGTGAGAATGGGAAGAGCAGTAGATCAGGGTCCAAAGCCCCTGGAGGGACGTGTTGGACTTGTCCACTGTGGTGCTGTTGAATATTTCTCTTACTACATATTGGTCAGTTGCTTTTAGAATTTTTTTTTTTTCTTTTTGGTTTTTTGAGATAGGGTTTCTCTGTATAGTCCTGGCTGTCCTGGAACTCACTCTGTAGACCAGGCTGGCCTCGAACTCAGAAATCCGCCTGCCTCTGCCTCCCGAGTGCTGGGATTAAAGGCGTGCGCCACCACGCCCGGCTGCTTTTAGAAATTTAAAAGTAGTACTTGTCCAATAGTGAGTATTTGTGTCCTTAAGAAAACCCACATGAATAAGAAAGCTTGATCTCACTTAGACTATGGATTGTGGCTTATTAGATTGTGTTTCCTCCCCTGTAGATACCGTGTACTATTATTTATTTATATTACGGGTATCATTTAACCTGTTTAGGGCTTTGATCTAAGTCTAACAGGGATTGATGAACTGTCTTTAATAGGCACAAGCAGTTTTTCTTTCGGGCCGCTCAGCCGTTACATGGTGGGGTAACTGATATTTTTACCTTACAGATTATCCAGCTGATCGAAGGCAAAGCTTCTGCTTATGTGTTTGCAAGTCCTGGGTGTAAGAAGTGGGACACTTGCGCCCCTGAAGTTATCTTGCATGCTGTGGGAGGTCAGTCCATGTGATCTTGGAGAAGGTGGCTTTTGTTTGTACCCAGGCACTGTTTCCGCACTGTTGTTTGTCATTTTCTGTGTATGGGTGTTTTCTCTGCATGTATGTCTGTACATATAGACGTACATGCACATATATGTGTACCACATGCCTGCCTGGTGCTCTTGGCTAGAAGAGGGTGTTAGATCACCTAGAACTTGAGTCACAGTTGTAAGCCCATGTGGTTACTGAGAGTCAAGCCCACATGCTCTGAGAGAACAGCCCATGAACGTGATTAGTTGCTGAACCATCTCCTCCTTGAGTGCAAACGCCAGAGGGAAGCCTAGCTATGATCCCGTCCAAATCCACCATTCTTACCTCAGCAAGGACATTTTCAACTAACATAATTTCCTTTAGTTTATATTGTTTAGGAAGAGTGGATTTTCATATTCACATGGTTACTTTTAATTCTTATTTTGTTGTTTTTGCTGTTTGTTTTATTAAGAAAAGGTCTCACTTTATCCATGACTGCCCTGGAGCTCATTGTGAAATCCAGGCTCAGAAATTCAGAGCACTTTCCTGAGAACATGAATTCAGTTCCCAGCTATCTCCTGTCTAGCGATTTACAATTACCTGCCTCTCTACCTTTGAGATGCCCTCGTCTAACTTTTGCTGGCACAGATGTGTGTACATACAAATGAAGGGGGGGCGGGAGAAAGGGAGGGAGAGGGAGATATATAGAGAGATTGATTTGAAAAAGACAACTTTAAAAATTAGAAAACAGGGGGCTGATGAAATGGCTCAGCGGGTAAGAGCACCTGACTGCTCTTCTGAAGGTCCTGTGTTCAAATCCCAGCAACCACATGGTGGCTCACAACCATCCATAACGAGATCTGACTCCCTCTTCTGGAGTGTCTGAAGACAGCTATAGTGTACTTACATATAATAAATAAATAAATCTTTAGAAAAAAAATTAGAAAACAAAGCCGGGCGTGGTGGCGCACGCCTTTAATCCCAGCACTCGGGAGGCAGAGGCAGGTGGATTTCTGAGTTCGAGGCCAGCCTGGTCTACAGAGTGAGTCCCAGGACAGCCAGTGCTATACAGAGAAACCCTGTCTCGAAAAACCAAAAACCAAAAAAAAAAAAAAAAAAAGAAAACAGATGATGGGCTAGGGTTACAGCTTAGAGGTCAGCTCCTGGCCAGCATGTGTGAGGCGTGAGGCCCAAGGTCTGTGTTATCGTGACACAAGCTGGAGTCATCTGAGAGAAGGGAATCTCAGTGAAGAAAATTTGGTGGTGGCTCGCGCCTTTAATCCCAGCACTCGGGAGGCAGAGGCAGGTGGATTTCTGAGTTCGAGGCCAGCCTGGTCTACAGAGTGAGGTCCTTGACAGCCAGGGCTACACAGAGAAACCGTCTTGAAAAACCAAAAAAAAAAAAAAAAAAAAAAAAAAAAAAAAAAAAAAAAAAAAAAAAAAAAAAAAAAAAAAAAAAAAAAAAAAGTTTGGGCTATAAGCAAGCCTGTAGGGCATTTTCTTAATTAGTGATGGGAGAGGGCCCAGTGCATGGTGGGTCGCTCTACCCTCGCTGGTGGCCCTGGGTTCTATAAGCAGTCCGAGCAAGCTAACAAGCAGCATCCTCCATCGCCTCTGCATCAGCTCCTGCCTCCAGAGATTCCTGCTCTGTTTGAGTTCCCACCTTGCCTTTTTTCAGTGAACTGTGGTTGAGGATAAATAAGCCAAACAAACCTTTTCCTCCCCAGGTTGCATTTGCTTTTCTCTTTTTGTCATAACAGTAGTTACCCTGACTAGGACAGACAGACAACAGATAGACAGAAAGGTTCTGGAAAGTACACCTTTATAATAAGAGAAGTAGATACCAAGATATTTAACTGTGTGGCTAGAGAGATGGCTCAGTAGTTAAGAGAGTAACTGTTCTTACAGAGGCCTCAGGCTGAGACCCAGCATCCACATAGTGGTCCACAACCATCTGTAATTCCAGTTCCAGTGGATCTGGTGCTCTCATCTGACTTCTAAGGGCCCTAGGCACTCATGTGTTCCACAATACACATGTGCAGGGAAAACCCTATATACATAAAATAAATCATTTTTTTCCTAACTCTAACTCTAATAAATAAATCTAGTTAGCTAGTTTGTTTGTTTGTTTGTTTGTTTTTTCGGTTGGTTGGTTGGTTGGTTTATTTTGTTTTTTCAAGACAGGATTTCTTTATGTAGCCCTGGCTATCCTGGAACTCACTCTGTAGACCAGCCTGGCCTCAAACTCAGAGTTCATCCTGCCTCTGTCTTCCACGTGCTGGGGTTAAAGGCCTGTACCACCACCACTAGTAATAAATTAATTTAAAATAAAATAAGAAAGATACAGATTTGAGAGCGCCGGACTTAGTGGTAGGGCTCACATTTGGTGTACCACAGGTACTGGCTTCAATCTCTATTTGCAAAGACTGGGGAAAGCACAAGGATATTGGGGTGGAATAGGCCTGTAATCTAGAGTTCCTGAGATACAAGCAAGATTACTGCAAGTTCAGGAGTAACCTCCCTAGTAAGTTCCAAGTCAGCCAGGTCGTTAGAGTGTACAGTGAGATCTTTTTTTTTTTTTTTAAAGATTTATTTTATTTATTTATTATATGTAAGTACACTGTAGCTGTCTTCAGACAAGAAGAGGGCGCCAGATCTCGTTACGGATGGTTGTGAACCACCATGTGGATGCTGGGATTTGAACTTATCACCTTCGGAAGAGCAGTCGGGTGCTCTTACCCGCTGAGCCATCTCACCAGCCCCATACAGTGAGATCTTAAATCAAGCCTAGACAACTTAGACTTTTTCTCAGAAATAAAAACAAAAAAAGAAGGATGGGGACATAGCTCCATGGTAGAGTGCTTGCCTGGTATGCATGAAATGTTAATCCTCTGTATAAACATTCTACAAACTCATTTAAGAATAGACTGAGTTAGGACACAGTTCAGTAGTAAAATCTGTGCTTAGTGTGAGCCCTGGGGTTCAGTTCTCTCCATCCTGTCCCCCAAAGAAGGACCCTCGAAACATCCTGATCCAACTGTCCACTGACTGTGTGATGTTCTTCTGCAGGGAAGTTGACAGACATCCACGGGAATGCCCTGCAGTACAACAAGGAGGTGAAACACATGAACTCTGCCGGGGTCCTGGCTGCACTGCGGAACTATGAGTACTATGCAAGCCATGTTCCAGAGTCGGTCAAAAGTGCGCTCATTCCCTGAAGGGCTCTCACTCACTTACCCAGAGGCCTTGGTTCAAAGGAACACACCTTAGAACTGATTAACTAATTGAACAATTGGAGCTCCGCCTGCATTTATCATTGATCAGCGATTTATTAGTAGTTAGGGATGGAAGATGGAATTAAAGAATTTTCTTCACATCATCCAATACACTTAAGAATTAAGTATATAATACGATTGTCATTTCTCCTGCCTAAAAAAAATTATCCAGGTGTGGTGGCACTTAGAGTAGTCATAGCTACTCCAGTGGTTGAGTTAGAGGATTGCTTGAGCCTAGGGCCTGGAGACTAGCCTCCATTACATAGCAAGACACAGCCTAAACACAGAGAAGGAAACAAAAAAGGAATTTAGTTTTACTAATTAGCTAATTAGACCTGTTGTTTTGGTTTTTTTTGCTCTTGTTGTTTGGGCTTTTTGTTTGTTTGCTTGTTTGTGGGTTTTGTTTTGTTTTTTGTTTTTGTTTTTTTGAGACAGGGTTTCTCTGTGCAGCCCCGGCTGTCCTGGAACTCACTCTAGACAAAGTTGGCTTTGCACTCAGTGATTCCCCTGCCTCTGCCTCCTGAGTGCAGGAATTAAGGGCTTGCCCCACCACACCTGGCTCAAATGTTACTATTTTTAAGTGAAGAAATGAAAAAGGGTTAGTTTCAAATGACTATCCAGGTCATTTGTGCAGTCAACATTCCTGCTGGTAAACCAGAGATTTCTTCAGGGCACAGAATCTTCAGTTACTCCAGAATTTCAGTTTGTTTTTTTTTTTCACAGTAATTTTTTAAATTTTCTGATTCCAAGTAAGAATGCATATAATGATATTATTTATGTTGATTTATGGGGAAAGTTTCTCTAAAATACATAGTCCTATCTTTTCATATTATATATCAGATTTTTTCAAAAGTATTTGAAAATTATAAATACTGTGAGGATTAATTTATTCTCTTGTTATTAAAATCTATAATTGGAAAGCTGGGTAATTGCCTTCATTCCTTCCCCTGAGAGAATGTATAGTCAGCTTGATTGTCACCTTCAGTAGACTGAGAAGCCCTACCTACATCAGGACACAGGGTTCCCAGGAAGGATGAGCTGAGCTGGAAGTGTAGGGGGCACCATCCCCTACGCTGGAGCCTGGATGGAATGGAAGGGGACAGAGAGAGCCAAGTGGCATGGGTTCTGTTTCTGCTGTCTGGTTGCCATAAGATGAGCTGCTTTGTCCACCATCCCTCCTGGCAGCCCTGCCCCCACTCCTAACCTTCTTGAAATCTCCCTCTGGCACTTGTCACAGCAACACAAGAGTCTTCTTTAAATGTAATGTTCATGAATCTTTGGGTATTTCATTCAGGCAAAGGTCTGTTTTGATCATAATCACCATTCCTTCCCATAACCACATTCACACTCTTCCTGTAACTTCTCCCAGATCCACTCCACCTCTCACCCAATTAAAATCTATAACTGGAAAGCTGGGTAATTGCCTTCATTCCTTCTCTTAATTCTTCATTCCTCCTTCTTTAACTCTCTTCTCCTTTTCTTAAAATAACTACCAAGTCTAGTTTATGCTGTCCATGTACTCTGATGAGTGGCCATCCACTGGAGTGTAGTCGGCCTACCAGAAGCTGCACCCTTAAAGAAAGCTAGCTTTTACTCCCTCAGAAGCCATCAATGCCAGTAGCCCGTGAGACAGTGGTGGGTGCCCCTCCCCTGCCAAGCTGGAATGTTAACAGGTTTGACCTTGGTTTTGGTGGGGTCTCAGGCAACCTCAGCTGCTGTGAGCTCATGAGTGTAGAGGTCATGTGTGACCCTGATTCTCCCTGACCTGTTAAGGACTGTTCCAATCCTTAACAGAAGAACTAATACACCCTCCTAGTCTAATGTTTTATAATTTTTTTTCACATTCTTTCCAGCTGTGGATATTGAATCCAGGGCTTTGTACATACCAGTCCAATGCTCTACCAACTAAGCTTTATCCTCCCCCC
The DNA here is from genome assembly GCA_902729485.2 of Mus minutoides. Taxonomy (NCBI): domain Eukaryota; kingdom Metazoa; phylum Chordata; class Mammalia; order Rodentia; family Muridae; genus Mus; species Mus minutoides. The sequence continues at coordinate 3,026,074 of LR749488.1, forward strand.
CCCATGGCTTTTTTGTACTGTGTTGGTCTCTGTCTGTTCCTTTGGATGAAGCAAGTAGAATGCTCACTCGGAATGTTTAAGGTTTAATTATTAGAGCAGCAGTTCCCAAAACAGCTGCATGACAGATTCACCTGAGAATTTTTTTTTCAATGCACTAATTTTGATTGATTGATTGATTGATTGATTGGTTGGTTGGTTGATTTTGCTTTAAGAAAGCTGTTTTGGGGGCTGGAGAGATGGCTCAGCAGCTTAAGAGCACTGACTGCTCTTCCATAGGTCCTGAGTTCAATTCCCAACAATCACATGGTGGCTCACAACCATCTGTAATGGGATCTGACACCCTCTTCTGTTGTGTCTGAAGAGAGTAACAGTGTACTCATATACATAAAATAAATATTTAAACCAAAAAAGAAAGTGTACATTGGGCATGTGGCTTTGGCTATGATTGCAGTAACTTAGGAAATGGATACAGGAGGATGAAGAGTTCAAGACTAGTCTAAGTAGGGGGCTGGTGAGATGGCTCAGCGGGTAAGAGCACCCGACTGCTCTTCCGAAGGTGATAAGTTCAAATCCCAGCAACCACATGGTGGCTCACAACCATCCTTAACGAGATCTGGCTCCCTCTTCTGGAGTGTCTGAGGACAGCTACAGTGTACTTACATATAATAAAATAAAAATAAATCTTAAAAAAAAAAAAAGACTAGTCTAAGTAATACAGGGAGACACTGTTCTTTAAAATCAAGGGTGGGGGTGGGGGCTGGACAGATAGGACAATGGTTAAGAGTCCCCGTTGCTCTTGAGAGGATCTGGATTTGGTTCTCAGCACACATTAACAGGCAGCTCGATATCTCCTGCGACTCCAGTTCCAAGGGGTTTGGACCCCTCCCCCCCTTAAGGCACCTGCACACAACACACATAACTTATGCAGGCATGCATACATACACAAAGATTAAAAGCAATTACATTTTATGCAGTTTTTGGGATAATTACTGTATTGTAGGACTCACTGGGATTACATCCATGGCTTTTTTACAGGACTGTCAGGATCTAGTAACAGGAAGGCATGTCTGTGGCTTTGATGGATTTGACCATTCCCTCTCATAACTCCTGTAACCCTCTTCCTGAGTTTCTTTCGCTCCCTTCTAGCTGCTTGCCCTCAGTCATTTTGCTCTCTCCTTGTCTTCCCTCAGATGTCACTGTTGGCTGAGGTTGTACTCCAGGCTCTCTACTTTCTCAATAGATTATCTGATACCTCCAAATAAATGACTTCACATAAGGTCTGTGCCCAGACATACAAATGTAGATCTCAACGAAATCTCAGTAGCTTATGCTTGACTAAGGGTGCTGCAGAATATGTGAGACCAACTCTGGCAACAATAACATCCTGTCTGAAACTAAACAACAATAAACACAAAATATGCATTTGGATTAAAATGCTCAAACTCTAAGCCTAGTATGGTGGTACACATTTGTAATCTTGGTGCACCAGAGGCTGAGGCAGGAGGATCCTGATACAGAGACTCACTTTTGCTATGTTGTAAGAACCTGTCTCACTCATACAACAAAACTCTGATGAGCTAGACTTCCACTCTTAAGGCCTACTTTGATGTCTTATAGTCTCCCCTCCCCCATGTTGTTTCTAAAGAGTCCTTCTGTCTGATTGCGCTCCCATTCTAATTTGACAAAACCATATGTTTTGTTACTCCACCACATCTGAACATCACCGCTTATCTATTTTGTTTTCATTTGTTTTCTTTCTTGCTGGAATACATTTCTATGAACAGTGAGATAAACTTAGTTTTTAGAAATCTGGGGGCTGTGGGGGTGGCTCAGTGATAAAAGATACTTGCTGAGATCAGGAGCTCACTTCCCAGCACACACCAGGTGATTCACATCCACCTATAACTCCAGCTCCAGGAGATTGGATGCCCTCTTACACCTCCAGGGTTACACACAGAGAAATAAACATAAATTTAAAAGGTTTTTTTATTTTAGATTATGTATGTATGTGTGGTTTGTATGTGTGAGGCCAATGCCCTGGAGGCCTGAAGAGGGTGCTGGAGTTAGAGATGGTGGTGAGTTTAACCCTGGTAACAGCAAGTGCTCTTTTTATTTATGTTTATTGGTATTTTTGCCTGCATATATATCTGCACATGTATGTGCATCTAGTGCCTGCAGGGGCCAGAGAAGATATGGGATTCTCTCCTAGTTTTATATCAACTTAACAGAAGCTAGAATCATTTTGGAAAAGAGAACCTCAATCAAGAAAAATTTCGCCGGGCGTGGTGGCGCAAGCCTTTAATCCCAGCACTCGGGAGGCAGAGGCAGGTGGATTTCTTGAGTTCAAGGCCAGCCTGGTCTACAGAGTGAGTTCCAGGACAGCCGGGGCTATACAGAGAAACCCTGTCTTGAAAAACCAAAAAAGAAAGAAAAAGAAAAAGAAAAATTTCCCAGCAGATTGGCCTGTGGTGCATTTTCTTGACTGATGATTGTCTTGGGAGGGCCCATCTCTGTGTCCAGTGCCATTCCTGAGATGGTGGTCCTGGGCACTAGAAGAAAATAGGCTGAGCCAGCCCTGAAGAACAAGCCAGTAAGCAGCACCCCTCCATGGCTTCTACATCAGGTTCCTGCTTGAGTCTCTGTTCCTACTCTCCTTCAATGATGGACTGTTACCTGGAAGTGTGAAATAATATAAGCCTGCCCCCACCCACCAAGATGCTTTTGGCCATAGTGTTTTATTATAGCAACAGAACTTCCTAACTAAGACACCCTGCAGTCTGAGTTATGTATGTTTGTGAGCCACCATGTAGTTTCCAGGAATCAAACCAGAATCCTCTGTGAGAGCAGCCACTGTTCTTGACTGCTGAGCCATTCCACTTCCCCACCCCCTAAGTAAAAATTTTAAAGTTTGGGGCTGTAGCCCAGTGGTGATTTACCCAGCATGCATCAGGGCTTGGGATACAGGATTGGGGGAATGCCTCATTTTTGTGACATAACCCACTTTCTGCAGTCTCTAACATGAAAATCAGACTCATCCAAAAGAGATACTTGCTGGGGGGGGGGTCCATTTTTCCTGCCTCTCCCTTTACTTGGACACCTTTTCCCACCATTGTTTCTTTAAGTCACAGCTCCTGCCTGGCTGTAAGCCAGCTATAACCCATCTATCACATCACCTCCAGAGGGTTTGTTAAAAATCAAGTCTTGGGGTTGGAGTAATGGCTCAGTGGCTGAGAGCACCACCGGCTGTGCTTCCAAAGGACCAGAGTTTGATTTCAGGCACTACATGGCACTTCCCAGCTGTGTGTAGCTCCAGGTCCAGGGGATCAAATGCCCTCTTCTGGCTTCTGCAGGTACCAGGCACACATGTGGCACTCAGACATACATGCAGGAAAAACACTCATACACATAAAAATAAATTTTAAAAATCAAGTTCTGGGGCTGGTGAGATGGCTCAACGGGTTAGAGCACCTGACTGCTCTTCCGAAGGTGATGAGTTCAAATCCCAGCAACCACATGGTGGCTTACAACCACCCGTAACAAGATCTGACGCCCTCCTCTGGTGCGTCTGAAGTCAGCTACAGCATACTTATGAAGAATAATAAGAAATGAATCCTTGGACCGGAGAGACCAACCAGAGCAAGCGAGGCTGTCCGGAGCGAGCAGAGCTGAACGGGGACGGCCAGAGCAAGCAGGGATGGCCGGAGCTAGTGGGGCTGGAGCGAGTGGGGCCGAACGGGGCGAACGGGGATGGCCAGAACAAGCAGGGCCGACTGTAGTGAGCGGGGCCGGCTGGAACAAGCGGGGGGGGGGGGGGACGTACGGGGGCGGCCCAGACCGTGTGGGGCTGGCCAGAGCGAGCAGAGCCGGCGGGAGCGAGCGAGCAGAGCTGGCGGGAGCGAGCGGGGTTGACCGGAACAAGGGGGAAAAAAATCAAGTTCTCCCATATTCAAAGTCTGCTTGGCTTTCCTTTTACTTTAGCTTTAGAAAATCTTGAGGTTCCTTAATAGTATATGGTGCTCTTAATGTCCTGGGATCTTCCTTGCCCCGCATGAACTCTTTATATACCACATCCATGCTCAACCATTTCATGTCTCCCCAGAAGACTATGCATACCCAACAAATATTAGTTAGCACTCATTGTAGGTTAGCCACTCCATACAGACACCAGATGCCATCCATCCTCAGTAGCGGGCATAGCACTCACCAGAAGTTTGTTCCTTTGCAAGCTATTTCAAATTGTGTTAAGTTCTGTTGAATGAATTGATTCGGAAGGTGCTAGAAAGCAAGTGACGTGGGAAGGCTGGAAGTATGCTTCCCCTAAGGGAGTGATGTCCAAACAACAAGACAGGAGTTTGGCTACACTTTGTGCTAAGGTTTCATGCAAGCACATCTCTTAAGAGAAAGAAAACACAAAGCAAGCCACTATAGCTACAGTAAAATGTGTATGAGAGGCGTTGTAAACAAGGTTGGGGTGGACTAAGTACTTCTTTACAGTTTAGAATTAAATGAAGATGAGCATGGTCTGCCCTCACAGCACTCAGGCTGAGTTGGCAGCATGTCAGGTTCCAGGTGAGCGTGGGCTATCTGGGGGCAAGCATATGTTATACATGTCCGATATCCTAGCCATTTGTAAGGTGAGAGCATGAACGGGAAAAAGTAAGTAACCAATTAACACCCACTTATTTCAGATGTCTTTTCTTTTGTTTGTTTTGGTTTTTTGAGACAGGGTTTCTCAGAGTAGCCCTGGCTGTCCTGGAACTCACTCCGTAGACCAGGCTGGCCTCGAACTCAGAAATCCACCTGCCTCTGCCTCCCAAGTGCTGGGATTAAAGGCATGCACCACCACGCCCGGCTTGTCTTTTCTTTTTTTAATAAATCTATTTTAAAGATTTATTTATTATATGTAAGTACATTGTATCTGTCTTCAGATACTCCATCAGATTTCGTTACGGATGGTTGTGAGCTACCATGTGGTTGCTGGGATTTGAACTCCGGACCTTCGGAAGAGCAGTCAGTGCTCTTAACCACTGAGCCATCTCGCCAGCCCCCTCAGATGTCTTTTCATGAGTATTAAATCTAGAACTTCAGGACCAGACAAATCCAAACTGGCCTGTTTGGGAAATATGGCAGTTAGCCACTTCTGATCTCTTAGGTCAGATAAACTGGTTCCTTTAATATCTGACAGGGAACTTTAGCAGAAGTGACTTTGTACTTTCAGCCAGATCTACTGTGATCTAGTACTAGAACTCAGTCCAAAATAACAGAATCCTGTAATTTTATTTAATAAGTCTCTGTCTTTGGCCAGAATTTCTAAAGTCTTTAAAGGGCTAAAAGGAATGTTGAGACTTTATAGATGAGGGAAACAGCAGAGAGAATGAGGTGTGAATGGCTGATGAAGTGGCCACCCGAGTCAAACCAGTGCTGAGATTGATCACCATCTCAAGTCTGGTGCTGTGAGGAATTCCTAAAGTCATTGCTGTTATCAGGGAGATATCATCATGTTGCTGTGTGATGAGTGTTTTGCTCTCAAAAGGAAGTGGGGGTGGGTGAATCAAGGCTGGGAGTAGTTTGGGAGGGCTTGTTCCCTCATACAGATGTTGATAGACTGGCCTTGTCATTTCTGGAATCCAAGGTAATTAGAGAAGAGTATGATTGGGGTCGGGATTGAGTCAGAGAAGAACAGAATGGCATTAAGTGCACTGGCTGGTGCCTTCTTTCATCCCACTGTAATAAGAAGTACCTTGCCAACTCTGTATAAATGCTGGTTCAGAGGCAGGGATCCAAAGAAATAGCTCCTCCTATAGTTACATGAAACCATTGACACATTACTGAGGCTATTGGAAGGTAAGGGTAAATGTGTTCTGCTTCTGAAATCTCGCCTGCACCTTGAACTCGGACTTTTGGAAAATGCCCTGGGCAAACACATGCATCACAGAGAATTTGGATTGGAAACCCCCCTGAAAGATGCCTACTTAACAGGACAAATTAGGGCAGCAGTGTGCTTTTGCATTTTCATCTGAGCAATCTAGCCAAGGCTCTGCAAGTGTTCTACTCTTGAGATACTAAACACTCGGTCCTAAAGTCTTTCTTGAAGTCCTTTGTAAGTCTTTTTTTTTTTTTTTCCAGTTTTTCGACACAGGGTTTCTCTGTATAACCCTGGCTGTCCTGAAACTCACTTTGTAGACCAGGCTGGCCTCGAACTCAGAAATTCGCCTGCCTCTGCCTCCCGAGTGCTGGAATTAAAGGCGTGCGCCACCACGCCCGGCCTTTGTAAGTCTTTTAACCATCACTAGACTTATTTGTTGGTTTGATAGTCTGAGGCAGAATCTCCATATCTATCTATCACGAGGATTGATCTGAAATAACTAAAGAACTCTTATTTTTAAAAAATTCTTTAATATAGTGTTTACTGAGTAGCTCAAGATGGCCTTGAACTGAACTCCTGGCAACCCTTTTGCCTCAGACACCAAGTGCTAGGATTACAGGTCATCACTCTGCTTTACAAACGACTCTTAAGAGTTTGTTCATTTCCTTGTTTCCATGTATGCTAAGTGCTCTACCATGGGAATGTATTCCTAGTACCAATTACTTTTTATACTCTTTTTTTTTATAATACTTTTTAAAAAGTTCTTTGAGACAAGACCTCGAACTATATGAGGCCAGAAGATGACCTTAATCCTGTTATCACCAGGTGACAAAGCCTGTAACTGCTGTTGGCAGTCTGAAGACCTCCTCAGAGGAAGCCACTATGAGTCAGAGTTAGAGTTTACAATGTGAATTTTTTTTTTTTAATTTAAGCATGGGAGTTGACAGGTGCTCCAAAGAGGACACACACCAGTCACACTTCATGGTCTTAACAAGAACACTGATGTTCTTATTTTTAAAGGTTATTAAGGAATTTGGTCACAGGTTGTTCCTGAATTGTTCTTTTGTTTCCATTGTGAACACAAGGTAACAGTATTGAGAGGTTCACAGACCATCCTTAAGCTCACATAAGCGTAGGCCTGGACCCTGAATTATTATTAACCCTCTCATTTGAAAATGCTTCTTTGTAAATAAAACAAACAAACCCCAAACATTGTCAATATTGGCAGGCTTCATTACAGATAGTAACATCTGGAAATCTTGATTCTCGGGGGCATGAGGTCCAGCAAGCAGTTCTTTTTTCTCTCTCTGTCCCCATAGTTTTCTGTATTTCTATCTTGCCTCCAAGATGCTGGGATTGGACATGCACCACACCAAATAATCCTGAAAATATTTCCTTTTAGAGAAAAATGAAGGGAAGCTCCCTTATCCCCAATGTCGCTCGTCGACTTTGTGCATGTGTGTGATACTGCCCCAGAATGGCCTAGTCTATCGTCCGCCTGCTTCCCTCACTTTCCGATGGGTCTTAATGGCTGGGGCGCCCAGACATGTTGCCAAGAGGCAACTGGAGCGTGCGATTAAAGGTGGAGCCGGCGCACCGCGATTACGTTCAACAGCGTTCGCCAGACGTCAGTATCTGCGGGCCGGGGACAGAAGAGAGGCTTAAGTGTCGTGGGCGCGCGGCGATGACGCACAGAGATAGCCTGCCTTGACCTCTGCAGTCGTGGCGCGTGGAGTGGGGCGGAGCGAAGGCTGCCTTGGCGGGCGCATATTTATGACGTCCCGCAGCGTGCGCACCGACCGGCGGTGGCGGCCAGTGGGGAGGAGTCAGGGCTGCGGTGTCTTCGGTCGCGCGCACACGTCGCATCTCCTCGCTTCCACCTGAACCTTCGCCGCGAGTAAGGCAGCCAGACGCGTAGACCGCAGTTCCTGGGAGATGGCGGCGCTGTGCCTCACGGTGAACGCCGGAAACCCTCCGCTGGGTAAGGGCGCCGCCGCCACGCGCGGGTTGCATCAGCCCGAGGGTGCGGGGCCGGGGCCGCGGCGGTCACGCTGAGCGAGCCTCACGGCCCGGGACGGGCCTGCTCTGCTCTGCGAGGAGCACAGCCCCGCGTGGCCCCGGCCTCTGTCCGCTCGGGACGCCGTCTCGCGGGGCCCGCTGTCCCGGGAGTTGGGGGACAGGACGAGAGCCCCGCGGGGAGACGCGAGACTATGGATGCGACTCTGCCAGGGTCCCAAGCGCCTTTTGAAGTGGCACTAAAACCCCAACTGTCTGCCTGACGCGTCCTTTTAATGCGATCTAGGAACCTCCCGCCCCTTCCCCACCTCTCAGAGAAGATCCGAATTCACTTGCCCCACTTTCCCTCATGTTGTCGAGTTAAAGGGAGCAAGGTAGACTTTCCTGTCAGCACTTGGAATTTTTACTGAGGCTGCATTGGCTTGTGCTCGAAGGCTATAATTACGGAAAGCCGTAGGAACGCTGCGGACCGATGTGACTGGCTGTTTTACTACACACCCCGTGGACGTAGTCCAGGCCCGAGTAAACGTCAGCTTACATTCCATTCGGAATTGATTTTTCAAAGTGGCTAACGCCATTGCTAGATAGTTTAAGATTTCTGCCTTTTCATTACTTGGGGAGACAACACAAAATCATTTTACCATGTAGACTTGGAAGTACTTTCTAATATTCAAAAAGTCAGCCCCTTGAATACAATTGGCCATGTGGGGGCTGATGAAATTTCTTGCAACCTCAACTTTGACAGTAGCCTGCGCCTATTGGAGTGGAAAGACTTGTATTAATGAGGTGGGATGCAGCTCAGGGAGCTTTGCTTTGTAGGCAAGCACTTGACTGTTGAGCCACACTCACCAGCCCTAAAAATAGACTGTAGTAATCACTTGAAATGTTTTAAAATGATAACATTTTAGCATGTTATTTCCAGTCCCTGTATGCTAACTTCACAACCAATCCATGAGCCCTGAAAGAAATAGATGTGATTGTTGGTTTGAAATGGCCCTAGATAGACGATGCTGACCTCGTGGCTAATCCTGGAGGCCCGTGTTCCGTCCTGGCTGCTGATTGCAGGCAAGGTTCCTTGATTTACTCTGTCGGGAAGGAGGAAACCTCTCCAGCGCTGGTTGCCAGAATTCAGTGAGACTACAGGAAAAGTTTTTTCACATTTTAGATGTTCAGTACGTAGCTAAACTATAGGTTTTTTTCGGAGGGGTGTGGTGTGTGTGTGTGTGTGTGTGTGTGTGTGTGTGTGTGTGAGGTTTTTGGTTTTTGTAAAAACTACCTTGAAAATCACTGCAGGGGACCATGAGGTCTGTATCCTTAAAACTCAGAACCAAATTCTGCTGGTATTCTGGAAAACAGTCTTAAATTTGCATTTTGAACTCTAAGCCAGTTAGAGAATGTATATTATTTTTCTGCTTGCACCTCTTTCTCTTATTTTTATTTTTTATTGCCTATAAATCAGGTATATATTCTCTTTAATAAAATTGGATTAAATATTTAGAAAAAACCATCACATTGTGAGGATTTTATGTCTTTAACATGCCATTTTGTGAGTGTGTGTGCGCGCGCGCGTGCGCACTAAAATATTTTCAAACTCACACAGAGAACTTTCCTCATCCTACTTAAGAGTTTATTTGATGCTTCTGCATCCAGAATACTTCTTATGTATCTTCTACAGGCAAGGGATCTCTCTATCTGATTTCATCCAGGAAGCATAGGTTGATAGAATTTTGCCTAATGTACAGTCTTCTTTGTTGTTCTGAGGGTGATTGTTCTAAATAGTTCCCAGGATCTAGGAGGACCCTGCTTTATTTGCCCTTTACTGTCCTTTTTGCATGGCTTCTTTCAATGTGGGATGATTTATTAGCTTGGTTTTAATAGCTTTGTCTCCTGAAGATGCCAAACCTCTTACTTATGTATCCCTTAATTGGGTTGTTAAATGTTTCCCAGTGGTTGGCATCAAGCTGTCCATCCTGGGCAGGGATGGTGGAATCATTCCTGCTGTACATTGCAGCCCAGCAGTTGGTGTGTGAATTTAATTTGTCTGTTCTGGTCTTGAACACTTACTTATTGAAGTGCCACCTGCCTGTCATTGTGCTGTCCCCCTGCCACTGCCCCAGATGTAAAGCTTTCTCTTTCAACCAAAGGCATTTTTAGTTTATTTTTTCATTGATTTATTTATTTGCTCACTTTACAGCCCAATCGAAGTCCCCCTCCCTCCTCTCCTTCCAGTCCCACCCTTACACTGCCTTCCCCATTCCCCTCTTTCCTTCTTTTCAGAGAAGGGAAAGCCCCCTGTGGATCTAGGCCACTGAGGCCAGACAATTCCCCAAGCTAGGGGAAAGGGAGGTAATAGAGTTAGAGACAGCCCCTGCTCCAATTGTTAGGAGATCCATATGGAGACCAAGCTGCTCATCTGCTGTGTGTGTAGAGGGCAACCAAAGGCATTTTAACTGAAAGAACTCAGGACCATGCAAACATTTCTCTTTGCATTGGTTTCAGCTTCCATTGGTGTATTCTGCCTATCTGGGTTATTAAAGTGTGTGACTTTGCAATTTGACATTTCCTTTCACGTGTATCAGCATTTTTCTCATGTTATATTCATAACAAAATGTATGTGAAATATTTCATTTCCTATTTAAAACTAGTTTTGAGAATTAGTTGACTTGGAATTTGAATATATCTAAGTTCACCAACAGTAATTGTATGCCTTAATATCTAATGGCAAATATGTATGGACATATGTGATATATAAACCTGCATAACAATTCCAAATATTCCCATTACAGAAAATTCTCTGTCCCTGGAAGCCAGTTACCTGATTTTTGTTGTTTTGTTTTTGCTTTTAGGATTTTGTGTACATTGATTCATAACGTATATGTCTTTATATACACCAGATAGTGCTTTGTGATTCATCATGTTGCCTGTAACAATAGTTCTTTTTATATGCGAGACAGGACTCCCATTATGTATGTGCCAAAATGTATCTCATTTACTTGGATTGTCCTGGTTTGTTCCTCCATTTTTTGTTGTTGTTGTTATTTTGTTTGTTTGTTTTGCTTTTTGAGACAGGGTTTCTCTGTATAGCCTTGGCTGTCCTGGAACTCACTTTGTAGACCAGGCTGTCCTTGAACTCAGAAATCTGCTTGCCTCTGCCTCCAGAGTGCTGGGATTAAAGGCGTGCGCCACCACGCTCGGCCGTCCCTCCAAATTTTTGTCTGTCTTTTAAAAAACATGTTATCTTTGAAAAATCCATTCTTTTAGTCTGCTTTGTGCAGCTTTAAGACAGTACCACAGACAGACAGGGTGATTTGTAATGGACAGACGTTTTCTGGCTCTGAGCTCTGGAGGCTGAAAAGTCTAAGATCAACAAGTCAGTTGTAGTGCTAGTGTTGCTGTGTCAGAGATCCTAGAGGAATTCTAGGGAAGACAGAAGAGCCCCCGCTCCGCCTCCCCACTGTATGAGGTCTTTCCTGAAGGCTCAGCTCCCCTTCACCCTTGGCTGGTTATTGAATCTTGGGCCTCAAGCATACTAGGCAAGCCTTGTTCTTTAGGTTTCAGAAATGATCTTGTATATCCCAGGCTGCCCTTAAATTCCTGATGTTCCTGCCCCAGCTTCCAGGGTGCTGGGAATACAGGCATCACATTTGACTCTATAGGACCCTTTCTTAGACTGTGACGAGGGCAACTACATCTCAGTATACAGTTTAACAGGGGACAGACCTGCAAAGTATAGTCAGCCATAACTCGGTGATACAAACACTCAAATCAACACACTTGTTTTCTATTATAATTAGCTTTGCAAGATTACTGTGCTCTCTTTGATAGGGCCTTATTCCCAGTAGAGCCTAGTATTTACATAGACATGAGTGTCTGCTGGCTTTCCATCTTAACCAAAAAAAGGGACACAGGATGGGTGAATTTACTCACTGTTAGGTGCCGACAGACAGCATTACAACGTGTTTTAGAATTTGAGATCTGAACCATTTGACCTGTATTCACGTGCTGACTGCTGATTTTAGCCAAGGGGATTGAGCTTGCTGTTAAACCTCTGTAAGCCTCTTGAGGATGCTAGAGAGATTAAAAGTTGTATGACTGTCATGCATTCAGCAGAGTACATAACATATTTTATTGAAATATAAAAGCCACTTTTCTAATTTCTTACTCTTTTCTAGGGGAGGAAAGGAATTTAATGTCACTAACTGGAAGCTGAACACAGTTACAAGCAATTTAACAACAGATTCTGATTTGTTAACTTCTCTAAGGCCCAAGAGTAGACTTTATGGTGGGCAGGAGTCAGGGCAGGATGGAGGGTGTCACATCTTAACAGGGCTTCACATTGGATTGTTGATTCATCCTTACTGCTCTGTGACTCAGGTTATAAATACTACCTTTTGAAGAGAAATAAATCTTAAATGCTGTTATTTTTAGAAGCTCTGCTGGCAGTGGAACACGTGAAAGGTGATGTGAGCATTTCTGTGGAAGAAGGGAAAGAGAATCTTCTTCGGGTTTCTGAGTAAGTGCTTATTTATATATACCTTTTCTGTTCTGAACAACATTTAAAAATACATAGCATGGAATTTTCTGGGTGAATTGTACTTTCTAATGAGGTGGATTGTACTTAGAAAGATGTTTAATGGTGTGTGTGTCTGTGTGTGTGTGTGTGTGTGTGTGTGTGTCTGTGTGTGTGTGTGTGTGTGTGTGTGTGTGTGTGTGTGTGTGTGTGAATGATAGTGTGTGTGCGGAGGCTAGAGATTTTCTACCTCAGCGTCCTGAGTATTAGAATTATAGGTCTGCACTACCATGCCAGGCTGATAACTGTCCTGATAACTGTTAAAGGGAAAAATTGGGGCTGGGATATAGCTAAGGCTGGTAAGAGTATTTTCATATTTTGCTTGAGCCCATAGTGGCCCACCACCATGAGTGAATGAATGAATGAATAGCTTTTTTTTTTTTTTAAATACCAAGTTAGACCCTGAGACCCTCACAAGTTGTGAGTCTGAATGAGAGACTGAAAGTCTCAGGGTTGGTCCTGTCAGCTGTGAGCTGAATCAGTGATGTTCTGTCAGCTCTTCACTGGTGAATGTGGCATCAGAATATATAGTTCTTCCTTGGGTTGATGAAACTGTCCAAAGAAGACTTTAGATTTTACTGATTAGAGAAGAAATTTCCATTTATTTGGGAATGTGGTAGGGTGGGCAGGGATAAGACAGAATCTCCCTCAGGAACCCAGGCTGGCCTTGTACCTTCAGCAGTCGCTGCCACAGCCTGCCGGATACTTCAGTGATGAGCCTGAGCCTCCACATAATGTTTTAGTACAATAGGTAACAGGGGTGGCCTAGCAGGGTAAGCTTTATGGATAGCTGTGTTTCTAAATGATTCCTAAGCCTGATTTCAGCCAAATTTTCTCTTGTTGTTTAAAAGTTTAAATCTATGTCCTATTCAATTTTGTCCACTAAAGATTCTGTTTTTCCTGGCCTTGTAAAGTGTTTTGATTTCTACCTTCTGAAATTGTCTTGCTATTGCATTCTGGTTTTTGCTTTTGTATCTTGTAAGTAACTGTTCCTGCCAAACAGTTGTGTGGTAAGGCTTTCTCACTCGCTTGTTGTCGTGCAGTAAGGCTTTCTCACTCGCTTGTTGTCGGCTTTCTCACTCGCTTGTTGTCGGCTTTCTCACTCGCTTGTTGTCGTGCAGTAAGGCTTTCTCACTCGCTTGTTGTCGTGCGGTAAGGCTTTCTCACTCCCTTGTTGTGCGGTAAGGCTTTCTCACTCTCCTGCTCTCTTACTTGTTGTTCTATGCTAGTCTCTGGCTTGCTCGCTCCCTCTATTTCTTTCTTTTTTTTTTTTTTTTTTTAAACTGTTGGATTTGGCTGTGTTGTCCAGGCTGGCCTTGAACTCCTGAATTCAAACAGTCCTCCTACCTTAGCTCTACGAGTCTGCAGGGACTGGGTTTGTTCTCATTTTGTTAGGATTTGACATGCTTTCTTCCCTTGAAAGTTGCATTTGTTTTTAATTATTAAATTTAATAACTTAGTTAATTTAATTTAAAATTATTCTAAGTCCCAGTTACATTTTTGTCCCCATTGATGAGACATAGAAAGCGAACGTTAGGAGGGCGGATGTTAGGAGGGCGGTGTGGTCTGCAGGTTTATAGGCTCAGTACTCACTAGACTGAGGCAGGAGGGTCTTGAGTTCAAGGCTAGTCCAGGATATGTGAGACCCTATCTCAAAAAACAAAATAGCCCGTGAGTTAGCTCAGCATCTAAAAGTCTGTTTCCAAGCTTCTGTACTGAGTTCAATTCTCAGTATCCACGTGTTAGAAGGAGAGACCCAGCTTTGTCCTTTGTCATGTTGTCCTCTGACTCCACATGCAAGCTGTGGTATGCTTGTACTCAAAATAAGTATATATAATTAAAAATAAATATGTACTCAATATAAACATGTGAAATACAAGATAAATATAATTAAAAATGCTAAAGGACCAAAAACCTAAAGGATGAAGTATCATATAGAAAATTACTCTGAAGTAAATTAAATTTAGGTGGATATTTTAGAACATATTGGAATTTGATAGAAACAGAACGATCAAAATAACACCCCCCCTTTCTTTTCTTTCTTTTTTTTTTTTTTTTTTTTTTTGGAGACAGGGTTTCTCAGAAATCCGCCTGCCTCTGCCCCCGCTCCCCCCCCCCAACCCAGTGCTGGGATTAAAGGAGTGCGTTACCACGCCCAGCAACACCCCTCCTTTTTTTTAAACTATGGTAGAAAAATGATAAATGTTAAGGTTTCTGTTTTTGCCATTGTAACTCTTAAGACTTTTGCAGAAGCAACTATAGTTTACATAATGCTTAACTTCTAGGAATGTGGTATTCACTGACGTAAATTCAATCCTGCGCTACTTGGCTAGAATTGCAACTACATCTGGGCTGTATGGGACTAACCTGCTGGAACACACTGAGGTAAGCAGAGTATTTATTCTCCTGTGTGCTTTGTCTTGTGCTTTCTCTGTTTGGGAACACTGTTGTCCTACTGTGTGTTGACATGTATATTAGTCTTTAGAAGGATATGAACAGAGTTTAATCATAGGCCCAAGGGAAGGAATGTTTGTGCTTGGTTTGCTTTTTTTTTTTTTTTAATTTATTTATTATGTATACAGTATTCTGCCTGCTTGTATACCATCTGGGGCACCAGATCTCATTACAAATGGTTGTGAGCCACCATGTGGTTGGTTGCTGGGAATTGAACTCAGGACCTCTGGAACAGCAGACAGTGCTCTTATACTCTGAGCCATCTCTCCAACCCTTGGTTTGCTTTTTAAGCAGAGACCTCTCTTTTCTATATGGCCCAGGCTAGTCTGTCAACTTGTGTCCTGTGCTGCTGGTTCACTGCATGCTTATTTTCAGAAAGATAAACTGGAAGAGTAGTTGAAGTAGATGTTTTATGTTGTCATGCACGTGCCTTGCGTGGGATCCCCAGCACTGCAAAGGAACAGACTTCAGCTCTTAGGGTTCATGGTCTCCGTCCAACCAAGTCGACTGGGTCAGTGAGTGCTGCCTTCACCTTCCTGGTGTGTGAGCATTTCATAGTCGGATTGTGCTGTCCAGCTCATTCTGCTCACCTTTCCCAGTTACAGAGAGGACAGCAGGCCCACAAAACGAACAGATTGGTGCAGGCTCGCACACATGTTTGGGAGTTCATTTTCTTTCTTAAGTTAATGATTAATTACAACAGTACAGGTCAGCTTTCAGTGCTACTCTGTAGATGCAAGTTTTCTCCTATTTTACCTAATTATATTCTACTCTAATATTTTTAAATCTCACACAGTTCAAAAAATAATGTCTTTTCGTTGTTGGGTTTTTTTGTTTTTGTTTTTTGGGGGTTGGGGGTAGGTCTCACTGTATAGCCCAGGCTGGTGTCTACACTTTATCTTCTTGCCATGCCAGGTTACAGCTATGTGCCAAAACACTGGGCAGAAAATGGATTTTAATTATTGACTTTTAAATATCTTCCAGTTGATTAATCTGTCTGTCTAGGCAGCTTAGTTAGTCCTTCCCACTGCTAGTTATCAAGCAGTTTTCTTGTCTTACCCCACCCCTATGTGACCTTTCATGTGCCTGGTTTAAAAAGAGAAAAAAAGAAATCATAGGGAAATAAATAAACTGTAGAGACAGCATTTATTTAAGTGGCATATTAGATCCAGAGTAGCAGAATTAAACCCATGTAATAGTAAATTGTATAATTTCAAGTAAGAACATTTTTGTTCTAGCTGAGGAAGCCAAGAGTACTTTGTGGCTTTATTAACTTTTTGTGTGACCATTTTGTTTGGAAGCCTGGGCTTTGGGGTTCATTCTTTTTCTATCTTTTGTTCACAGATTGATCATTGGTTGGAGTTTAGTGCTACAAAGTTGTCTTCGTGTGATGTGCTGACTTCTGCAATCAACGAGCTTAATCATTGCCTGTCTCTGAGAACATACCTAGTTGGGAACTCCTTGACCTTAGCAGATCTATGTGTTTGGGCCACCCTAAAAGGTATCAACAGCTCCTCTTGTAGTCCTGGTGTTTTAGTGTTTAGAGTGGTTGTTGTTTGGGGTGGGTTGTTATCTTTTGAGATGGGGCTGGTCTTAAACTCTTAAGCAAGCTCAAGCAGCCCTTCTGCCTCAGTCTCCCAGGTGGCAGGGACTATACAGGTGCATGGTGCGCCATTCTTTTTTGGTCATATACTACTGTGCTAGATGAAAAGTGCCTTTGTGTATGTGTGCACAGGCCGTGAGGAAATGAGGACTTTCTTACTGGGCGGGCTTAGTCTGTCTTTTTTATTCGTGGTCACAGGCATTCTATGTTCTCTGATGGCCCTAGAGGTCCTCTCTCTCCCTGACTCCTCTTGCCTTTGGTGTTGTCATTTCTGCTAAAGAGATCCTCATCCTACTTAGCACTTGCACCTTAGTGACCACCTTAATCGCAACCTTTGTGTCCAGCCTGGGAATGTGAGGGGCAGATTAGTGAGGCACGGAGGGTTGTTTTGGTGGGTCCCTTTTTGTCTCCTGTACAATTAACTTACAACAGATATGATAATGTTCTTAACAACATGGGAAACAGATAACTTGAAAAATAAAACAAAAACTTCATGAGATACTGATATGTAAAATTTGTATTTAAAATTTATAGTTTGAAATGTTTTGACATAATTTATAGTTGTATTTTCACCACAGACAAGCTTGAATATACACAACACACTCAAAATGTGCAGAAATCTACAGATTCCGGGAGTCTAGCCATTTGATGGTGAGGCAGGAGTTTGCAGGAAAGGCACACTTTCGGAAGAGGTGGGAGCCTCAGTCAGCAGTGTACTTTAGAGTTTATGGAGGCAAATATACAAGTCAGTAACTGGAGCAAAGTTGCCTAGGTTTTTATGACATGAGATCACTGAAGCCACAAGGCCAGAAGAAAGGCAGCCTTTAAAAATGTAATTTTTACTGTGTGGCTTCTATCTGATGGGTGGTTAAATAGAGAGTACAATATATGAGAAAGCATAGATCACTGAAGATTACTTAAGATGATTTAGGCAGACAATCTGTTTGATGGAAACTTTGGACCTGTCAAAAGCTTAAGTTGCATGAGTTGGCTGGCAGAGTTAGATGTCCTCGACATACTGTGAACATCATCAGTGTTTAGCAGAAATGGAGCTAAACAGTGTCTCTTCTGTGTACTAGCAAAGTTACAAAGTGGGGAGGGGATGGAGTCGGTGACCCCACAAGTAACTGCTCTTGGTTACCTTAGCTTTTGTAGTTTTCTGTAGTTGATCTACTGAGATGAAGCACTGGTCTTACACTGGTGTGTGGGGAGGAGGGTTTCCACTATTGAACTTGACTGGGTTCAGCTGCAGAGTGTTTTAGCTGCTTTGTTCTGTTGTGTTTCAGAGACAGAACTAGGTACCCCAGGCTTGTCCAACCTCTGCGTGCTGGGCAGATAGCCGAACACTACCATACCTGGCCTCCAACTAAAAGCATGTCTTTTGTGACCTCACAAAATACACCAAACTATTAGGGTTTTATTGCAGAGGCCCAACTATAAGCTAATTTCATTCATATAAATTAACTGTGACGGGAACTTTGCTTTAGATTTGCTGATTTGGTAAAGATTGAAAAAATTATGTTCACTTACAGGAAATGCTGCATGGCAGGAACACTTGAAACAGAATAAAACTCTAGTCCACGTTAAACGCTGGTTTGGCTTTCTTGAAGCCCAGCAGGCCTTCCGCTCAGTTGGCACCAAGTGGGAAGTTTCAGGAAACAGAGCTACAGTGGTAAGCCTTTAGAGCATCTGTATTGTTTTCATTGCAGCTTTATGTGTTTGTAGGTACACACAAGCTATGTAGATATCCATATCGAGGTCAGAGGTCAGAGGTCAGCTTAGTGGGAGTCAGGTCTCTCCTTCCCCCTATAGGCCAGGAGCTTACTGCATGGCTTTCAGGCTTCGTAATAAATGCTTTAACCTGCTGAGCCATCTCACTGTCCCTGGGGCTTGTTGTTGTTGTTGCTTTTGTTTTCTCATGCTGATATTTTAGTTGATGTTGAGATTTTAGATCTGAAAGATTATTATTATTATTATTTTCTGCCGACAAAATATAGACCAGCATTAGGGTGTTTGCTTGGCATGATCAGAGCCTGGTATTGGATCTGTGGCACTGCTTTAAAAAAAAAAATCAAAAAGATATTTCCATTTAAAAAAAAAGATCTTAGATCTTATTTTTGTTAAGTTTAGGATACCTTTAGCTGTTCTACTACCTAAAAGCCATGAACTTTATGGCTACAAGATTATGTTCCCAATGTGTGTTCTTCATCCAAACTCCATATAATGAAAATTACATTTTATATATCATTTTGGTTGTTTTTGGTACTGGGGATATGTCCTGCTATCAAGTGATAGACCCTCAGTCACCTGCTTTGTGACCACACTTCCTTCTTATCCTGAATCTTCACTGATTTTGAGCCATTGAGTTGTTCTGTAGAAGGATGTCACATACAGTTCAGTAACAGAGGTCCTCCTTCCAGGTGACAAGTATTCTCTTTTGATTTGATTTGCTTACTAGATATCCTGGCTGCATATTTTGCCAACCTAACACAAGCTGAAGGGGGCACCTCAGTTGAGAAAATGTTTCCATCGGGTTGGCCTGTAGATAATCCCCTGGGACATTTTCTTAATTGATGATTGCACTGGGAGAGCCTAGCGCCTGCAGGTGCCACACATGGGCAGACAACCCTAGCCTAAAGCCAGCTGAGCAAGCCACAGAGCAAGCCAGTAAACAGCAGCAGCAGCAGCAGCAGCTCCTCCAGGGCTTCTGCTTCAGTTCCTGCCTCCAGGCTCTGGCTTTGAGTTTTCACCTTGACTTCCCTCAGTGGGTCATTACCTGGGATACATTAACCAAATAAACTTTTTTCCCCAGGTAACTTTTGATCATGGGCATGTTACACTATAGCAACCAAACTAAGGCACTAGGCATGCACAGTGACTTTTGTCTCAGTGAAGGTTTTCTGGTGTAATAACATTTGCAAACACTGCTAGTTTGACATAGAGGTCATGGCATACTCGGGTGATTTCACTAACAATATTCACTCATTTTTCGGCATTTCTTCACCTAATCCATCAACAAGTTCTATATTGAGAGGTTTTCTTACTAGGGTTGATTTTATTTAGGCCCCATTAACTCCTGCTTTATTAAATAATATAATCTTTTTATAAAAAATTATTGGTGTGTGGGTGTTTTTGTTTGCACAGCATGTCTGGTGCTTGTAGAGGCAAAAAGAGTTTCCTGGGACTGGAGTTACACACGGTGTGAGCCTCTGTGTGGGTTCTAGGAATCAAATTCAGATCATCAGCAAGAACAGAAAGTGGTCAAGTCGTCACCACCAGGGACTTTCAAACCTAATGGACTTTCAAGTCCCCTGTATTTTGGATCCAGTCCATCTCAGCCTCTGTGTTCATGTGCCCAGCCCTGTTGACTTGACACCACTTTCCTCTTGCACACCTTTGTGTCTCTCTCTTAAGTGTCTCCTTCTCCTTCTAATCTGGTGCATTTCGACTTCTTTTTTTTTCTTTTTGTTTTTTGTTTTTTGAGACAGGATTTCTCTGTATAGCCCTGGCTGTCCTGGAACTCACTTTGTAGACCAGGCTGGCCTCGAACTCAGAAATCCACCTGCCTCTGCCTCCCGAGTGCTGGAAATAAAGGAGTGTGCCACCACGCCCAGCTTGACTTATTTTCAAGATCCATCTTGGGTCTTGCATTCTGTTATGATTTTTCCTGGTGACATAGATCCTGCTTCTTAACTTTAACTGAACACCCTTATAGTGTCACCTTTAAATGTCTACTAAGTGAGGTTTGGCTTTCTTCATGTTCCTCAGTATATTTGGAGGCTTTAGAGAGTATGGATGATCGAGTCGTCATTCTGCTTATGACCAGAATAAGTGTACTTATAAACATTTAGCCATGTATGGTTTTCCTGTGTCTGCTTTGTTTTTAGGCACCTGACAAAAAACAAGATGTCGGGAAATTCGTGGAGCTTCCAGGTGCAGAGATGGGAAAGGTGACAGTCAGATTCCCTCCAGAGGCTAGTGGGTAAGGAACGCCACCTGCTTATAGCCAAACACACTTAGTGAATGAGCTCTGCAGCTCTGAGTACTTACTGTTGCTAAGTTCATCTAGAGGATATGGTTTTAAGGATGGAAGTAAATCTAAAAAGCTTCAGTTTAATTATTTACAGCTTATGTTAATTTATAGTTTTAGTTCATTAAGGTATTAGAGACATCTGAATTTCATTATAGAATTTTAAAAACAAATAAGAAAGTGTCCATATATAGAAAGCTTGGGTTTTGCTTATACTTTGAGATTTCTGCAGCCTTTTTTCAATAAGAATTTGTATTTATACCTACTCCCTTATAGTAGACATTACAGTAGCATTTATTTTTCTAAAATAAATGAAAGGAAAATTTGAAAAGCTTATTTAGTTCTTTCCATTAATTTTTAGGTCTTCCAAACCTATTAACTCTTGACACGAAAATAGTGTTTGGCTAACTCCTGAGAGCCCCCATGCCCTGAGAGCCCCCATGCCCTGCCCTGCACCTCCTCAGCCTGAGCGGAGCCTCTGTCTGTGCATACGAAATAGTGTTTAACTAACTCCTGAGAGCCCCCATGCCCTGCCCTGCACCTCCTCAGCCTGGTGGGGCCTCTGTCTGTGCATATCAGTCATTCCATTCTCTCTGAAACACCCTAGTGAAGTCTGTAATAAAATCCTTCCAAAGGTACTAACACAAGCAAATCCCCCTGTAGCAGCCTTCCTTAGGAGTTTTAGTCTTAGGAGACTATCACACTATCTAACGTAAGATGATTATGCTTCTTAAATTTAATTCAGATCTTGCTTTAATGGCAGATAATAACTCCTCATTTTCCATTTAATACTTCTTTATTCACAATTTTGTTACTAATGGCATTTTGAAATTCTTCACTTTGAGATAGTGGGGGGAGGATGAGACTAAGTTTGATATAGTTGAAGTTTGCCTTGAACTCAATATGTAGCAAGGCTGGCTTTGAACTCCTAATCTTCCTTCCACCTCCTGAGTGCTGGAATAACAGATCATCCCAACCAGAACTCCACATTTTGTTTTGACATTTTGTCAATTCATATTTTGTCAAATCATATTTTAAACTAAATGCCAGATAGAAGAAAATGAAAGGACCTGGAGAGAGGGTTTTCCCAGAGGACTCAGGTTCAGTTCCCAGCACCTACATGACAGCTCACAACTGACTGTAACTCCAGTTCCAGAACATCTAATGTCCTCATCTGGCCTCTGCAGGCACCAGGCACATAGACATAAATAATAGCAAAACATCTATATACATAAATTTTATTTCACTAATTTTTTTTTAATCATATGTGTGTATAAGTGTGTGTGTGTTTGTCTGTATGTTCACATTTTGCAGGCAGGATCCCAAGGCATTGTGGGTGCTGGGAATTGAACTTGGAGCATCTGTAAGAGCAGCAAGTGTTCTTAACCATGGGTCAATCTCTTTGTCTCCAAAAAATAATTTGTTTAGAGAAAGAAATAAAAGAGAAACTAAATAGCTACAGACTTGATCAATGAGGGATTAATAGTTGGCAAAGTAAGATTTGACATGAAAAACACCTTACATGGCTCACTTTGCACTGTATTTTACACCCTTGGTATTTTGTTACTGTCTACTGTGACAGGTCAGTTGTCCTTTTCAGTAGTGACCTTAATGACTTGACAAAAGGTACTTTTATTTATTTTAAGATTTATTTACTTATTTTATATATGTGATTACACTGTAGCCCTCTTCAGACACACCAGAATTGGGCATCAAATCTCATTACAGATGATTGTGAGCCACCATGTGGTTGCTGGGGATTGAACTCAGGACCTCTGGAAGAGCAGACTGTGCTCTTAACTGCTAAGCCTTCTCCCTAGGCTGCAAAAGCTATTTTTAAAAGAGAATGTGTAGTGATGCCATTCATCCTTTTTAATCACTGCCATTCATTAATGTAGTTAGTCTCTTACAACTGAAGTTTAGAATAATGGCCTTTGGGAGGTGCTCTGATGCCCTGAGGGAATTGGAGAGTGACCCAGCATCTGTATTCCTGAGTGTTCTTCCTTTTGTTCTCATCCTCAGATGCTGTTGAATCTCTTCTGTGAGCATGAAGTCAGGAGGCTTGATGTTGCCTTCCTGCCTCTTGCTTATTCTTCTGATATTTTATTTTGTTTTTGAGACACGGTCTCATGTGTCTGAGGCCACCCTCAGACTGCTCTTGACCAGACTGTGTTGCTGAGGGTGACCTCAGACTCCTGGTTTTCCTGCCTGTACTTATATAGAAGTAGTCCTGTACTCATTTTGTACAGTGCTGGAATTGAACTCAGGGCTTCCTGCATACAGAGCTAGTCTTGAACACAGAGCAGCCCTCCTGCTTCAGCCTCTCAAGTGTTGTGATTTTGTGTGTGCTACTTATGTGTTAGCTGTTATGTACAGACACTATCCAATGTATCATGTGCAGTAGCCCATGAATCTGCAACTCTGTGAGCAAAAGCAGTTACTATTTGTTTTACTTGTGGTTTCAGAAACTGACTCACACCATGTGCTAATAATATACCAGGCTTAAATTTCTGCCATCTGTTTCTGGAGTCCTAGTATTTCCTGTGTGTGGGCTTGTGACAGAAAGAGAGGGAGAAGGGAGAGGGAGGTGTGGCAGAATTTAATGCAGATCACTGCAAAGTATGCACTGTTCATCTTTTAGAACTGATTTGATATAGGTTGTCTCTTGAGAAGGCTAATTTTGTGACTGTTTTAAAGAGACCTGGTTGTTTTCTTGAGATTTGTATTCTTAGGGCTGTATCCACTGTTTCAGATTCAGACATGTCTTCAAAGCATAAGAGGTTTTTTTCTGTCCGCCCCCTTAAGCTGACGATGGATATGAACATTATGAATAAAGCTGAGCACATTAACTAATAATAGGTGATCAGTGATCACTGGTGAAAAATTTTAAAATATTTATTTGGTTTGTCATGTGTGTACATATATGTGCCACATGTGCAGGAGCCATTTCTCTCCTACCATGGGAAGCCCAGAAATTGCACTGAGGTTGTCAGACTTGGTAGCAGGTGCTGCCCCACTGAGCCAACTCTGCAGCCCTGTCTGTCTTTTGCCTCTGACGGTAGTTACAGTGGTGTAGCACACGTAATAGCTTCTTAGTGTCTCAGGTTCTTTCTGGGAACTCATCCCTTCATTTTATCTTAAATTATTATTTTTTATTATTTTTTTTTATTTTATATGTATGGGTGCTTTGCTTGCATGTATATCTGTACACCGCATGTATTTTCCGGGTGCCTGTGGGTGCTACAAGAGAGTGTCAGATCCTCTAGAACCTGAGGTAGAGACACAGCTGTAAGCTGCCATGTGGGTGCTGGGAACAAGTCTGGGTCCTCTGGAAGAGCAAACAATCCTCCTAACCACGGAGCCATCTCCTTAAACAAGCTTATTTTTAATAATAGTTTTAGATTTGTAGAAAGTTGGAAAAATACAATAGAAGCTTGTGTGTATTTGTGTGAATGTATATACCTACACAGGTTTTTGGTTTATGTAGGAGGTTGAATCATCAATCTGGACTGCTGTTTGAGAACACTGATTTAGACCTGGGATACCGTTCAGTGAGAGGGTATCCCTTTGACGCAGGCAAAGCACTGAGTTCAGTCTCTCGTACCACAGAAAGGCTTCAGTTTGGTTTTGATGTAAAAAGCAAAGACATACTAAGGGTCTGCATTTTTTCCTCCCATGTTGATATATTAGTTGAGATCAAAGATGTGCTTTCCAGCTAGGTGACTATTTTAAAACATTTACTGCAGCTACCACAGAAACTAATAAACATTGGTGAGAGCTATTTAAACTTGCTTCGTAAGTGTTTAACTTTGCCTCATGCCTATTTTTCTGCCTAGTTGACAATATCTTTAGCAATAAGATCTCAGATGCACATTTTTAGGTTAGGGTTATATAGCTCAGGCTGCCTTGGAACGTGTGATCCTCATGACTTTGCCCTCCAGGCCTCACCACCTCACCACACTTGGCTTTGTATGTTGCTTTTTACCACTGCTTTGATGAGGAGGTCATTGCTATACAGTACTGTTATTTTTTTATTGTCATTATTATCAGCTGCCCATAGGAACAAACAGTATTTTCTTAGATTCCGTTTGTGGAGTTTGGACCTTTGAGATCATTTGGTTTAAATATTTTCATTAGCATCTGAGACAACTGAAACCAAGGAAAGTGGTCAAAACTCATAGCTTTTTCTCTGTCACATTAGTTTTCATGGTCTCTGACTTAGCTATAATCGTGACAGCAGCTGACTTGGGTCATCTCTCCTAGAGGTAGATGGATGTTCCCAGCAGCAGCAGCAGAGCTGAGAGGTACCCTGCGGGGCTACATCGGTAATGCTTGCAGAAGTTTTCCTTTCAATGACCATTCCTCTTAGAAGAAAAAAAAAAGATTGTTCTTAGGATTGTAGTATTTCTAATACCTTGCCCTCTGAGAGTTAATGTAGGGGGTTGTAGTCACGGTTACACTGTCCATGTTCTAGTCTGTTGTCTCTGTCAGTCACATTTCCTATTACAGCCCCTGTGGGTAGAGAGTAAAATGACTGGGGAGTATGGACGCTCGGTTTAGTTCTCAGCTCCTCAGAGAGGTAAGGGGGAGAATCCCGTTGAAGCATGTTAATGAGTTTCTCTGTGAAATGTTTTTGTTTTAGTTACTTACACATTGGGCATGCAAAAGCTGCTCTTCTGAACCAGCACTACCAGGTTAACTTTAAAGGGAAACTGATCATGAGATTTGATGACACAAACCCAGAAAAGGAAAAGGAAGATTTTGAGAAGGTAATTAAAAGTGTAGTGATGACCTTTTCTCAGAAAAATGGGTTAAAATCAGAGCTTGATCTGATGCCTTCATGGTATAAGAATAAATTCAGTTTCATTGCTGTTCATGGTACAAGAATAAGTTTGGTTTCATTGCTGCCTTTTCCCTCTTCATCTGTATATTTCATGCCAGAGACCTAAGCCAAAATGCAATGGAGCTAACGTTCCAAAAACTTAAGTTAATTTTTCCTTTTCTCCAGTTATTGTTGAATTTACTTAAATGCCTCATTTTTATTTGAATACCAATTTAACTGGAAGCAAGATTCCTTATTGCCATAGTCTTAAGTTTATGAATGAAATAAAAACTACACAGGTATTGTAAGGTGTGGTTTTCTAGCCTCGTAGTATCTGTATTTGAGGGACTTGTAATAAAGTTACTGAGGGGCTGGTGGTGTTGTTGTCACAGCATAGCAGCTCTCAGTACACAGAGCTCCACCTTGAGATCCAGTTTCAAGCTGGCCGCCTGGAAGCACTGAGTGCGCTGAGTGCTTTCTCCTTCTCTGTCCGAACACTGTGCATCCCCTGCAGTCCTTCAGCCAATTTAAGACTGATGGTGTTCATTACATGTGCCCAACATAAGTATCATTGGTTGAATATGTGTAAGAAAGTGACAGGTACAATGCTGGTTATGGTGAATTTGTGTTTTGTTTTGTTTTGTTTTGTTTTGTTTTTAACTGCAGGTCATCTTGGAAGATGTTGCAATGCTGCATATTAAACCAGATCAGTTTACTTACACTTCAGATCATTTTGAAACTATAATGAAGTATGCAGAGAAATTAATTCAAGAAGGGAAGGCTTATGTGGATGACACTCCTGCAGAACAGATGAAGGCGGAACGTGAGCAGAGGACAGAATCCAAACACAGGAAGAATTGTACGGCACAGTTTGTATCAGAGTCTAATGGATATGCTTTCTTTTTTTTTTTTAATGAAAGTTATAGCTTAAGAAACATTGAAGGCTGTTTCTTTCTCTAATTTTTTTTAAAATTTATTTTATTTATTATATGTAAGTACACTGTAGCTGTCTTCAGACACTCCAGAAGAGGGCGCCAGATCTTGTTGCGGATGGTTGTGAGCCACCATGTGGATGCTGGGATTTGAACTTATCACTTTTGGAAGAGCAGTCGGGTGCTCTTACCCGCTGAGCCATCTCACCAGCTCCCCTTCCTCTAATTTTTATGCCTTTCTATGTTTGTCTGAGACAGTCTTGCTGTGTGTAGCCTAGCTGGGTTCAAACTTACTATTTTCCTGCCTTAGCCTCGTAAGTGTTAGGATTACAGGCTGTGTAATTGGGCCCCGCTTGTATTCCTCCTTTTCTTGCCTTGGGATCTAACCCAGGCCTGCATATGTTAGACCACCGAGCTTATCAAACCCAGATCCTGGTGTAGCTGCTCAGAGCTGTATCTGCAGTTCATTATCACCCCATATCGGTTCAATGTCACGTGAATAAAGTCTCTACATCTTTCAGTTACTTCTACACTGCTATGACAAAAGCATCTTTGGTCCATGAGGGACAAGAGACATAAGATAGTGCAGTCCACTGTTAGAGAGATCAGCCGGTCTGTCATTATTGCTGGGATATGGCAATATGGCTTATTTATGTGCTACTGACCTTGGAAGCATGGAGTGGGATCAGAATTGATGCAGAGCTATTATACCCTAACCTATGTCGTGCTTCAGAGGTCTCATAACCTTCCAAAACTGCCATTAGCTTGGGAACAGGCTCTTACCCATGGGAGGCATTTCATAGCTCAAGAGTCAGAAGTTATTTTTTTTCAGACAACAAATAGAAGAAGAGGTAGCCCAGTCTGATATTAAATGTCCTTTAGCTTCCCTGTGCTGAGGTTTCCGGTTTTATATATTATATACATCACTATATCCAGTGTAAGAGACGTCCTTGCCTTTCTAATTCATAACTTGTCCCTGAGCTTACATATCAAGCTCTTTTATTTAATTAATTAATTAATTAATTAATTATTTATTTATTTATTTATTTGTCTGTCTGTCTATCTATCTATCTATCTATCTATCTATCTATCTATCTAATCTATCTACTTATTTATTTTAAAGGCAGGGCTTTTCTGTGTATCCCTGGCTGTCCTGGAACTCACTTTGTAGACCATAGACCATGCTGGCTTGGAGCACAGAGATGTGCCTGTCTCTGTTTCCCAAGTGGTGGAACTAAAGATGTGTGCCACCAAGTACAAATCAAGCAATTTTTATTCGTTGCAATATGTTGCCAGAACTTCCTCACTATATTTAAATCTAAAGCATCTCATTTGGGGAGCACAGTAAATTTAAATTGTTACAGCAAACTTTTTTTTTTCCTAAAAATTATATTCTCAAAGGGAGTTAACTGGACTTTAAGAATGTTTATTGATTTGAATGTACATGAAACATGTATTATAACTTCAGAAGTTTCCACAGGAAGGTACTGTTGAGCAGTTCTTTCTCTCATCCTGGTGGAACAAGCTTTTGGTACTGACATAGGTAGAGCTGGGGCCACTCATTGTGTCTCCTTTTTGCAGCCAAACCCCTTTATGTCTTATACCACTGTTTTCTGTGATCTTTCATTTTCTTGGAGCCAAGCATTTCCTGTGCCACACTGGGGTGCTTGAAGGGACTTTCAGGGAATCCAAAGGCCAGAACAAATTGCTCTGTCCCCTAGCTATGATACAGCAAAGAAAAGAATGGTTCTACTTTAAACACAGTGTCTGCCTTGGTGGAGTAGAGGGGCTGACTGGTTAGTTGTGCCTTGATGGGAAGTGGGGAATAGCAGATGAGAAGGCCTTCCCCTTACTCTGTCCATGGGATGTATTTACCTTTCCTGCACCGTTCAGAGCGTCTATTTCCCAAATATGTTGAGGTTTGCCCTCTGTCTTGTTTCTCAGCGTTTCACTGAGTAGCCCTTCCTGGCCTCATGTTCCTTCCTCCTTTCTCTGCCTCTTGAGTGCTGGGGATTGCCACCATCACGTTCTAACATACCATCTATTAATGCAGTTTTAGATTAATGGAATGTGTCTGCAATACTAAAAATTGATATCAGTCAGATAAAGAAGAGTATACCTGTCACATTACAGCTGTTGAGAAGAATCTACAGATGTGGGAAGAAATGAAAAGAGGAAGCCAGTTTGGTCAGTCCTGTTGCCTGCGAGCAAAAATTGACATGAGTAGTAACAATGGGTGTATGAGGGACCCGACCCTTTACCGATGCAAAATCCAGCCCCACCCAAGAACTGGGAACAAATACAAGTAAGTGCACCCCTTTGCCATGTTGGGTAGCTGTTTGCTCCAGTGTGAAAAATGGGGAAGGGGTGCAGCGCATTTGGAAAGCCAGTGCCTTTGTTTTCCTAGTGAGTTGTCCAGGTAGCCTTTTCTCAAAGTGTGCAGTGTGGCTGTTCAGGGATGGCCTTCTGACTCAGCTATCTAAGAACAATTCCATCTATAAAAGTCCTTGGTACACCGGTGGGGGGGCGGGGGGGGGCTGGAGAGACGGCTCAGCAGTTAAGAGCAATGACTGCTCTTCCAGAGATAATGAGTTCAATTCCCAGCAACCACATGGTGGCTCACAACCATCTGTAATGGGATCAGATACCTTCTTCTGGTGTGTCTGCTCATAGCTACAGTGTACTAAAATATATAGGATAAGTAATTCTTAAAAAAAAAGTCCTTGAAACTTTTCAATTTTCCCATCTATCTTGACTAAGTGTGTAAGTGTATATCTTTAGATAAAGATATTTCTCTTCTGGTAAAAGATTTTTTCAGAGCATAAGTGGACACAAAAGTTATAGTATCAAAATTTGCAGAAATGTGAACAAACCAAGAGAAGAACATGTGCATTTAAAATTTTTATTATTTTTGGGAAGGTATTTACAAATTACCAGATTTGTTTTGATTTGTTTTGGGGCCTCATGCTTGCTGCTAACTAATACCCCTAAGACTTTTCTGCAGAAGTCCTTCTTTGTTGTGTAAAATAAGCTGTAGAACGTTTTCTTTCTTTTCTTTTTTTTTTTTTTTTCCCTTGTTCCGGTCAACCCCGCTTGCTCTGCTCGACCCCGCTTGCTCCGGCCAGCCCCACTTGCTCCCGGCCGCCCCCGTATGGCCCCCGCTTGTTCCAGCCAGCCCTGCTCGCTCTGATCGGCTCTGCTTGCTCCGGTTTGGCCCCGCTCGTTCTGGCCGTCCCCGTTCGGCCCTGCTAGCTCCGGCGTCCCAGCTTGCTCCGGCCATCCTCATTCGGCTCCGCTCGCTCTGGACAGCCTGGCTTGCTCCGGTTGGTCTCTCCGGTCCAAGGATTCATTTCTTATTATTCTTCACAAGTACGCTGTAGCTGACTTCAGACGCACCAGAGGAGGGCGTCAGATCTTGTTACGGGTGGTTGTAAGCCACCATGTGGTTGCTGGGATTTGAACTCATCACCTTCGGAAGAGCAGTCGGGTGCTCTAACCCGCTGAGCCATCTCACCAGCCCCCTCTTTCTTTTCTTTTAAACAAACTTTATTATAAAAAAAAAAACTTGCACTAGACGCAAATCCTATTCATCTCAATGAACCTCTATAGTTAGAATAGCCATTCTGAAGCTTTGGAGTTTCACATTGGATTTTATTACACTTCTACTATTAAGTACATTTTTATGTACCTATCTACCACCAAAACCAAAAAAATTTGTGACAGAGAACTAGAAAAACAGTTAGCTTCCTGTCCTTTTGTATAATGTGTGTGTATTACCTGCTTTGGTTCTTCTTCATCCTCTAGTAGATACTCATTCTTGTTCTTTTCCACATGAACCCATGTGCACATTCGTTTTCTTATATTCATATATTATTGGTTAGGTTCTTCCTATGAGAAAGAATGTGTAGTTCTTTTATTTCTGATAATATGTGATACCCCCTCTTAATATTACACATTTTAACTATCCATTTTCCTGCAATTTTTATTATTATTTTCTTTAGAGCTGAATAATATTTCATTTTTACTTTTTTTTAAAGGTATATTTATTTTATGTAAACAAGTACAAAGTCACTGTCTTCAGACACACAGAAGACACTATGTTTACTGGTACTTCATTTTAGGCAGAAATCACCTTGTAATGTTTGTGTTGGTTTGGTTTTTGATTTTTTGGTTTTTGGTTTTTTTGGATGGTGCTGCCATAAGCCCAAGACCTTGCATGCGCTGGGCAAGTGGTCCAGCTGCTGTAGGAGTGCTGCCCTGCTGGAACGTGGCTTGGCAGGTCGGGGGCACAGAGCCTACCTAGCATTCATAAATCATAAGTTCATCTCAAATATTTTGTTGCTTATCTGTCCCCCTTCATCCGTTTTTTCCTTCCTTCTTTCCTTCCTTCCTACCAAAGTTCATTCTTGCTTCCTTTGAAGCAGTGTCTCTTATCTTGCTGATCCTCCTGCTGCAGCTTCCTGAGTGCCACACTCTGTTCTTGAGTACGTTTCTTTTCTTTTTCATTTTTAACTTTTATATAAGTGAATTCTTGTGCACAGCACACATCTGGCAATCCGAAGACAACTTAAGAGTCAGTTCTCACCTGCTATGTGGGTTCCGGGGTTTAAATTCAGGTCCTCAGGTAAAGATGCCTTTATACTGTGAGCCATCTTGTAGTCCTCAGGTGCTGTTAACTATAGTGCTACAAGACTTTAAGGGATTACTAAGGATATTTAAAGGCTAGATTTCATGTAAATTCTATATATAGTGTGTTGTCTGCAGATACAATATATATTGATGATTACAGAAATACTATAGAATTTGCCAAACTAATACTGAACTATATATTAAATTGCAACTTTTCTGACTTACTGTCCAGTACTCAGGATATAGAGGATTGCCATTAGCTCAAGGCTAGCCTGGACTATATAGTGAGTACCAGGCCAGCCACAGTATTGACACTGTGTGTCTCAGAAAACCAGTGGGGCTGGAGAGGTAGTTCAGTGGTTAAGGGCACTGAAAGCTTTTCTAGAGGAATTGAATTCCCAGCAGCTCAAGCAGCTTAACATCTGTGACTCCAGTTCCATGGGCTCTACCATTCCCTTCTGTCCTCGGCAGGCATTGCACATATACAATGAAGAGACCTATACATTCAGGCAAAACTCTGAAAACAATAAAATAATACTTAAAAAAAACAATAAATTGTTCATTTTCTACATGAAAATACTCAAAGTATTTAAAACATTTTCAACTTTTTTGTTTTGTTTTTTTTTTCTGTTGGGTGGTGTGTGTGTGTGTGTGTGTGTGTGTGTGTGTGTAGTGTAGTGTGTGGTTAGATAGTCAAGGTTGGCCTGGAGTTTGTAGTGATCTTTCTGCTTCTATCCTCCCAAATTTTGGTTTTGGTATTACAAGTTTGAGATAGTATCCAGCAAAAAATAAATGAAAATAAATGAGTAGGCTGCTAATGTTTAAGATGGAGAAGATAAAATAGTCTAATTTATTTAGAAAGCCATTTTCTTTTTTTCCTTTTAGTATTTATCCAACATATGACTTTGCCTGCCCTATAGTGGACAGCATTGAAGGTGTTACTCATGCCCTGAGGACAACAGAGTACCACGACCGGGATGAACAATTTTATTGGATCATTGAAGCTCTAGGCATAAGGAAACCATACATCTGGGAGTACAGTCGCTTAAATCTCAACAACACGGTGCTGTCCAAAAGAAAGCTCACGTGGTTTGTCAATGAAGGACTGGTAGATGGATGGTATGTCTGATGTCACATGGCGTTGTCGGGTTTGACTAGGGAGTGGTGCGGTGGATAGGCCTGTAGGCTTGTAAGATCCTTAGTTCAGCTCTGTCTCAACCAGTGCCTTAGAGGCCCCTCTCCCTTGACTTAAATGTTGTAAACACGTGTTCCTGCCATAGAACGTGGCATAGGGAAGTGAGAACTGCGCTTGCCACATCCTCTGGGTGTGGGTCTTAGCAGTAATACACTTCAACCTCATAGGTACTGGGATTATAGGTCTGTGCTACTGCAGTTTGTTCTAAATATAGTTTATGATTCAGACACCGAGGACTCTTCTCTCTGTAGCTAAGTGATGTAAAAATCTGTTTGACCATGTGCGTGTTTCCCAGGGATGACCCACGGTTTCCTACAGTTCGTGGAGTTCTGAGAAGAGGGATGACAGTTGAGGGGCTGAAGCAGTTCATTGCTGCTCAGGCAAGTTATTGGTTTTTCCCAGCTCCTCTGAATTTCCAAGCAATCCTATTTCTGCCCCTTTTGTTGCTATCCATGTTCTTCCTATTCCATATGTGTGTGGGTTATGTTGTGGTTCACCGTTGGATTTGTTCTTTTTGAAATAAAGTTTCACTCTTTAGCTCATGTGGACCTTGAATTCTGGGTGACCTTCCTGCCTTAGGTTCCTGGGTGCTGGGACTGCAGATTTGTAATTCCAGGCCTAGCACAGACAGGTTGTTTTCCCCATTTCACTGTGTGTCTCTGGCTCACTTGAAAATGGCTGTGTAGACTGGGTTGTCCTGTAGATATATCTTCCTGACTGTTTCCCAAGTGTGTATACTACCGTGCCTGACTAAGAATAGACTTTCTGAAGGGAGTAAACTAATGTTTTATAATAATAAAAGATTGGGACAAAAGCATTGGCCTACGTTCATGTGGTGGGTAGTCAGGTGTCTACTCTGAGCAGCCCACAGAATGACTTCCATCCAGGACCACAGTCAAGGCTGCATCCCGAGGTCTCCGTTTCAGTGAAGGACATCTGCAAGCATTTGTTTGTTTGTTATTCTAGGTATGCTTAGCTGAAGCAAAATCTTCTCCTGTTTATTTATTATTTTATTATTATTTATTTATTTTTAGTTTATAGTTATCATTCACATGGAGGTCAGAGGGCACCTATTAGGATATGTCCTTTCCTTCTACCATGTTGGTTCCAGGTTAGGCTTGGTAGCACACACCTTTACCCACTGAACCATCTTGCCAGCCTCTCTACGTGGCATTTCTCATCCTTAAATATTTTTATTGCTTTTCTAGGGCTCCTCAAGGTCTGTTGTGAACATGGAATGGGACAAAATCTGGGCATTTAACAAAAAGGTACATAGTCTCGGTTGGCTCGCTGGTGTGCCTTTGCCGAGTAGGTCCTCTGCATAATGTTACCATTGTGCAGGCTATAGAGAGTGGAATGACTTCCTTCTTTAATGGATAAGGGTACTAAACATGTTAATCACCCTGGCAAAGAACAGTTATTGAAGCAACAAACTCAAATTTATGGGAAATGGTATTAGTTTTTCCTTATCTTTTACGGACACTCTGCATTTCATTTTTCTGCTTTCAAGCTGCGAGCTCTCTGTAAGAAGGTATCACTTCATACTTGTATTGCCTTAAACATAGCTTTTAGCATAGTACATGTTACAGACTGAGGAGTTATACAGCTTTGAAGCACAATCACATTTCTGTAAAGACTTGCACAATCAAACCTGTTGACAGTGCATCATCCCTAGTTTGCCAAATATGTCCTCTGTTCTTTGTGG
The DNA here is from genome assembly GCA_902729485.2 of Mus minutoides. Taxonomy (NCBI): domain Eukaryota; kingdom Metazoa; phylum Chordata; class Mammalia; order Rodentia; family Muridae; genus Mus; species Mus minutoides. Next base: position 3,059,896 of record LR749488.1, read on the forward strand.
CAAAGGGAGACTTAGCTAACTTCATTCTATTGTTCCCTTGTGTGCTGAGAGGACATAGAAATTTTAAAAATTGCATATTGTATTGAGTTGTAATGAAGGTTTGCTAATTATAATTGCTGTGCTTTCAGCTTGAAAAAAAAAGCTTTCTTAATTGGAAGATCAAACCAGGAATCATGCATATTGACATTGTTAATCCCTGATTGGGCGCAGATGCTTGGACACTATAATAAGGCAGATGGTTAGAATGCACGTTCTGCGGGGCGGGCGGCTCCTGTGACTGTGGCCTGCAGATTCCTCCGTGCTGCTGCTGCTGCTGCTTGGGTGTGCTTGTCTTGCTTGTCTCGCATGTGTCTTGAATTTAGTTTTTCACTTTTAGTGACTTTTTTATATATTAAGGAATCATTAATTGGTTCTTTCTGTTGCTGCAGTTACTAATAACAAACACAAGTAGATTTTGCAAGGAAGTTAATATTTGTGTACTTCTTTTCCTTTCCAGATGAATTTTTTTCAATAGTTTATTTTTTTATTCGCTTTATATCCTTAACACAGGTTTCCCCCCCCCCCCAGTCCCTCCCTTCAAATCTTACAAGTCCCTTCCTCCATTATACCCTCCCATTTTCCTCAAAGAAGGGGAGCCCTCTTGGGTACTACCCCACCCTGGGACATCTAGTCCCAGCAGGACTAGGCACATCCCCTCCCACTGAGACCCAACCAGGCAGTCCATGTAGTGAGAAGGGGATCCAATGGCAGGCAACAGAGACCGAGACAGCCCCTGCTGTCTTGTTAGGAGACCTACACGAATACCAATCTATACATTTGCTGCAAATGTGTAGGGGGTCTGTCCAGCTCCTGTATACACCCTGGTTTGTGACCCAGGCTGTGTGAGCCACCATGGTCCCAGTTTAGTTGACTCTGTAGGTCTTCTTTTTTGTTGTTGTTGTGTTGTTTTGTTTTGGTGTCCTTGACCCCTTCTGGCTAGCTCACTTATATCCCCAACTCTTCTACAAGACTCCCCAAGCTCCACCCGATGTTTAGCTGTGGGTGTCTGCATCTGCTTCCATCTGCTGTTGGATGAAGCCTCTCAGGAGACAGTTAGGCTAGGCTCCTGTCTGTAAGCATAGCAGAGTATCATTAACAGTGTCAGGGTTTGGCTCTCAAGTGTCAGGTGGAATGGGCCTCAAGTTGGGGACAGTCATTGGTTGGCTGTTCCCTCAGTCTCTGCTTTATCTTTATCCCTGTACATCTTGTAGGCATGACAAATTTTGGGTTGAAGGTTTTGTGGGTGGATTGATGTCCCCCTCCCTCCATTGGAAGTTCTGCTACAGGAGGTGGCCAGTTCAGTCACTGTATCCCCTGCTGGTAGGAATGTCAGGTTGGATCGCACCCATAATCTCCTCACATCCTCCCTCCTCCTAGGCCAGAATCTTGCTACCTCAGTCTGTGGGGCACCATGCCTGGCTATGACCTGTTCTTTTACTTGGAAATCGTAGTATACCTTAGTGTGGTTCTGTTTTCATCTGTATCCATTGAAATGACATGCGGTTCTAGCCTAAAATCATTCCTTCAGTGCTGAAGTTTAACACACACTCCCCTTTGGTTTTTTGTTTTGTTTTGTTTTGGTTTTGGTTTTTTGAGACAGTTCTACTGTGTAGCCCTGCCTGACCCTCAAATTTATAGTGATTGTCCGGTGTTTGTCTTTCCCTCTCAAGTATTGCAATTGCAGGCATGGGTAAATCCTGTTTCCTTTTTTGCTTCCCTCCCTGTCTTTTCCTTCCCCCTCTCCCACACTGGCATGCAGTGCATGTGGTTCTACCACTCTACCACTTAGCGACATTCCAGCCTTCCTTCTCTTTGGACATGTGCAAATATCACTTCCACTTTTATTTTCTCTCTTGATTGATGGCTCTACTTTTTGGTATCTATTTAACTTCCTGTTGAATTTCTCATTTTTACTCACATTTCAAAGATCTTCAAAATAGCCTTCTATGCATGTTCCATTGTTTTAGCATTAGTAGCCATGCCATGTCATCTCTGGTTTACCTGCTCATGTTTAATATGGGAGAACGCAGGAGTGATGATGGGAAATGTTAAGAGCAGGGGCTGAGCTTTTATGTAGGATGAACTGTCTGGGCCAGTGAGAAGACCCCCATGTTGTAACTACAAAAAAAGAGAAAGGTTTCACTTTTAAAAGTTTGTTTTACTTTATGGGCAAAGATATTTGGTTTGCATGTATATATGCCCCATATGTGTGCCTAGTGTTCACAGAGGTATCAGATCCTCTGGGACTGAATTCACAGCCAGTTGAGTTGCCCCGAGTGTGCTGGAAATCAAACCCAGGTCCTCTGTAAGAGTAATTAATTAGTGCTTTTAAGCCTTGAGCACTCCTAAGATCCCCATGGAGTAAGTTCAGACCTCTCTTTTAGCCAGCAGTTTTCCCAGAGAAGCTTTTTGTCACCCCTTGACTGAAGGTCATGGCTATCAGAGAAGTCTGAAAAGGGAGGGCAGAGCGTTCTCGTCCTCTCCCTGTACCCTCTGTTCTAGAGTTGTCTGTGTGATGCTATCTACAGGCTCATGTGTGTGACACACAGTTCCTAGCTGGTAGCTGTCTCTACTCTTTTGGATGGTTGTGGGTGTTACCTTCTCTAATGGCCTGTGTGGTACAGCCAGTCCCCCCTCCCTTAAATGCTCTACAGCCATGATAACAGTACTTAAGCATAAACCTGGAGACCTTTCAGATTCACCCTGTAACATCCTTCTGCCATTCTTTTAGGCCCCTCTTGGAGTTATTTGAAAACTACTGGTCCACACTGTTAGAATAACTTTAGAGCTAAAAGGGATCCCTCCCTCCCCCTCCCTCCTTCCCTTCTTCCCTCCTCTCCTTCCCCCCTCCCCCTCTCCCTCCCTCTCCCTTCCTCTACCTCCCCCTCTCTTTCTTTCTTTTTTAATCTGAGGCCTCTTTAAGTTGCCCAGACTGGTCTCAGCTTCTGGTTGAAGTGTTAGCCCAGCCTCAGCTTTCAAAGTCGTTAAACTTAACAGTTGTGATCTACCATTTCTGGCTGTGAATTCCAATTTTTCAAATAATTCATGGTTCTTCACATTTGCTTGATACATTTTGAAGAATGATTTTTAAAAACAAATTTCCAAATTTTGCTTAGACCATTTGAATCATACTTCTCTAAGGTAGCCTGAGACTCTGTACAGACAGCTACTCTGGGTGATTAGCCAGCTATGGAAATGCCCCCACCCCCATTTTTTTGTTGTGAGACAGTCTTTCCATAACCCTGACTGTTCTAGAACTTGCTAAGTAGACCAGGCCAGCCTTAAAATAACAGAAACCCTCCTGTTTCTGCATACTGAGCACTGGAATTAAATTCTTAACTCACCATACCCAGCTAGGAAACACTTGATGGTTTTGCATGTAAGGAAGTTAGTTGCAGTGAATTGGAATTTAGCTTCTTTGAGATGTACTATTTTTTTCAAAGACATTTTAGAGGCTTAAATATTATCTGACTGCATTTAGTATTCATCCATTAGTCTGTTTGTCTGTCTGTCTGTTGATTGATCAATCCATCCATCTATCTATTGATTGATCAATCCATCCATCTATCTATTGGGTCTTCCCTTTAACCTAGCCAGCCTCCCTGGTACCAGGACCACCAGTATGAAATACCAGGTCTAGCTCTGCATTTGCTTTTGTGATCATTTTTTTCCCAGTATTTAGTATCTAAGCACTTCTGTTGTCCTTGGTCAGTGGGTACTTTTTACTGGCTCCAGAAGAGGCTACTACTGTTTTGGAGCTAGAGTGGGTTGTAGTACAGTTAAAAGGTTATCTATTCAGTTCATCTACAAATACTTAGTGAGAGCCTGTCCATGCCAGGCTCATGCTAGGTTTGGGAGTGTAGAGGTTTTTCTGTATATACATTGAGTGTTCTTTTTCCAAAATGCTTGAGACCGAATGTGTTTCAGATTTCTTACTTTTCCAGCATAGAGCTCCGCCTTGTGTGTGGCATGTAGCTCAAAAGGATTCTTTGTTTGTTCTTTGACACTACAGCGTTGCCTTATTATAGTGATCTGATGTTATTCTGCTTTAGATGGTGCTATGGTGCTTAGCCTGTTACAGAAATGATACTTGAAACTTAACATCTTTATTCCTTCAAATGGATCTCTCCAGCAGTGCAGAACTGAATACCAAATTACCTTTAGATCTTTATTTATAAGCCTCCCAGGATTTTCCCTCATTTCTAATACTGCTAGATTTAAAGATTACCTTCAAAATATGTCTGACTTGTTTTCTTCAGTTTCTTTTACCTGCCATCTTTATTTTGGGGAAGGAAATCTTAAATCTTCTGTGTCTGTGGGTTTGTAATTTGTTTTTTCATTTTTCTTTTTAAACTTTACATGATAGTTACATAGTAAAGAAGTGAACAGATAAAAAAAAGTCTTAACAGATGAAAAATTAGTAAATGCAGTAACAAAGAAAACCATTTAGTGTTCCTGTGCTGTGACTTATTTATGATGTTACTATATTTTTCATTAAGTTCATGAAGATGTTTGTTGCAGGTTATTGACCCAGTGGCTCCAAGGTATGTTGCATTGCTGAAGAAGGAAGTCATCCCAGTGAATGTCGTGGATGCGCAGGAGGAGATGAAGGAAGTGGCCAGACACCCCAAGGTTGCCTTTCATTGTCACCACTGTATTTCCTTCAGAGAGGAGCATGGCTTTGAGATAGTTTCTATTTTCAATTATTTGTTAAGATTTAATAGTTGGAGCAAATCTTAGTGTGGGTTTTGTGCTGAAGTTATTGATTTTTCAAGTGATGCCCAGCACTTGACGGAGCTGTTAGATTCAGTCAGCACCTACTTTCTCTTAGAGAGAGACAAATTATTAATGTGGGAAGAGAACTTTCCTCTTCCTTCTTGGAGTCATTCTGAAGGTGAGTCGTTAGACTCACACACACACAAACACACACACACACACACGTCTAAAGTAAACGTCATTATTATAAATTTTTACTTTTCAAACTCAGGCTGAAAATGAGATGAGGACAAGACTAAATCGCAGCAGACAGGCGCCATGTTCCTCTTCTTTCTAGAAGGGATTAGGGACTACTTACAATCGCAAATACAGTTTTTCATTTTATTTTTCTTGAGATTATATCATTTCCCTTTCCCCTTTCCTCTCTCCAAAGCCTCACATAAACCCCACCTTGCTTCTTCAAATTCATGGCCTCTTTTTTTCATTAATTGTGCATGTATCCATATATATGTGTAGGTAGGTGTAAGTGTGTAAGTATGTGTTTCAAAATACATAAATACAACCTGCTCAGCCCATATTATGTCACTTGTGTGTGCATGAGTGCATGCATTTCCATGCATGTGCTCTTTCCTAGGAAGTCTATTTCTCCCCCTCAGCATGCCTTAGCTGCCCTCAGTTCCTTGTCTGTGGTTGAGGCCCCGTGAGCTTTCCCTCTTCCACATCAGTATGTCTTTTGTACCATTCTTGTTCCACTCATGTTTACACAGTAGTGTCAGTGACACTTCCCGGGTGTAGGAGAAACTCCCCGTTTCCCTGGCTCTTAGAGCCTCACCGTCCTCTCTCCTGCAGTGATCTCTGAGCCCTGGGTGACTGAGCTGTGCTGTACATGTATCAGCTGTGACTCATTGTGGTTCTCTGTAAGGGAAGGTCCTGGNTGAAGAGTGAGAACTAACTTATCTTTGAGTCCAGAACAAACATTTAGAATGTACCTGGGGAATATGCTAGGATAGCAGTGTATCAGTTGTAGGTTCTTCAGGCGGTTGGCTAAGTTCCTAGTATCAGAATGATTTCCCTCTTGTTGAGTGGTCCTTAAGTCCAATTAGCAAGAGAACTGTTGGTTACTGCCAAGGTATGTGTGCCACTAATGCAGCCCAGGGTTATCCTGCCATTCTGCTGACTATGGTGGCTCATTAGCATTGTAGGTGGGCAGACTGTTGGTTGTTTGCTTCCTCTGAACGCTTACATGGCACCTTCTGGTGCATTGAAACCTGTCCACAGGGAGCGGGCCTTCCAGGTCAGTTCTAACGGGGCTCTATATCTCAAGTATATATTGGTCTGCAGCAATAGGAATCTACCTGTAGGGGCTGGCAGTCAGGGCAGTGGTCAGTAACATATGATGCTGGGAGTCTCTTGGAAAGCTCTGTCCACAACTCAAAAGGCAGCTTCCCATGCCTGCTGTTGGGTTTTTGTTAGGTAGACAGTTAGAATATATGATTCCTTAAGATCTCTTCAGATGTCTTTATGTCCTCCTTCTCCCTAGAGCCTTCCCCATTTTTCCCATTTCTGCTTTTTTTGGGGGGGGTGGGGTGGGATGGGGTGGGGTGGGTTGAGACAGGGTTTCTCTGTATCCCTGGCTGTCCTGAAATTCACTCTGTAGACCAGGATGGCCTCAAACTCAGAAATCCACCTGCCTCTGCCTCCCAAGTGCGGGGATTAAAGGTGTGTGCCACCGCTGCCTGGTCATTTCTACTTTCTTTAGCCTGTTTTTACCCTGCAGTGGGCCTTTGTTCTTTCCCTGGTCTCTGCAGATCACTTCAGGTTATATACTCATGTCTGGAGATATGGAACTAGGAGCCTCAGATGAGAGAGGTATCTTTTTAGTCTTTCCCTCTCTCATCCTGAGACCCACATGTGAAGCAGGATAGTTTGCCTGCCTACACGTACACGTACATGGTATTTGCTCAGAATTTCTCTTTAAAACAGAGCTTCATACTTTTCTGCCAAATTGTCATTTGCTGCCTGATAGTGTTCCGTGAGAATGGCTGTTCCTCCTTGTATAGAAAAGCAGTGAGACTGAAGATTGTGGGGCACAATCTGATTGTAGGGTCAGTGCTAGCCCTTAGCCCTGACATCAGTGGTTGCTTTAGACTAAGAGGCTTTTTAGACAGGCCGCCAGGTGTAACTGTTGTAGTGGCTGGCTCCAGTATCAGAGGTAGGCTCCAGAGTATGTATGGGTTTTCTACTTTGAGTGTGGACCAGTGTAACGAGTGTGTATTGTTGAAATTCAAAGAATAGAGTTGGGAACTCAGGTAAAACTTGCCTGCCCTTCCTAGTTTGGCACAAATACATAGAATGTTTGTTTAAAGAGCACAGTGTGGGGTGGAAGGATTTACATGCTACAGTCAGGGTTCCGTAGTGTGTTGCTTAACTCATATCTTGCTTTTCTTTTGATCATTCAGAATCCTGATGTTGGTTTGAAGCCTGTGTGGTACGGTCCCAAGGTTTTCATAGAAGGGGCCGATGCAGAGACTTTCTCAGAGGGTGAGATGGTCACATTTATAAACTGGGGCAACATCAATATTACTAAAATACACAAGTAAGAGTTTTATTTTTCAACTCTGTGGGGAAATGTTTGATTTTTATTCATGTATTAAGCATTATCTAACCCAGACCTGACTGAGGACCTTGTCGCTGGGGCCCCTGACTACTAAATTTGCCAAGTGGGGACAATGACACTTGGAGACAATGACACTTGGAGACAATGACTCTTTGGTTTTTTAGATTCATGCATTTTTATTTTACACATTTGAGTATTTTGCTTGCATGAATGTGTATGTGTGCTGTGTAGCCCCAGAAATCAGAAGAGGGCATCAGATGATCTATAACTAGAGCTATAGCTAGTTCTGAGCTGCTCATCAGTTTAGACATAAGAAAAGTAGTTGGTTGTTTTGTTTGTTGATAATATCTTATCTAATAATTGCTCAAGGATCTTTTGGATAGAATATTTCATATATGTAATATTTATATATTTTATTCTTAGACAAGTAGACCAGCCAGTGTTAATGATGAATTTTACTTCCTAGTTAATATTGTGTGTAACAGATTTTCACAGTATTTAAATTTACTATGTTTAAGATTTATATAAGTTCTGAAATCTTAATTATGTAGTCATTAACGTATACTTGTGAGTAATTGTTAACCGAAGCATTGAAGGCTTATAGTGGTTAATAGCCCAGGTGACATTAAATTCCTGAGTGTGTTTATTTTCTTCAACAGATGTGTATAGATCTGTGCTCCAGTGAATTATTAGTATTCTCAATGTCAATGTAGGGTTTTTTTTTTTTTTTTTTTTTTTTTTTTTTTTTTTTTTTTTTTTTTTTTTTTTTTTTTTGGTTTTTCGAGACAGGGTTTCTCTGTGTAGCCCTGGCTATCCTGGAACTCACTTTGTAGCCAGGCTTTCCTCAAACTCAGAAGTCCACCTGCCTCTGCCTCCTCTCAATGTAGTTTGTAGCATTCATATAACTAATGTCTGTCAGATATATGTTAAAAATTAAAATAGATGTTTGATTGGAATTTTTTTCCAAAGAGAATTCTTCATTCACTTACTACAGAATAATAATACATTTCTATCACTTTACTTTCTTTTTTTGTTTTAATAATTTTCAATCTTTTATAGAAATGCAGATGGAAAAATTATCTCTCTGGATGCAAAATTGAATTTGGAAAACAAAGACTACAAGAAAACCACCAAGATCACTTGGCTTGCTGAGACCACACACGCTCTTCCTATCCCAGCCGTCTGTGTCACTTATGAGCATTTGATTACAAAGCCAGTGCTAGGAAAAGATGAGGACTTCAAGCAGTACGTCAACAAAGACAGTAAGGTAACTGGAAGAAACTAGATCTTTCTTACACAGATGTTAGCATTTTAAAAGCTAATTTTAAATGTTTTAGTTTCTTAGGTAAAATAGAAAGGGCTTGTAGAATTTATTAAACTATAAAGATGTACCTGGGCCTGGTGGCTCATGCCAGTAATCCCAACATTTGGGAGGGTAAGGCAGGAAGATCGTGAGTTCATGGCCAGCGTGGGCTACATAGTAAAAATGTCCTGAAAAGCAGATAGCCTAGCATGTACAAGACCCTGGGTTGAACTTCTATACTAAAACAAATTAAATGGAAACAAACAAACACAAGATGTAAAGAATTGGGTAGTGGTGGCGCACACCATTAATCCCAGCACTTGGAGAAGCAGAGGCAGGCAGATTTCTGAGGCCAAGCCTGGTCTACAGAGTGAGTTCCAAGACAGCCAGGGCTACACAGAGAAACCCTGTCTCGAAAAACAAAACAAAAAGATGTAAAGAATAATGTTCACATTTTATAAATGACTGGTAAAATACAGTGAAGTTAAGTAACTTGCTTAAAGATACAGTAAAGAGTAGAGGTGGATTCAAACCTTGAATCCTGCTTGCTTACAGAACCTTTGAATATTACTATACCTTCCAACTGCATTTCCTACTTATTTTAAGAGATTATTTTCACAAGATTGGGAGTTAAATTATATACAGGTTTCCTAGAGCTACAGTTCATCAATGTTACTTTTAAAAAATGTGCTGAATATCATTGCCTGTAATCCTAGCATTCCTGAGACTGAGACAGGAAGATTGCTAGATCCAGGTTAGCCTTGGCTTCATGGTGAGATGTCTCAAAGCAAATTAAAACCCAGCTAGTGAGAATACTTACTGTGCTCAGGAATCCTCTGGTTTCTGCCACCTCAGCACTGAATTACAAGTGTCCACTCCCACAGTGAGCATCTTCATGTGCGCTATGGCGATCCCTCTAGGGTTCTGTGCTTTCAGGGCAAAGGGTTTACCAAGTGAGCCAGTTACCCAGCCCTCCAGTAGTAAACTTGTGTTTTAAGTGAGCATATTCCAGCTGTTGGAATACTGCTTGTGTTTATAGTTGTCTTAGTGATCTGCAGTGAGAAGGACGTTTGATTCTGTATCATTTCACAGCATGAAGAGCTAATGCTAGGAGATCCCTGCCTTAAAGATTTGAGAAAAGGAGACATCATACAATTGCAGAGGAGAGGGTTCTTCATATGTGACCAGCCGTATGAGCCTGTCAGGTAAATATTGGTGACCTTTTTGTGTTTGTTTTATGGTCTTGAGGATTGATCCTGCAGTCTCATAAGCAGGCTCTCTACCCAGCTGCTTGTTAGATAAATGAATATAACAACTAAACAAAATGTTTGAAATTCTCACAGTGATTAATTCAAAAGTTGAGCCTGACTAAAATACCGTGTTTGATAAATTTCTGCTGTTCAATTTGGTCCTCTATATTTAATATTTCAGATGAGTAATTAATAAGTAATGCACACTGGATGCTAATAAGTCATTCATTTCTAAAGTGAAACAACTTTCAGCTGCCTGTGGGATGTAACTCCTAAGATCAAGTGCTGGAAGCAGCGAGATGTTGAAAACAGTGCCCCGCCCCCCAAGCCCCCAAATGCTGGAAGTAACCTGTGGGTCCAGGTTGGTGATGCCTGGTGTGGCTTTGTGCTGCTGCTGGGAATCAGCAGGGCCAGAAGCGCCCTTTACTCCCTTCACTATGCAGAGGAAGGAGCTTTCCCAGAACCAGTTAGGTTAGACTCTCAGATAAGATTCGTCTCTTTACATCGGACAGACCCCTTTTACATTAGTACAGGAGGGACCAAAACTGAATGCCACTCTTAGTTAACTGGCATTACCACAAGAACGCACTGTAGTTTGAAAAGCATTAACTGTGTATCATTGAATTTATCTAGTAATTTACCTTTAATTGCTATTTAGATAATTTTGCTCAAATAATCTTTTGACTGTTTTCTTTTTAGCCCATATAGTTGCAAAGAAGCTCCATGCATCTTGATATATATACCTGATGGGCACACAAAGGAAATGCCAACATCCGGATCAAAGGAAAAGACCAAAGTGGAAATCTCAAAAAAGGAGGTAAATACTGGCTTTTACAGAGAGCTTGGAATTGGAGGGTTTGGAATGTATCTCCTTAGACATGGTTGACTTTGCTTTTGAGATTCTGAGATGGAAGAAGACGGGAAGTGCTGTTTTTTTGTTTTGTTGTTTGTTTCATCCATTTCTGTAAGATTTAAAAACATTCTGGAGAAATTTTTTTACAGATTTATTTATTTTTATATGAGTACACTGTAGCTATCTTCAGACACACACCAGAAGAGTCCATGGGATGCTATTATAGATGGTTGTGAGCCACCATGTTGTTGCTTGGAATTGAACTCAGGACCTCTGGAAGAGCAGTCAGTGCTCTTAACACTGAGCCATCTCTCCAGCCCTACATTTTTTATTTTTTATTTTATTTTATTTTAACCTACATTTTTTTAAAAGGAATTTTATTATACCACAAACTAAGACAGCCTAGACTAACAGAGCATTTGGGGGCTCCCCTCCCTGCAGTACATCCTCTCTCTCACCCTTTCTCTCTTTCTTCTTTTTATTTATCTTTATTTTATTTTTTAACAGGATTCTTGTTGTTGGTACTTTTCTATCCCAACTACCTTGTATAAAAGAGCTCTCTCCTGTCATTAAAGGTCTGAGAAGAGGAAAGGAAGTACTGTAGTGTTAGCCATGGCAAGAGTCCCTTTGCCTTTAGATGGTGGGTGATCTTACTTAGTGTCATTTAGATCATGGCTGTGACCACCAAAGGCTAAACTGAGCTAAACATCTCAAGTAATTCATTCACCTAGGTATCAATTGATGGTGGCTCTGTGATAGATATGGCCTCCACTTGTGTTAACAGCTCAGACTTAGATGGTCTGGAAAAAAAGAAGCAAAACAAGAAAAATCAAAGTGTTCAGGAGGCAGAGGAGATAAAGGCGTTGCCTTTATGTTGAGCCTGGAAGATCGCACAGAGTCAAATCTGCTCTACACAATTGGGAAGACAGTTCAAAGCTTCCCCAGATTCAGGGCAAGAGACTCACTTTTAGGAAGAAGGGACTTTAAAGAATGTATATATGGATATGGTTAAAAACCACAAACCCTAAAACAAATTCAAGTACAGTTGACCATCACTATTGTAGTGACCATCACTATTGTAGTGACCGTCAGTATTATGACCGTCAGTATTGTAGTGACCGTCAGTATTGTAGTGACCGTCAGTATTGTAGTGACCGTCAGTATTGTAGTGACCGTCACTATTGTAGTGACCATCAGTATTGTAGTGACCATCAGTATTGTAGTGACCATCAGTATTGTAGTGAAACATTTCTGCAGTCTTTTTTTGTTTGTTTGTTTTTCGAGACAGAGTTTCTCTGTGTAGCCCTGGCTGTCCGGGAACTCACTTTGTAGACGAGGCTGTCCTCGAACTCAGAAATCCACCTGCCTTGTCCTCCCAAGTGCTGGGATATTAAAGGCGTGCACCACCATGCCCAGCAATTTCTACAGTCTTAATGGTTTCTTTTTGATGTATAGATCCTTGGAGATACTTGCCTCCAGCAGAAACTGTTAATATCAAAATTGAAATCTGATCTAGGGCTTTTTGATGCATGGAGTGTGTGTGTGTGTGGGCGGGGGGGGGGTGTCTCAGAGTTCTTTGCTGATAAGTAAATTGAGACTTACCTCAATTTTTAAAGAATGTTAATGGTAATGCTGAAGGTCTGCTAAATGACGTTTTACAGATTTATTTTTTTCGTCAACCTAAATGGGTTAAATATACTTAACTTTTCCAATAGCATACATGATTGTTTTATGTTGCATCCTCTGTTATGTGTTGTAATGGTGATTTGTTCTTGACCTGAATGGATGTATTATACTTTGGTCTCCTAAAGATAAAGATACAGGTTCCTGTGGATCCTCTTACCTCCGCTGGGTTTTCTGATGGTGAGACAGTCTGCTTTCTTCTTCCTTTGTCTGCTGCTGCCATTGCTGTGGGATAAAGGTTTTAGGTGTGAGCTGATTCATCTGAGCTTTTGAAGGAATTAAAGTTAAAAGTTTTTAGGAAATATGACAAGGTAGTAAGTTTTATATAAGCTTGTGAAGATGTTTAATAAGAATTAATCCTTTACTTTTGGCCTTCTGCATTGGTAGACAAGCTCTGCTCCTACAGAAAGACCAGCACCTGCTGTGAGCTCTCCTCGTGCCACAGCTGAGGAGTCCTCCGTCCTCTACAGCAGAGTGGCTGTGCAGGGGGATGTGGTTCGTGAATTGAAAGCCAAGAAAGCACCAAAAGAAGATATAGACGCAGCTGTGAAACAGCTTTTGACTTTGAAAGCGGAATATAAAGAGAAAACTGGGCAGGAGTATAAACCTGGGAACCCCTCCACTGCAGCAGTACAGAATGTTTCTACAAAGTCGTCATCAAACACTGTGGAAGGTCCATCTTTATACAATAAAGTTGCTGCCCAAGGGGAAGTGGTCCGAAAGCTGAAAGCTGAAAAGGCTCCTAAGGTCAGTATGCTGGAGTCGCAAGTGCATCATGAGCAAGCCCTTCTCCCATGAAACAGGTATTAGGTTCCCTGTTTAAATACTTTAGAGCTAGAAATCATCATTTATTACTGCCTGCCGTGTGCCAAGACTGAAAATAAACTTAGAGTTGAGGCTGCAGAAATGACTCAGTTAGACAAGTATGCATACTGCTTTTGCACAAGAGTTAAATTTGGCTTCCAGTACCCATGTCAAGCCTTTTACAACTCTTCTTCTATCCAGCTCCAGGAAGCTCCAGTGTCCCTGGTCTCTATGTGCAGCTGCACTTGTGCACATACCTATCCATAGATAGATAGATAGATAGATAGATAGATAGATGCATATATACATACATGCATACATACAAACAATTAAGAGAAAAAAATTTTTTAAAGATTTATTTATTTATTTATTTATTTGTTTGTTTGTTTATTATATGTAAGTACACTGTAGCCGTCTTCAGACACTCCAGAAGAGAGCATCAGATCTCGTTACGGATGGTTGTGAGCCACCATATGGTTGCTGGGATTTGAACTCAGGACCTTTGGAAGAGCAGTCCATGCTCTTACCCACTGAGCCATCTCACCAGCCCCCGAAAAATCTTTTTAAAATGGAAAAACATTTAAGTGTAAGTGTTAAAATAAACCCTCACAGTTCATAGTGGTGAGCGACATTGTGATGTGAGTGTAACCTGTGTGATATATTTGAGTGGTTATGAGATGTATTTATAGCCCAGAGTAATGCAAAAGGAGAAGGCAGTTCATAAGGGTATTTAAAATACTTCTTGTAGGCTGGAGTATAGCTCAAAAACTTTTTTTTTTTTTAAATAAGGTATGTACCCCTAGCTGTCCTAGAACTTATTATATAGATAGGCTGGCCTTGAACTCACAGAGGTTTATCTCCCTCTGCTTCCAGACTGATGGGACTAAAGGTATAAACCATCACACCTAGAGGTATCACTCAGTTTAGAGACTGTTTAATAGGCATGAAGCTTGGAATGATATATATATCTTGAAGTAATAGAAGCTTTTTACAGATGACAGTTCACAAAAGGCCATACTGACTGACTGTGGACCTGAGATTCTTGCTCTTTGTGCATTAGAAGTCTTGTTAAAACACAAGGACCATGGCCTCTCTTCTTTATGCTTCAGGAAACCCAGGGTATGCAGAGAGACATCCTGCCTTTTGTATTACTGTGTTTCTCATCTCTGAGCAAATAACCTGACAGGGGGAAGGCTGTCCTCACTCACAAGTCAGGTATGCAGTCCAGCATAGGTCAGGACAGATCTGATGACGGAATTTATTCACTTTCTTCATGGACTTGGAAGCAAAGAAAGGAGATACAGGCACTGGCCTGGCATTCTGTCCTTCTTCATTTATTCTGGACCCCCAGCCGCTGGGATGGTGGCACCCATCTCAGCATTCATGTCCTTCAGTTAATCCTCTCTGCAGACACCCTACAGACATCCAGAGGTGTGTCTCCTAGGTGATTCCAAATGCAGTTAAGTTGGCAGTGAAGAGTAACCCTCACAATATTTTAGTTGTGCCCAAGTGATTGTCCAGGTGGTGTTGCTGCCGGCCCAGGGATTGAAGAGCACCATGTCTGGCTCTGGGTTTGGCTTTGTTGTTTGTTTGTATGGCAGATATTTCCTCTAGTCAAAAATGTTGTGAGACATGTCATCAGCCACTAAAGCCAGTCACGGGACAGAATTGTGACTCGCCCATTCTTTGAATGGCCCTGAAGATAGCATAGGTTTTTAAACTGGCCATTAAATTTACTTCTGAGATCTTATCCACCTGGATGAGTGGTTCTTGGTACCAGTGATATGGTTGCTGGAAGAGCTGAGGGAAGTCATGGTTTGGAGAACAGAATGGGAAAGGGTTAGGGAGGGGTGGTATGTAAGGCCCAGGGGATGGGAAGAGCAAGGGCCAAAGGGGAGTCAGCATTCCAGAGGCAGGTACCATGACCGCTGTTATTCTGCAATACCTGCAATGCCTGAGCCTTCCAGCTCCAACAGAGGCAGAGAGAGCTATTTTTAATTTTTTTTTTAAATTACATTCATTCATTATGTAGTTTCTGAATGATTTTTAAAAGACAGTACCATAAATGGCAAAGACATTATGAAGCACTAAACTTTAGATTCTACAGCCCAGTTTAGCAAAGTATGAAATGTTAATGGAACACTGCTAGCCACAGTCAGTAGTCTGTGTTGTCTCTGTCTATTCCATGCTGTGGAGTTTGGAAGTTGAAGTGGAGACTCAACAGAGCCTGACCGCTGCCCAGGAGCGAGGGTTTTGCAAACTTAATTGGGCTCTGCTCTGCTGTACTAACTGGTGGAGTCATGACTTCTTTGGAGATATTTCTTATGTAGTTTACTAATTCAAATAAACACAGATTTCTAATTAGAAGATACTATTTTTAAAAATCTTGTGACCTTTTAATTTGCTAATTTCAATATCTTCTAAACACAGGCCACAGGATTTAACATTCTCACACTTTCAGCTAGAAACATTGCTGGTTGTGATTGGCATTAATTACCTCCTCCCCACCAAGTTGAAACCTCTGCTCTGGGGAGTTGTTTCTTATTAATGTGTGTAGTTATTGCTTGCTTATGTGTGCTAAAGAGAAAAGGTAAAGTTATTTAGAGAAAAAAATGACATTTTAGCTGTTTTGAAAAGTTCTCTTGGGCTGGAGAAATGGCTCACCGGTTAAGAACACTGCTCTTCCAGAGGTCCTGAGTTCAATTCCTAGCAACCACATGGTGGCTCACAACCATTTATAATGGGATTGGATGCCCTCTTCTGGTGTGTCTGAAGACAGCGATTGTGTACTCACATATATTCAATAAATAAATAAATAAATAAATAAATAAATAAATATTTTTTTTAAAGTTCTCTTAGCATTTAAATAGCTAGGGAAACTAGATTTTTCTTTTTGATGGTCCCACCATTCTCCATGTTGAAATACTTCCAGCTAGTGGCTACTGCAGAAATATCACTTCACATATTTAAATTCTAAATGAGCAGAGATGAGGGCTTCTATTTTTTTCCATTTTCTCCCAGTCTTGAATTAAAATTTTAAGATCATTTCTGAATAGCTTAGATTCACCCTAAAACATGCAGGGAAATTTTGTGTGTGTTATTTATGCCATCATTAGTCCACATCAATGACTATCTAAAATTTTATTTGTGTAGTTGTATTTCTTAAGCTCAAAACAATCTTTGTCCATTAGGAACTTAACGTCTAATAGCTCTGCAAGTAAGTACATCATACAGTATCACTCAGCAACTTCTTCTTAATCTAGAAAAAAGTTAAAAGGCTACTTTCCACATTCTTTAGTGTATATTATACTATAATAATACATACTAATATAATAATACATACATAATATAATAATACATACATAATATAATAATAGATGCATACTAATTGACTGTACTCAAATAATACATAATATGCATGTTCATATATAGTGTTTGTTTGTGTGTGTGAAGGTGCTAGATGTTGCTCCAATATCTGTCTACCTCACTTTGTGAGGTGGGGACTTACCCAAGCTGGAGCTTCCTGTGGCTGGAATGTGGCTGTGAGCCCCGTGCAGACTCATCCAAGTGTTGATGCACTGACCAGGCTGTGACCTCTGTACTCAGGATTGCAAGACATGATTACTGCCTGCACATCTAGAGAAAGTGTAGGTGAGAATGAGGATTATTTNAGTTTGTGGGGAGAAAAAAACAAAGTAGCCCAAGATGTGCAGTGACATCTCCTGGATGCAGGGTCCTTGGGGTGGCTGCAGTGCTGCTCCTGCGTGACTGGGCTGTGGGCTAGTCTTTTCTTTTCTTTTTTTTTTAATGTCATTCTCTTAATTATATATTTTTTTCCAACTTTTATTAGATATTTTCTTCATTTACATTTCAAGTGTTATCCAGAAAGTTCCCTATACCCTCCCCCCTGTTAGCTAGTCTTAACTATACGCCCTCGCTCCTGTTGCATTTACTCTGTTATCCTGTGCAGTGCTGTGGTGTATCAGTGAAAGTCGAGAGGCGTAGCACTATAGAGGGAGGCACTATTTCTTCACTCTCTGGTTGATGTCTTGAGGTTCTCCATCATATGTTAATTTGTGGTGGTAGTTTGAGGTCAGACATCCAGTTTGTGTCCTTCCCCTGTGCTGCTGTCTGTCTTCTCGTAGAGTGTCAAGTGTCTCCTAGATGAGGATGTCATTTCTTTTTTTGGTTTGTTGAGACAGGGTTTCTCTGTGTAGCTCTGGCTGTCCTGAAACTCACTTTGTAGACCAGGCTGGCCTCAAACTCAGAAATCCACCTACCTCTGCCTCCCGAGTGCTGGGATTAAAGGCATGCGCCACCACGCCCGGACATTTCTTTTCTTTATGTTGAATTAACAGATATTGAAATTTGCAGTTATGCATGTAAGTTAAGACTTCAGCATACTTCGTTCTTTCTTTCTAATTTTTGAAAGTGGTCTGTTAGAGTGATTTCAGACCTTCATCAGATAACAAAACCCGAGAGTGCACAGAGCTCTTGTATAAAGTAGCATGCTTTTATCCTTGCATGTATTTGAATCCTCTCTGGATTACTTACAATACCTAATATGCTATAAATAGCTGTCCTGTTTAGGAAGTAATAATGAGGCAGCTGTACATTTTCAAGATAGTGCAGTGTTTTACCACAAGCATCTTTTAATAAGAAGATACAGTTTGCTCAACTGAACCTTTGAAAGGCTTTTACAAAGAACTTCTTAGTCTAAGTATGATTAAATTCTTTGAAATGACATTGAAATATTCATAGATGTTCTGAGATACTTCTCTTCCTCTTTTTCTTTTCAGGCTAAAGTAACTGAAGCTGTAGAATGTTTACTGTCCCTGAAAGCTGAGTACAAAGAAAAAACTGGGAAGGAGTATGTCCCTGGCCAGCCCCTAGCATCTCAGAACTCACATTCAAATCCTGTCAGTAATGCTGAGCCTGTTGGATTAGAGAAACCAGAAGCCAAAGTGCTATTTGACAGAGTGGCTTGTCAAGGAGAAGTAGTTCGAAAACTGAAAGCAGAAAAGGCCTCTAAGGTCAGTGTGGGGTTTCCTTTGTGGTCCTATTTTCTTTGTAGCCATGTATATCTAGTGACTGCTTTTAAGACAGTGAGTACAGTGCATAGATCATCTGTTTCCTGGTACTCTAGGCTCATTTTGTCTCGTTTATAACCTTTCACTTATTTTCTTAGTGTTTTTTAACCTCTTGCGTCTACAAACTGTTGCCATTAATTTATTGTTCATTGACCTCGTAAATATAGGAGTAGTGTTTATTAACATAGGCCAGGCCTGTGACTTGTGTTGCCTGATGTCCTCCTTTGTCCCCCTTTGTTACCCTGAAGGATCAAGTTGATTCAGCGGTACAAGAACTTCTTCAGCTGAAGGCACAGTACAAGTCACTGACAGGAATTGAGTATAAGCCTGTGTCTGCTGCTGGGGCAGAAGACAAAGATAAGAAGAAGAAAGAAAAAGAAAATAAATCTGAAAAGCAGAATAAGCCTCAGAAACAGAATGATGGCCAAGGGAAAGACTCTTCCAAAAGCCAAGGCAGTGGGCTGTCGTCGGGTGGAGCAGGAGAAGGGCAGGGGCCTAAGAAACAGACCAGGTGCTGAAACATGTTTCTGAATGAATTCAGTTCTAAAGAGATTTTGTTTTTAACATTTGCAAATGTTGGTTAATTATCGTCAAGACAGAATGCTCATATTACATTGTCAGCAGATAACTTTTATTTGATGTTAAAAATAGGTAGCGCATCATCTGCTCACCTTAGACATTTAGAAGTCACTATAGTTTTCTACCGGTTGTTTCCCCGACCAGGGAAATGAATTGGTCACCACTGTCACAGGTTGAGTATCTGTCTTTTTTTTTTTAAGATTTATTGATTTTATTTAAATAAGTACACTGTAGCTGTCTTCAGACACACCAGAAGAGGGCGTCAGATTTCATTATGGATGGTTGTGAACCACCATGTGGTTGGTGGGATTTGAACTCAGGAACTTTGGAAGAGCAATCAGTGTTCTTTTTTTGTTGTTGTTGTTCCCTTGTTCTGGTCAACCCTGCTCGCTCCGCTTGACCCCGCTTGCTCCGGCCAGCTCCACTAGCTCCGGCCAGCCTCGCTTGCTCCGGCCATCCCCGCTTGCTCCAGTTGGCCCCGCTCGCTCCAGCCAGCCCCACTGGCTCTGGTTGGTCTCTCTGGTCCAAGGATTCGTTTTATCATTATTATTCATAAGTACGCTGTAGCTGACTTCAGACGCACCAGAGGAGGGCATCAGATCTCATTATGGGTGGTTGTAAGCCACCATGTGGTTGCTGGGATTTGAACTCATCACTTTCGGAAGAGCAGTCGGGTGCTCTTACCCGTTGAGCCATCTCACCAGCCCTTGAGTATCTGTCTTAACTGTTCTGCTGTTGTGAAGAGATAGCATGACCAGAGCAGCTAAAAGAAGAAAGGGTTAGTTGGGGGCTTATGGTTTCAGAGCAGTAGAGGTCATGATCATCTTGGCAGGAAACATGGTCGCAGGTGGCAGGCAGGCAGACAGGCAGGCAGGCAGGCAGGCACTGGAGCAGAGGAGCAGGAGCTGAGCATTTCTTGATGTGCAGACAGAAGGAAAAACAGACTGTGCCTACCATAGGTTTTTGAAATCTCAGAGCCCAACCCCAGTGACAGACTTCTTCCAACAAGGCCACACTTCCTAGTCCTTCCTAAACAGTTTACCAACCTAGAACCTAACTTTAAAGTATCTGAGTCTCTATGGGATGCTCAGCTCCTAAAGCCTAGACAAACTGTGCAGAGTGTAGAAAGCTCTGAAGTCTGAAGCTATTACATTCCCACATATACTGGGTTATACTAAACTAGTACTAGTGTGTTGTGTGTCTCTTGAGAGAATAGCTATAAATAAACATAAATATTCCTTTCAGCAGCAGCATGAAGACACATTGCTTTGTGTGTTTTTTATTGTCAAGCAGACGTTTTTCATAAGAAATAAATAAGAATTTTGTTCCCTATACAATTTTGAAGTTGGCAATTTAAATATAAAACAGCTGGTTTAAAAACCAGACAGTGAAATGTATGTCCTTTTTCAGTGTTTTTCTTTCTGTTTTTTTGTTTTGTTTTGTTTTGTTTTCCCTTGTTCCAGTCAACCCCGCTTGCTCTGCTCAACCCCTCTCACTCCGCTCGACCCCGCTCACTCCCACCGGCTCTGCTGGCTCAGGCCAGCCCCACTCGCTCCTGGCCGCTTCTGTACAGCCCCCCGCTTGTTCCAGCCAGCCCCGCTCGCTCCAGTCTGCCCTGCTCACTTCAATTGGCTCTGCTTGCTCTGGTTGGCCCCGCTCGTTCAGGCCATCCCCGCACAGACCCACTTGCTCTGGCGGCCGTCCCGCTTGCTCTGGCTGTCCCCATTCGGCTCAGCTCGCTCCGGACAGCCTTACTTGCTCCTTTTGGTCTCTCCGGTCCAAGGATTCATTTCTTATTATTCTTCATAAGTACACTGTAGCTGACTTCAGACACCCCAGAGGAGGGCGTCAGATCTTTTTACGGGTGGTTGTAAGCCACCATGTGGTTGCTGGGATTTGAACTCATCACCTTCAGAGGAAGAGCAGTCAGGTGCTCTAACCCACTGAGCCATCTCACCAGCCCCCTTTCTTTCTGTTTTAACAGTGTGACAGGCTTCCTGTCATGGCTTCTTAGAAAATACTTTAATGTTATTACTGAGGTAGTTTGGATTTTAGATTTATTTATTTATTTTTTAGTTATAGATCAAATTTAGCTACCTCTCATGTTTATGTACCATCTCCTTAATGAACACAGAATCTATTCCTGGTTTTGTCTATTAACTTAGCTCAGTAACAGTATGGAATAGTTGGCAAGAGTTAGAGCCAAGCTTTCTATGTAGCTCGGGCCTGCCTTGAACTCAGTCTTTCTGCCTCATCATTGCTTTGAGATTATAAATGAGCACACCCCCATGCCCAACGAAGGTTGAGGCTTTGAGGAAAATAGTACTGTCGGGAATAGGAATTTAGGCATGGGTAGGAAATCTAGGACCAAAGAAAGGGTCTTTCACTTCTAGGCAAGCATTCTACTACCAAACCCCAGCTCTGTGCTGGGTTAGTTGGGGTTTTCTTAGGTTTGTTTCTTTGTTTGCTTTTTGTTTAATTTAAATGTCACTTGTTTTTACAAACATCCAACTCTGCATCTTCTATATAGTATATTTTAAAATATAAGTGCATATTCACTTATATGTGAGTACTTATTTGAGTGTGTTTAGTGGGTGGCTGCTGTTCTTATTACTTTTTACATTTAATTTCGGTGAGACACTGATCTTTTTAGCTGTTAATATCACCAGTGTTGAGATTGGCAAAAGTTTTTTGTAGCAAATATATGTGAAAAGAATTTGTCTTTACCAAATATATTTTAACTGAAAAAGAACTTGCTTAATAGCCGGACGTGGTGGCGCACGCCTTTAATCTCAGTACTCGGGAGGCAGAGGCAGGCAGATTTCTGAGTTCGAGGCCAGCCTGGTCTACAAAGTGAGTTCCAGGACAGCCAGGGCTACACAGAGAAACCCTGTCTCTAAAAACCAAAAAAAAAAAAAAGAACTTGCTTAATAAATAAATAAAAGTCTTTTTTTAAAATCATAGTTCTAAACAGGTTGGCCTTGGCAGTTTTCATGGACAGTGTCTGCCCAACTTCTGAAGAGTTGTTTTAATGCTCCCACATGCCCATGATCTCAGTACTTCTGAGACGGGCAGGAAGACTGCTACAAGTTTGGGCCAATCTGATGTGCACATCAAGTTATAGCCCAGCAGGGACTAAGCAGTGAAACTCTCCCTGTGTTAAAAACAAAGATTAAATGGTTTCTAGATCTAAAACATTATTATGGAAATAAATGTAAAAGATGCAAATAAATGACTGAAAATTAAGAAAACTCCCCTATTTTGAGCTTACAGTCTTATTTTCAGTTTAGCCTTCTGTGGTTTGAATGTATTCCCAAAGTCCATATGCTAGGAACTTGGTCCCCCAGTTTCTAGAGAGAATAGCATCTAATGGTGGAACCTTTCAGAGAGAAATTAAGTAAGCTGAAGTTGAAAGAATGAGATCTTGTGATAGTATTAAATGCCTTTAGGACAGTCACCGTCAGCAGTTTTCTCATGTCTTGCTGTGTCCTGTCATGCCCAAGATAGGCCTCTAGAGGGCCCCACCACCCACAGGACTGATGCTGGCACCAGGCAGCACCAAGACCAAAGAAAATGAGTTCCTGGTCTTTAGATGACTTGGTCTCAGTATTTTCAGCATAAAAGCAGTTGCCAAATAAAGGATTCTTCTTTCCTTTTGCATGTCTGCAGATTGGGTCTTGAAGCAAAAAAAGAAGAAAATCTTGCTGAATGGTACTCTCAAGTGAGTATGCCTTCAGTTGGCTTTTATGTTAGCATTTCTCAATTCTCCAGTTAGTTTTGTGTTTATATTCTAAAGTCTAGGGAGAAAGGTAGTCGTAAACTATGTGATTCCCTCCTGAGCCTGTGTATGTGTGTGTTCAAGAATATGCATTTCTGTGTGCATGTACACATGTGGAGGCCACAAGACAACCTTGGCTTACCTTCAGAAAAGCTGTTCACCTCCTTACAGACAGATCTCTCTTTGGCCTGGGCTCACCAATCAGGCTAGGCCATCTGTACCCCAGAGACCCTTTTATCTCTGCTCTTCTTCCTTCCCCAGCATTCAAAATACAAGCACATCTCTTACTACACCATGCCTGACATTTTAGGGGTCTCAGGATCAGTCTTCTTGTGTGCAAGGCAGACATTTTACCTACACCCGTGCATCTCCCATGATGCCCATTACAGTAGCTATCATGTATCAGATGTGGTGGCACACTCATGGCACCCCAACACTTGGAAGATGATGGCAAGAGAATTTGAGTTCCAGGTTAGCTGACCTACATAGTGAAACTGTCTTAAAATAAAAAATAAAAACAAAAGTAGGCTAAGGATGTAGCTCAGTGATAAGTCTGCAGACTTAGAGTCCTTTATGCGTTGTCTGTCCATGTAAGAAAGTCTGGTTTCCCTCCACATTAAGGAGAGTGTTTCCAAGCTGAGCATATGGTGTAGCCTGTAAGAGACTATCTTAGTCTAAGAGTGATCTCCAGGACAGCCAGGGCTACCCAGTGGACCCCTGTTTTGAAAGACTTAAACAAACAAACAAACAAACAAATAAATGAGGTGTGTGCCATTTCTAGATAGGAACTTTGATCACCACATGCTCTTGCCTTTGCAGTAGAGTACTGGTTCAGTATCCAAGCCTTTTCTCTTTAAAAGGTCATCACAAAGTCCGAGATGATTGAATACTATGACGTGAGTGGCTGCTATATTCTCCGTCCCTGGTCGTACTCCATCTGGGAATCCATTAAGGACTTCTTTGATGCCGAGATTAAGAAGCTTGGGGTTGAGAACTGCTACTTTCCCATATTTGTGTCTCAGGCTGCATTAGAGAAAGAGAAGAATCACATCGCTGACTTTGCTCCTGAGGTAAACTGCAGTTTTCTTATAAACTCAAAAGTATATTTTCAGTAGAGTTTAGTAACCAACCAAGAGAAATGCAGGGCTATTCCTTTTTCTTTTTCTTTTTCTTTCCTTTCTTTTCCTTCTTTTTTTTTTTTTTTTTTTTTTTAAATAAAGTCCTATTTCTTCTACCCTTATAGCAAGCTTGGTTGCATTCATGTCCTCTGACTGGATGGTTGCCCATTTCCTTATAGTAACAGCAGCAAGAATTCAAACTGTCTTCAGTTGATGAGAAACCTTTAAAGTTGATATGTACTTATGTTCTTCAAAAACCACCTTAAAACTGTGTCACCTATGGCTTTTACCTTCCTAGGTTGCTTGGGTTACAAGATCAGGAAAAACAGAGTTGGCAGAGCCAATTGCCATCCGCCCTACCAGTGAGACAGGTGAGAGCGGGCCTGAACCTCAGCAGAGAGCTCTCTCAGCTGTTGTTCTCTGGAGCTGAGTCTCAGTGCTTCTCATGCAGAGATTCCTCTCTGGTGAAACAGAATTTACTGAAGGATGATGCAGACAGAATGGAGTCTCCATCATAGATATGTTCTATGTTAGCATGTTATCACGGCTTAGTAGGATGTAAGTCTTTCTGTCTTCTTCTTAACGGAACTTTACATGTTAGGTTTATTTCTTTCTCTACCTTAGTTAAGCCATGAGCTGATAGGGATTGGACTCCAGCTTTGAATGTATGTGGTCAAATCCTCTTTCCCTTGGAGTTTGCCATTTTGGCAAGTTATTGGAAGATGGCTGCCATGACTAAAGGGGCTTTTTCTGTTTAAACATCATCTGTTTTTGCTCAGTGTTACAACTTTTCAGAGGGAATTGTATTGGAATTATTCTTGGGATTGATTATAAAATTGCAAATAATGTTGTTCCCTTAGATTTATATTCCCGTAGTTTTTTGTTGCTTTGTTTTTGAGTTGTTGAGTTGTAATTGTAGAGTTTTCTTTTTCAGGCAGGGTCTCACATCCAACTCTAGCTGACTGAAACCTGGTATTTAGGTCAGGCTAGCCTTGAACTCACAGATACCCGATTCCCAAGTACTGGGGTTGAAGGTGTACACCAGCACGTGCAGCCTCTCTGGGGTTTTCAGATCGATTTCCTGTGAGCCTGCTGTGTTAGTCTGCTGCTGTGGGACCGCATCAGCTGGAGAGTCTCTGAGGCTTTGGATCTGGGGGTGGGATGAGGACAGCATCAGCTGGAGGGTCTCTGAGCCTTTGGATCTGGGGGTGGGATGAGGACAGCATCAGCTGGAGGGTCTCTGAGGCTGTGGATCTGGGGGTGGGATGAGGACAGCATCAGCTGGAGGGTCTCTGAGGCTGTGGATCTGGGGGTGGGATGAGGACAGCATCAGCTGGAGGGTCTCTGAGGCTTTGGATCTGGGGGTGGGATGAGGACAGCATCAGCTGGAGGGTCTCTGAGGCTTTGGATCTGGGGGTGGGATGAGCTGTCTTTGGTTAGTGAGCTTCTTTGCTCAGACTTGTGCTGGTTTTCTATTTGAATCTTTGAAATTATTTTGACTCCATTTTTTTCTTATACCAAATTAGCGGTTTTGTTTTACTGATGGCACAAGACATACATAGTTCATGGCAAGAGTTTGCTTCATTGGCTGGATCTAACTAAAATTCTGATTCTGATACATAGCTGAATTCAGTACTAACATGAACATCTTTAAATTTGATGATATTTGTGAGCCAAAGAGGGGCTTAAACAATATGAAGAAAGAACGGTTTTACATGGAACACAGCGTTACTAGTATTCACCCAAGTAGATGGTGGGTTAACCAACACTTACATACAGAGAGGTGAGGCACACAGAGCATGAGCACTTTAGGTAGATTTGTGTATCTTCAGGGTTATGTGATTTATGAAGTAAGTAATGTCATTCAATGGGCCATCACAGATAATAGATCAGACACACTTTAATCCATATTAATTTACATTGTGAATTTAACTCTTGTCAGCCTTCAGGAAGAAATCAATTCATAGATGTGTCTGTTTTCTTCCCTTTCAGTGATGTATCCTGCATATGCTAAATGGGTGCAGTCCCACCGAGACCTGCCCATCAGGCTCAACCAATGGTGCAATGTGGTGGTAAGTCCTGCACACACGTGTGCTTCTTTGTCACCACGGTCTTCTCAGGGCTTGTGGCTTTGTAGAGCACACTTTCTTTGGTTGGCCTGTGCATGAAAGCAATTTTTGAAGTAGTTTGGATCACAATAGTTATTTGTGATTATTCACCATGTAAAGTTGCTAATAAAAATCACTCTATTTCCTGTGATGACTGGCTTTGTCCTCCCATCTTGCAGCGCTGGGAGTTCAAACACCCACAGCCTTTCCTCCGAACTCGGGAATTCCTATGGCAGGAGGGGCACAGCGCCTTTGCCACCTTTGAGGAAGCAGCTGATGAGGTAGGAACAGTCCTCGATTATGCTCCTGCCTTCAGGCCCTGCTTTTTTATTGTATGATTTATGCTGTCTATGTAAAACCTGTTTGAAAATAGAAAGTTTATTCAGGAGCAAACAAATTTAAAAAGCTGGTTATCGTTCAGGGTGTGGTAGTACACTCCTTTAATTCCAGCACTCGGGAGGTAGAGGCAGGAGGATCTCTGTGGTCTACAAATCATGTCCAAGACAGTCAGGACTTGTCACACTGAGTGACAAACCCTGGCTCAACAAACAAAGAAACAAAAAAACCCAACAAAATAGCCAAGCCAGACAAACAAAAATACCAACAAAACATTGCTTATTGAAATTTTACTATTATATTTACAACTTTAAATTTTTATATGATAAAAAGATTTTAGTTTGTAGCAAAATTAGTCATATGATTTTTTTGTCATTTCTTTTATTTCTTTTTCTTTTTTTTTTTTTAGAGAGTTTCTTCATTTACATTTCAAGTGTTATCCAAAAGTCCCCTATATCCTCCCCCCCCCCCCCGCCCTGCTCCCCTACCCTCCCTCTCCCGCTTTTTGGCCCTGGCATTCCCTTGTACCGGGGCCTATAAACATTGCTAGACCAAGGGCCTTTCTTCCCCAATAATGGCCAACTAGGCCATCTTCTAATACATATACAGCTAGAGACATTAGCTCTGGGGGTTCTGATTAGTTCATATTGTTATTCCATCCATAGTGTTGCAGACCCCTACAGCTCTTTGGTACTCTCTCTAGCTCCTACATTGGGTACCCTGTGTTCTGCCCTATAGATGATTGTGAGCATCCACTTCTGCATTTGTCAGGAACTGTCAAAGCCTCCCAGGAAACAGCTATATCAGGGTCCTTTCAGCAATGTCCTGCTGGTGTATGCAGTATTGTCTGCATTTGGTGGCTGATTATGTGATGGACCACCCGGGTGGGGCACTCTCTGGATGGTCTATCCTTTCATTTTAGCTCCAAGCTTTGTCTCTGCACATCCTTCCTTGTATATTTTAATCCCTATTCTAGGGAGGAGTGAAGTATCCATGCGTTGGTCTTTCTTGAGTTTCTTATGTTTTGGAACTTGTATCTTGGGTATTCTATATTTCTGGGCTAATATGCGCTTATCAATGAGTGCATAGTAAGTGATTTTTTTTGTGATTGGGTTACCTCGCTCAGGATGATATCTTCCAGATACATCCATTTACTCAAGAATTTCATAAATTCATTGTTTGTAATAGTTGAGTAGTACTGCATTGTGTAAATGTACCACATTTTCTGTATCCATTCCTCTGTTGAGGGACATCTGGGTTCTTTCCAGCTTCTGGCTATTATAAATAAGGCTGCTATGAACATAGTG
This sequence comes from Mus minutoides, assembly GCA_902729485.2. Lineage (NCBI taxonomy): Eukaryota > Metazoa > Chordata > Mammalia > Rodentia > Muridae > Mus > Mus minutoides. Next base: position 3,087,477 of record LR749488.1, read on the forward strand.
GAACATGTGTCCTTGTTACCAGTTGGAATATCTTCTGGGTATATGACCAGGAGAGGTATTGCTGGATCTTCTGGTAGTACTATGTCCAGTTTTCTGAGAAACCGCCAGACTGATTTCCAGAGTGGTTGTACCAGCTTGCAATCCCACCAGCAATGAAGGAGTGTTCCTCTTTCTCAACATCCTCGCCAGCATCTGCTGTCACCTCAATTTTTGATCTTAGCCATTCTGACTGGAATGAGGTGGAATCTCAGGGTTGTTTTGATTTGCATTTCCCTGATGATTAAGGATGTTGAACATTTTTTTAAGGTGCTTCTCAGCCCTTTGGCATTCTTCAGTTGAGAATTCTTTGTTTAGCTCTGTACCCCATTTTTTTAATGGGCTTATTTGAATTTCTGGCATTCAGCTTCTTGAGCTCTTTGTAAATATTGGATATTAGCCTCCTATCAGATTTAGGATTGGTAAAAATTCTTTCCCAATCCGTTGGTGGCCTTTTTGTTTTATTGACAGTATCTTTTGCTTTACAGAAGCTTTGCAATTTTATAAGGTCCCTTAAAGAACTACAGGAAGGGGCTGGTGAGATGGCTCAGCGGGTAAGAGTACCCGACTACTCTCCCAAAGGTGATAAGTTCAAATCCCAGCAACCACATGGTGGCTCACAACCATCCGATCTGGCTCCCTCTTCTGGAGTGTCTGAAGACAGCTACAGTGTACTTACGTATAATAAATAAATAAATAAATAAATAAATAAAAAAAAACAGGAAAACACATCCAAACAGGTGACGGAATTGAAGAAAACCATTCAAGATCTAAAAATGGAAGTAGAAACACTGAAGAAAACCGAAAGAGAGACAACACTGGATATAGAAACCCTAGGAAAGAAATCAGGAACCATAGATGTGAGCATCAGCAACAGAATACAAGAGATGGGAGAGAGTATCTCAGGTGCAGAAGATTCCATAGAGATCATGGACACAACAATCAAAGAAAACTCAAAATGCAAAAAGATCCTAACTCAAAACATCCAAGAAATCCAGGACAAAATGAGAAGACCAAACCTACGGATAATAGGAGTAGATGATAAAGAAGATTCTCAACTTAAAGGGCCAGCAAATATCTTCAACAAAATCATAGAAGAAGACTTCCCATACCTAAAGAAAGAGATGCCCATGAACATACAAGAAGCCTATAGAACTCCAAACAGACTGGACCAGAAAAGAAATTCCTCCCGACACATAATAATCAGAACAACAAATGCACTAAATAAAGACAGAATATTGAAAGCAGTAAGGGAAAAAGGTCAAGTAACATATAAAGGCAAGCCTATTAGAATCACTCC
>LR749488.1:3098842-3246342 GCA_902729485.2 Mus minutoides
GGGTACTGTTCCTGCTGCTTCCCAGCAGCCACAGCAAGCAGCTCACAACTTGCTGTAACTTCCAGCTCCAAGAGAATCCAGAGATGCATCTGGACCTCTCGGGAATGGACAGATGGACAGACAGACAGACAGACAGACAGACACACACACACACACACACACACACACACACGCACACACACACCACAAAAATAAAATAAATGGGATTGATGCCTCTGCAGTTAAGAGCACTTACTTTGGACCTGGCTTCAGTTCCCAGGTCCTGTGTCAGAGGCCACCCAACTGCTGCGATGCCAGTTCCAGGAAATCTGATTTCCTCTTACAGAGATAGCACACACATACAAGTAGGCGTTCACAAATGCACATAAAGTATTTTTAAAAAAATGAAAAGCTCCTCAGGGGATATGAGTAGCCAAGACTAACAACAACTCTTGATCGGTTTGGGAGAATGAGATAGTTGAGGCATTGGGCTGGCCTAACCTGTAAGAGGATTTCTCCCCTCTGCCTCCCTGAAGCAGTAAGAGGAAGGCTGCTATCACTAGGGATAGAAGCTTGGTCAGAGGTTAGGGGAGGTAGCCCATGTCATATTTATTCTTTTGCCTTATAATACTCTATGCCTAATACATAGTGGGCTTATTTATTGAGACAGGGTCAAATTCATATAGATCCACCTGTTGTCTCTGCTGTTTGAGTGCTGGGATTAATGGCACGCACCACCTTTCCTGGCCATATTGGGTCTCAATAAATCTGACCGGGAGAGAATAAACTAATTTTAGCCTTACCTTTTGGTGCTTGATTGGGTGTTTCTAGGCAGCTAGTTCACAGCTTTCTCTGATTTATTCATAAAAGTGTCTTCAACAGTTATTTTAGGAATTCCTTGATTTCTGGATAACATGATACGTTTAGTGTCTGCACTGGGAGCGGGTAGTGAGGCATTGGAAAACTGCCTGCCCTCGCTGCTGCTCTCAGGTGCTTCTCTCTGATCTCAGTCTCTTGGAACTTGAGGAACTGAGATCGCTGAACTTCATACCTAGAAATCCTGACTGTATAATTTTAAGATAGATTTCTGATTGGCTGAGGTTTCTCTCCTGTGATTCATGTCGTGTCTCAGGTTGGAAACCCAGCATCATTAGTGACAGAGGAGCAATTTTCTCTTATTTGTTTTGTTTATTTTTCTTACCTTCTTCTGATTGGTCATCTGTAGTAATAGAATCTTAGGCATTATGGGCATGAAAGTAGTTAGTAAATACTCAATAGAAGACTTTATTAGTAAAAGATGACTTTTGCATGTGTGTTCACATGGGTGCATGTTGTTCACATGGAGCCAGGGGTCAGCCTCTGATACCTTTCTTCAGGTGCCATCCACATTATAGTCGTGGAGCCAAGGTCTCTCACTAGATTGGAGCCTACCAAATATGAGACTTGCCAGTCCCAGGCATCCTAGGATACAGCATATAATACCATATATGAGGCTGGTTTTGTTGTAGATTTTATGAGCTGAGGCCTAGACTCCAGGGCTCTTGTGTTTAGAAAGAAGTTAAGCTGTCTCTCCAGGCTCCACAGGGGTAATTTTTTTAGAGCAAATTATTGTCGTATGTTTTGTTTTGTTGGCGATCAGCTAGCTCGGATTGCCTTCAAACTTTCGGCTGGCCTTGGATTCCTGATTCTCCTGCCTCAGCCTCCCAGTGCTATCTCTCCTGGCTCAGCAGGAAAGTCCAGTGACTTTTTATTCACTTTCTATCAAATTTGCACATAAGGTTTATACTGAATAGTTCATACTTACTTTATTTCTAACAGTGTTTTATGTTTTGTTTCTATAATTTTTCACTGAGGTGTATGCTCATTATAAAAAGTTGTGACATTGAGAGCAAAACTTTTCGTGGAAGCCACATCCAGGTAGAACTACTAGGAATATTCTCTGTGGGTTTTTTTTTTTTTCTCTTTATTAGATATTTTCTTCATTTACATTTCAAGTGTTATCCAGAAATTTCCCCATACCCTTCCCCATCCCTGCCCTGTTCCCCTACCCACCTTCTCCCACATAATGGCCCTGGCGTTCCTCTGTACTGGGGCATATAAAGTCTGCATGACCAAGGGGCCTCTCCTCCCAATGATGGCCAACTAGGCCATCTTCTTCCATATTTGCAGCTAGAGACATGAGCGCAGGGGGAACTAGTTAGTTCATGTTATTCTTCCACCTATAGGGTTGAAGACTCCTTCAGCTCCTTGGGTACTTTCTCTAGCTCCTTCCTTGGGAGTCCTGTGTTCCAACTAATAGCTGACTGGGAGCATCCACTTCTGTGTTTGCCAAGCACTGGTATAGCCTCCCACGAGACAGCTATATCAGGGCCCTTTCAGCATTATCTTGCTGGCATATGCAATAGTGTTTATTTTTGGTGGCTGATTATGGGAAGGATCCCTGTGAGCTGCAGTCACTGGTTGGTCCATCCTTTTGATTCAGCTTCACACATAATATCTTTATTTCCTTTCAAAATGAATGGGAATATGACCCATTCTGATTGTGTGAATTCAAATTATAATAGTCAGTATGCATATACTTAACTTTTGGTTTTTTTTATCTTGTACAATTTTCAGTATGTGTTACATTACTTGGTTATAAATATAGGGCCTTTGAATAAGACTCAATTCTACATATATAATATTATTACTAAGGAAAAGCTGGATTAGGATAACAACTCATTGTTAAAAATAAGATAACAGGGCTGGAGGGATGGCTTAGTGGTTAAGAGCACCACCTGCTTTTCGAAGGTCCTGAGTTCAAATCCCAGGAACCACTTGATGGCTCAGAAACAACTGTAATGAGATCTGATGCCCACTTCTGGGGTGTCTGAAGACAGCTACAGTCTAGTTACATAAAATAAATAAATGAATAAATCTTTAAAACAACAAGATAATAATGAACACTGGTTCACATTGTTTCTTTATTATATCAAGCATAAAGAAAGTAGTACACTAATAATTTTACTGAATTGAGGACACAGCCGTGTAGACTTACCACAAGCTTGTATTCTTGAGGTTTTCCCTCCATCTATAGCACAGGCTCTCCTGTTCATTCTAGACTGCGAGATATGAACCTTCCTGGTTATTTGCTAGATTCAGTGTTAGGGGTCATAGTGTGCGTTGCACTGTGGTACATCCCAGCTTCCTTAATATCAGCTGTAGTTAAAGAAGTCCTGTGTGAAGTGGATGAAACCTCTTATGACCAAGACAAGACACAGACCTGTGAACAGCTTTCCTGTTCTCCCATGAAACAGTGTGAAGTCGGCCTACAGGTCCAGTGCTGTACTTCTCAGGAACTTAGATCAATTAATTTTATTTGTTTCTGTTGTCACCTAGAACTTAGGGACATGAACAGAAGATCACTGCCATGTCAAGGCAGTGCTGGTGGGTGGAGGTGCAGGAGCATGCATACTGCCCTCAAGCTTAGGGTGGGACATGATTTTTTCCTACAAAATGTGACAGAAAGGGGAAAAGAGGAAACGGGTTTGACTGACAGCTAGCAATCACTAAGCATTCACAAGGTCTTAGACCTGAGATTCAGAAAAGAACAACTGTCTTTTTTCCTCATTACTACGTGTGTGTGTGTGTGTGTGTGTGTGTGTGTGTGTGTGTGTGTGTGTGTGTGTGGTTTTTTACTGTAGATGAAAATATTAGCTGGGCGTGGTGGCTCACGCCTTTAATCCCAGCACTCGGGAGGCAGAGGCAGGCGGATTTCTGAGTTCGAGGCCAGCCTGGTCTACAGAGTGAGTTCCAGGGCTACACAGAGAAACCCTGTCTCAAACAAAAAAAAAAGAAAGAAAAGAAAATATTACCTAATACCTGAGGCTCTTATATGGAGCCAAGCATGGTGATTTACATCCAGTAATATTAGCTAAAGCAAGAGGACCATGTCCCAGGCCAGCCTAGGCTACATAGTGAGACCTGAGGGGACAGGAGTGTTGGGTGGTGTAAAAATATCTTTAATTTGTGTCTGTGCTTTTCTTTGTTGTGATATATTCATACCTTCATGTTTCTATACTTCTGCTACAGTGTTACTGTTTTTCCAGTTGTGTAGAAGGGAAAAGTAAATGAGAAGGATTTGAAAAATAACAGACTTCACAGGTGGCATAAGTGGGAGTGAGGACTATTCAACAGGAATAACAAAATAGCCTGTTGTATATGTGGCAAGCTTCCCACCCCTCTAGGCTCAAGTGGTACTGCAAAAGGTTGGCCTCTGCTAGTAAGGGAGTTAATACTCACAGTGAGTTCTTCTTATTTTCACTTACTGTTTATCTTATTTATCTTGGGATGTAAAAGAAACTGTCCCATGTATAAGAAAGTCATGTATTTTCTGATGTATGTTGGCAGGGCTTCTGAAGACCTTAAAACCCACATGGTTGTGTCTGATACGCTGGAGGATTTCCAGAAGGTGCTGGATTCTGGGAAGGTAAGACTTCCAAAACAGTTTCCTTGGTTTTGTTTGTTTCCTTCAGGGTTAGGGACTGACCCTAGGGTTGGCAATGCTGGACCACTTCTACTGCCTTCCAGTCAATTGGATTTTAAAACTCTCTGAACTTATACTTTGTATTAATCTCTTTTTAAGCCAGCCAATTAAAACTATTGAACATTATTCAGCTTCATATATTATTAGAGTGAATCACTTATGGACTTTAGTATTCTGATATACATGTTAAATATGCAGCCAGTCCTGTGTCTCCAGATTACAAATGAGAAAACTATGGGCCAGAGTCCAAACAAATTAGCCCATAGAATTAGATGCCAGAAGGTAGACATCTCTAACCCAGTTTAATGTACTTCCTTCTCGGGTTTTTAAAGATTTCATGTTGAGAATAAAAGACAGAGTTTTGTTAGACTAACTTAGGAATCCAAATACAATTTGTCCATGTACTAGAATCATTATTTTATATGTTACACAATTTTATAAATGTACTTCCTGAGCCGGGCGTGGTGGCGCACGCCTTTAATCCCAGCACTCGGGAGGCAGAGGCAGGCGGATTTCTGAGTTCGAGGCCAGCCTGGTCTACAAAGTGAGTTCCAGGACAGCCAGGGCTGTACAGAGAAACCCTGTCTCGAAAAACCAAAAAAAATAAAATAAAATAAAATAAATGTACTTCCTTATACATTTTGTTTGGGAACCTTTAGATTGCAGCTCTCATACAGGAAGTGACTGTTGCTTTAGCTTAGGTTTCGGGTCTTTTATCTTCATTCTCACGGCACAAAGAATTTTTATATTAAAGCCAGTATGTATATATACTCAATGGTCCCTGCCCTTTCTCTCCATCCATTCCCAGGCCTTCAGGACACACCTAGAAATGTATTACCGCTGTAGCCTTAGAGGCAGTTGGTCAGAATAGCAATTGATACATTTCAGAAATTAGACTAGCACGGTCACTGAATGAGCATAGAAACTTGATCATGTTTCCTAGACCCCAGGTTCCCGGGAAGGCTTTGCAGAGGAACTTTCTCTTCTGTCTTTGAGACACTACTGTATAGCTCAGGACTTAGAACTCTTCCTGGCAGGCTCTTCATTTTCAGAATGTCGAACCCTGATAATTCACGAAAGTCGGTGAGCAGCAGCAACAGCAGATGCAGCAGCAGCTTAGGTACTTAGCCTAGGTACTTAGCCTAGGTACTTAGCTTAGCTGCTGCTGCCCCCGCCTCCACTCTCACTGCCTGCCGCTCTCTGTCCTGCCTACTGCATGAGTGAGTGTACATGCCAGAGCACACACATAACCTGGGAACAGTGTGTTCTCTCCACCCACTATGTTGTCCCCTGGGATTGAACTTACATTGTCTGGCTTGGTGGCAGACACTCTCCCTTCCTAGCCAGGTCTCCAGCCCTCTCCTCTTTTCTGCATCATTCTTATCTAGGTGTCTTCCCAGCATCAGCAGTGACCTTGAGAGACTACATAATTGCTATAGCAGGCAGGTCCCATTTGGGTATGAAGAAATAACTGGCCTATCAAACATTTCATTTTATTGAAAGAAAATCCAGGCTAGGGATATTCCCCCTCCTCTTTCTTCCTTCTCACCTTCCTATTTGGGGCCTACTGTGGACTGAGCAATGTCTGTGTGCATGCTAGGTCAACACTACCACTGAACTCATATCCTGTTCCTTTGTGTTTCATTTTTATTTTATTTAGAGATAGGCACACTTGTACAGACCTTGTCAGACTTGGAACTTGTGATCCTTATACCTCAGCCTTATAAGTAGTTGGGATTACAGGACAACCCATTTTCAAATAGGAAGTGAATTTCAGAATTTAAATAAAATGCTAAGTCTTGGTTCTGCCCATTATTAGCCAGTCCAAGGAAAACTGAAAGGTTGATTTTCCTGATGAAAAATGATTTTTGTCTTTTATAAGCTTTTGTACTTTAAAGTTATTCACTCACTACTGACCTGTTAGAAGCAAGTGGGATCAAGTACTGCTGCCTGACCGTTAGCAGTTGCTGTCACCTTACCTTGAAATCACTTTATTCTTAATCATCCCTTCCTCCTCCTGTCAGCAGTGGACCTGTGGGGGAACTACAGCAGATCTCACCACGTCACAGCCAGTTATCCAGACACTTTCGTGGGTCACACACATGACCGATGTCTAGTTTTATAAGTATAGATTTTGGGTGGTGTAACATACCAGTTTTTGCTCTTTTGTGTACTTCTGATTCAAGTTCCCAGTGTGTTTGCAAAGGTACCTTTGCCCCCAAAACCCTGGGACACTGAGCCCTCTTGCCTGAAGGGTGGAAAGAGAACTTGGGTACTTCTCCAGGAGCTGTAATGGCAGAATGCTTTTCCTTTCCTTACCAGGTTGCTCAGATTCCATTCTGTGGGGAAATTGACTGTGAGGACTGGATCAAAAAGATGACTGCCAGGTAAGTGTAACCCTGACTCCCTGCACCGAGAAGGGCGCAGTGCACAGCAGGAGTGAGTCACTACTGTCTCTTTAATTCCAGGGATCAAGATGTGGAACCTGGTGCTCCATCCATGGGAGCGAAAAGTCTTTGCATTCCTTTCAACCCTCTGTGTGAGCTGCAGCCAGGAGCCATGTGTGTCTGTGGCAAGAATCCTGCCAAGTTCTACACCTTGTTTGGTCGGAGTTACTGATGGACGAAACAGAAGCCCCTCTCTCTCTCATCCTTTTTTAAAACCAATGATACTAAGATCTTCTCAGATGCAATTTTTCTTTTTCATTTTTTAAAACTTCTAAAAAGGTGATGAGATAAACAGCTATTCTTATGCCTAAATTAACAGTGGAAAATACTTTTCCGTAAAGAGCCAGGGTAATAAAAACCAAGAACTAACTGTATTTTCTATATTTGGTTCATCCTGCAATCGCAGACTTATACATACAAGCATGGTCTTCAGAATCCTACGAAGTACAGGGTAAGCTCTGTGATTCTCAGAAAGCCATCCTCCCTTCAGAACAGTGCTGTCCTTTCACGTCTCCCTTTGACTTTCGCATCTGTCCCATCGTAACATGTCTCACTGAGGTCACAGCAGCTCAGTGTGCACATGTGATTCTGTATCGCCACGCCACACTGATGCTAAGGACCCCACCCCACCAACCCTTTTCTTAGCTATGTCTCTCATTGACTTCTTTCTTCCTGGCTACCTCCTTAGATATTGGTGTGCCAAGTGTCCGTACTTGGCCTCCTCACAATGTCTTGTCTGCTCTTCCCATACTATCAGACAGCATTAATAGGCAGAGTCCCATTTTTATTAGCAGCTCAAGCTCTCCTGTGATTGGTGTTTCATCCACAGTTTGTTAATGTCCCCCAGATATTTCACCCCTCCATCCCTAGCCCATTTCCTCCTGCTTAGAAGATTAATACTGATAAAATACACTCTGTCACTACCCCAGAATCTGAGTTTTCCCAGGCAGCCTCCTCCTGCAGCACAATGCTTTCCTGTCTGAATTGTTAGGCTGTAAAGTAGGTTGCTGTTGCTTTGATTGTCTTTCGGTCTTAGACCCTCATAGGTGTGTGAACACCAGCCAGGCCCCATGATGTGGTGTTTTGGTTTCCCCAGTGTACAGTTTATTAAGATAGTTTTTCTTCCCCCTGAAATCACTTTATAGTTCTCACCATTTACAGGCCAAATTGTAAACACTTTACCCTAATCTGGCTCACACTCTGTTCATGTTCTTCAGTGCATTTCTACTGCAAATTGTGTTTCCTATCTGCCTGCAGATGCATTTTGAATTCATTTGGAGCCTACTTAGTTAATTCTTTTTTTTTTTTTAACATTAATTATTTGTAAGAGTAGTATGTGCTTGCCGTGGCACACATGGAGTTCAGAGGATAATATGATGAAATCAGTTATCTCTGCAGTGTGGATTGTAGGGACTGATCCCAGGTCATCATGCTTTGTGTTTGTGCCTGACTGCTGAGACTGTAGCCAGGCTGATCTCCCACCCCCATCCCCCAACAGCTTGGTCAGTACTTTGTTTCAGTACTTCTTTTTCAGGTCAGAACAGAAAAGACTTCCAAAGAGATTAGAATTCTGTGCTGTGATTTGAAGAGTGAGTATGGTTTCAGTTTTAATAGAGGAGGGAAGGAATGTGGTATAAAGGCAGGCTATACTTCCCATAGCAACAGAAAGTGTCCCAGGAAGCTGCAGATTAAATCCATCCACTGCCTGAGCTTGGGAAGTAAAGTGCTTGTCTGGCAAGTTTGCAGACCTGAATCTTGGTCTCCACTGGCATTCCCAGCTTTGAAGGCAGAGACAAGAAGATCCTGGAATTTACTGGCTCTCCAGTCTAGCTAATTAGTGAGCTGCGATATTAGTGGGACCCTGTTGGTCTCTAAAACAGTGAGCACTAAAGAAAGATATGTGGTGTTGAGCTCTGGTCTCCACTCTCCCTGGAAGGCAGGAAGCACAGCGTGCAGATTTGAGCCACATACTTCTGTTCTGAATCAGTTTCCTACTGGCTATAGCAGCTCTGAATGTTTGTCTTAACTCTCCATCCTCAGACCAGTGTAAACTGACTTTTGGAAAACAGGTACAAGTCAGATACCTACTTCAGGTTCCTCTACTTGTACAGTGAGATTGTTAGAACAATGCCTAGTACGTTGTACATAGTTGATACAGATTTCACGGAGCCAACTAGAAGTTGTGCTAATATGTGGCTTTAGTTATAGTGAAGTTTGTCCCCTAAAGAGTATATGTTGGATTGGAGAATACTAGTAGAAACTAAAGAGATGAAATTGTTTATTTTGACTTGTTTTTCTAATTCATGGCAAAATCATAAACCATAGATCACACAATTTATATTGTGACCCTAGGTTATCTGGGAGGCAAGTGGGCCTCTGGAGCTGTTTTTATTTTTAATGAGTTTTTGAAGCTTCTGATGAATAGAACACTGAGGAGCCTGGAGTTCCCCCATCCCCTTTCCAAAAGTCATTTTTTAAAGGAACTCTAGTTACAATAAAATAGGAATCATTCCCTAAAATCACACTTCAATATTTGATTGTTTCTAAAATTGGGGGTCAGCTGAAATGCCAAAACCTTTTCACACTTCATATCTTAAGGAGTGCTAGTCGGCCTGGTGTGGTATCAGCCTGAGCTCATGTCACTGGAGAGGCTGAGGCCGAGTTTGAAGTCGGCTTGGGCTGCATGGTGGCCTCATCACAGAATGACCAAGGTGGGAAGTGTGGGTGCTTCTTAAGAGGGTGCAGGAACTGTTTGCTTCAAATTGACAGCCAGAAGCCAGACATGGTCATCTTCTGGGATCTATGGAGGTTGTGGTCTAGGACCCTACCTTATAAATAGGTGGGAGTGTATTCCCGTGTAGTCTGAACATGTGGCATGCACTTTAAAGTTATCTTCAGGTCACCTACCACATCCAGTGCTTTGGAAATAGTTGCTACATTGTTTAAGTTTCCATGTGAGTACAAATGGCAATTTCCAATTTTTTGTTGAGACGGTTTGTCTTTGTAGCCCTGGTTGTCCTGGAACTAGCTCTGTAGACCAGGCTGTCCTCAAACTCACAGAGATCCACCTGCCCCTGCCTCCTGAGTTCTGGGACTAAAGGTGTGTGCCACCACCACCCAGCTTTCAATTATTTTTAACCTGAAGTCAGTTGGATCTTCACATGTGGAGCCTATGAATTTAGAGGCAGACTGCATGAGTTAGAGTCACAAAATGGTTACTTACCCAGCGCTCACTGCTGAAAAAGACAACAAGGCAGATGTGCTATTGGCTCCAACCCAAGTTCACTAGGGCACCAGTGTTCTACACCTTAGCAGTTTCTAGTCCTTCATGAAAGAACTTCAGATAATCTCACTGTGCTAGTAGATGGCATACCTGAAGGCTTTGTAGGAATTAGACAGCAAGAGCAGTTCATTGGGCTGCTAGTTGCACAGCTCTGAGTCTTGAGTGCAAAATGTTTCATCAAACAACTGAAGAGAAGGTGTTTTGATCAGCTGTTAAAAAATCACCCCAATAATAGTCACTGTGTGTCACAGCCATGACACTCAGCATAGCAGCTTCCGGAATGACTAGGGTGCTGCTACCGGTTCATCTTCTGAGGGCCTTTGCTCGTAGCTTGTCACTCCTACTGTCTAGAAGATGATCACCAGAACCCACTTGGTAGGAGAGAACAGACTCCAAGTAGTTGTCTGACCTCTGCATGGACCCCGTGACACAAACATGCTAACCTCCAGTCAATCAATGCAATTAAAACAAAACCTTTATAATTCAGGTAGCTATTCCAAACAATATAGGTCACTTGACAATTACTAAGCTTTAAAAGCTTTAAGAACCTACAGCATGTGGTGATTTTAAAGTAGAATCCAAATTTTGTTCCATCAGTTAAGTCATTATCGGGCTCTCTTCCTAAAACATTGTCACTAGCTTCTCCAGTTTGAAGGTCTGAACCTTTCCTGACTATTGGGGATGGTTTTCTTGCCTTTCTTATGAAGAATAGAAGTGGGGTAGCTTACTGGGGGAAGAAAGATGACTGTTCCTAGGTATGGTGGAGAAGGTTAATTGTAGATATGTGGGAGAGCACAGCCAGAGGCAGGGACATCTAAGAGAGTCCAGAGTGGACATGTCCAGACTGAGCTGGGCCATGTGTGGAAGGGAGAGAGGGGATCCAGGTGCAGCAGGCAGGAGGCCCAAGGGTACAAAAAACAGGTAACCAAAGTGGGTGGATTATATAGTGAAGAGCAGCCCAGCCCCCTAAACTGGAGAGTTCAGGGTAGTGGGGAGGGTATGCCAGCCAGGGGGACCCCTAAACAGGGAGGGACTGAGCGATGCAGGGAGAACCTGGCAGCTAGGTCCACTTCGATGCATTAAGTAGGCACCTCAACCATTTGTCCCAGGTTAGAGGTCAGTGGGCAAAACAATGAGAATGGGTGTGTAACTCTAGACTGGCAACCCTAGAATGTTCCATGTCACACAGATTGCATTCAAAACTGCACACCTAGGGGATAAGACATTGCCATTGATGCCAAACGCCTTGCTGTATCAGCCATTGCTGCGTGCTGTCAGAAGCTGGAAGGGCTCTGCCTATGGGTAAGCTCCTTCAGGAAGAAAGACATGAAGCCCTGCAATTAAACATCCAAACAAACAGTTCTCAAGTCTACTTTTGAAGCCAGTGATTTCCATTTCCACAAACCCAGGCTCACGTGACATGTCTTGCTAAATTGCCCTTTAAACTGTTTTATGACTTTATAGCAGCCTATAAAAGGTGATTTTCAAATATGACAGGCGCTGAAAAGCTGAAGGGGAGAGTTATCCAGTTGTAATCTCTAGTCTCCGAGTCCTTGCCTTCCTGAGAAAGAGGAGCCTTGGTGGCTATGGGGCGATACTCAGGCCGAAGCTTCCGTCTGGTCCTCATGTGTGTGGTCAGCGTGGTCCTCTTTGTGATGGAGCTAGTGGTCACACACATAGGCAACTCCCTCTCCCTGGCCTCCGATGCCTTCGCTGTCCTCTCCCACTTGTTATCCATGATCATCGGACTGTTTGGCATCAGGGCCAGCAATGTCAGGCAGCACAGGAAGAGCACGTATGGCTTTCTCAGGGCAGATGTCCTAGGGGCATTTGGCAATTCCGTGTTTGCTGTGGCCCTGATGTTCAGCATCTTGGTAGAAGCCATCAAAAGGTACATCAGTCCCCAGAAGACAGAGGAGCCCCTGCTGGTTCTCAGTGCTGGAGTCATCGGGCTGTTTTTCAATGTTCTTAACTATGTCATCTTCTTAGAATGCTGTTACTGCTCAGGGCCCATGCCCCAGACAGACCCCGAAGCAGGTAAATAAATACCTACCCCAGGCGGCAGTGGCAAGTCTGGCAGGTACTCTTCCCATCTGAGGGGCCTCCAAAGGTGCTATTAGCAGTGAATATGTTCTTTATGTGTGCTTCTTGTACCTGTGACTTTACAGTAGGATTTCTTTCCGTCTGAAGTTCCTTGTGAATAAAAAAGTGTGTTTAGAGAGGTGGAAAGGGACTACAGAACACCTGAAAGGTCTCCCTATGTGACTCACTTTGGTCTAGTAGCTGTGACATGGCTAGGTTTGAATGTAATGTTACTGTATTAATGTCTCCATAAAACTTGTTTTAAAAATGCTAGGTTAACAAGCCAATCAGAAGCCGGGCGTGGTGGCGCACGCCTTTAATCCCAGCACTAGGGAGGCAGAGGCAGGCGGATTTCTGAGTTCGAGGCCAGCCTGGTCTACAAAGTGAGTTCCAGGACAGCCAGGGCTACACAGAGAAACCCTGTCTCGAAAAACAAAAACAAAAAAACAAAACAAGCCAATCAGAGAAACCAATGTATCAGGCAGCTAGCAGGAGTATGTTAAGGGGATGCTACAGAAAGTAAGGAGAGAAATATGATGATGTAGAAAATCTCATTTATGGGTAGAAACATTCGCATGTGGTTATAAGCATTTGTTCTTGGAAAATACTTTTTAAGTCTTGAGAAACTGGGTTATCCATTACGAGATCAAAGTGAATCTTGGAACCAAGAGAATAAGTGCTCCGTTAGTAAATGGAACCATATTTTTTTATTCCAGAGAGAGAGAGAGAGAGAGAGAGAGAGAGAGAGAGAGAGAGAGAGAGAGAAGATGTGTGTGAGACAGACTTTTTGAGAAATGTCTAGTGGTTATTTTAGGAGTTCTATATTGTGAGCGGCGCAAACCAGAGCAGAGCAGAGCAGAGCAGAGCAGAGCAGAGCAGAGCAGAGCAGAGCAGAGCAGCAGAGTCCAACCATGGCCGCAGCACAGCAGTGGTAAGAGTCTTCATCTACCAACATTTCCCCCGCCTGCCACATGGAGACAAGAGGCTCCACATAAAATGTTACTTGTTTTAGCATATAAAATGTTACTTGTTTTAGAAACTTGATAAAGGCTAATTTTATGTTTTTTTTTTTTTTTTTTGGTTTTTCGAGACAGGGTTTCTCTGTATAGCCCTGGCTGTCCTGGAACTCACTTTGTAGACCAGGCTGGCCTTGAACTCAGAAATCCTCCTGCCTCTGCCTCCCAAGTGCTGGGATTAAAGGCGTGCGCCACCACGCCCGGCTTAATTTTATGTTTTAATCACAATATGGAATCTAGTTTCAGTTGCTGTGTAAGAGACTTCTTTAATGCTGGCCGGCTTCCTTCTCACGGGGAGGGATGTTACTGATAGTTACTCTCCATGTAACTGCATTCTTTATTGCAGTTTTACTGTCTTTGCTAACTAGAGCTGCCAAGTCCTTCACCGTCTCTGCTGGCAGAGGACCTGTTTGAGAGCACCTGTGTTGTTGCTAACTGTAGAGGTGAACACAAAATCTTGATCTATATTCAGCTTAATGATTAAAATTAGTCGAGGCCTATCTTTTAAAAGACAGTTATCAGTTAACTGGACACCTTATGATATTAAATATCAAATGGAAGACTCCACTTGAGAGTCTAGTATGTACATGTAATTGTCATCTAACTGTAAAGGTTGAAGACGCTAGTGTTGGCAGGCAGGTGCCATTGTCTTTCTTAACCTTACACTTATGTCTTCAGGTGCTCCTTGAAATTCTAAGTTTTCTTTTATTCTGAAATACAACATAGCAGAAGGGTCAGGAGACTCAGACACACAGGAAAACATGCAGATGCAGCTCTGCTTTACAAACTGAATTTTTTTTAGTTACCTCTTTGCTCTCCCTTGGGAAATGGTCTGTTCCAGTGAGTTCTGTCTGATTGAGGGTGCTAGTCGGAGGCTTAACACAGTACTTCACTTGGAGGTTCTGTGGCCGTAGTTCCCTGGTGTCTTGCCTTTTGACCATATTCTATGCTAAAACCTAAACACAGTGCTAGTATAAAGGCTATAGACATTATGATTTTTTTTTTTTTTTTGGTTTTTTTGAGACAGGGCTTCTCTGTATAGCCCTGGCTGTCCTGGAACTCACTTTGTAGACCAGGCTGGCCTTGAACTCAGAAATCCCCCTGCCTCTGTCTCCCAAGTGCTGGGATTAAAGGCGTGAGCCACCACGCCTGGCTAATCATTCTTATTCTATTAGCTTGGTGCTACTTAACCTTCTATTAGAAGTTTCAGTGTTTGGAACTGTCCAGTTTGCTTTAGGCTAGCTATTGAGTTTATCACCCCTGACATACCAAAATTTACATTTATCACTGTTTTGAAGGCACATTTTATTACCACTGAATTTAAAGAATAAATATTTATATAAATTATATTTTATAAACTGACATTAGCCCAATATCAGTTGGCTCATGTTTTAAGAGGAGCTATGATTAATTCTTCCATATTAACATAACAAGAGTTATAAACTATAAGAGGGGAAAATGTCTTTCATCTTTGTTTTAGATAAGACTTTGCTATATAACCTAGGTTAGCCTTGAACTTGTGATCCTCCACTTAAGTATGGATTTTCAGGTGTATGCTAACATATCAACCCAGCTTCTGTACTTAGAGGTGCTTGTGAACTGAAATGTTCAGCCAAAATCCAGGAATCCATCACTTTTGTGAAGTCTGAAGCCAGTGAGACTTTTTACTTAGCCGGCCTCTTGTTTCTGTGACTGTTTTGACCAGTCTAGTGAAGACACTGATGCCAGATATACTTGATGTTTGAGATAACAACAGAGAAGGGAAAAACAAGAGGACCAGTACCTTTAAGTTAAATGGCATGTTCTCAGATCTTCTGATAAGATCACATACATTACTGGATTTGAGGACAGAGCTGTGCTGGACAGTCTGCTGTGCACAGGCACCTTTTTTTTTTTAACCTAGGAGAAAACTTTTTTTTTTTAGATTTATTTTATTTTATTTATGTAAGTACACTGTTGCTGTCTTCAGACACTCCAGAAGAGGACGCCAGATATCGTTATGGATGGTTGTGAGCCACCATGTGGATGCTGGGATTTGAATTTATCACCTTCGGAAGAGCAGTCGGGTGCTCTTACCCGCTGAGCCATCTCACCAGCCCCGTGGGGAGAAAACGTTTTAAGAATAATATCTGGAAGCACATGCCTGCAAACCCAGCAGCAGAGATGCTGAGGCAGGAGGATAATAAGTTTGGAGACCAGCCTAAGTTACGTAGGTTTCAGGACATCTTAGACTACACAAGGCACCAAGTGGCCAGTCTGGTTTGTCTTAGAAAGGGTGTAGAATAGAATATAATCCTGGTACTAAAAAGTTAGCTGCACAAAAATTAGCTCAAAATATAGCCCACGTATACCAGTGTCACATGTTCAATCCCAGTTGACCAAGCCTGCTCAGTCAGTCAACAGGTTCTCCAACACAGGAGCGAGGATTAAAACGAAAAGACAGACAACATTGTAGAGTGACCCCAGTCAATTCTGAGACTGAGGCAAAAATTTTTATTTTTCAACACACTTTTAAACCAGTTTAATTACATGCAAGTATTTTGGGCAAGCAGTACAATAAGGAACTAACAAAGCAGCAAGCGGGGTCCTGAAAATTACTCCATGACAGTTGTTAAAGGTGCTTGTCATAATGACCGAAATACTTGAGCCTGCTTCCTCATCAAGCCTAAAATCTTGCCTGAAGCCTAGTTCTTCTGTTCCACCCTAAGACAAAAAATTCTTGCCTCACCTTACTTCTCTATTACAGCCTAAGGTTAGCTTCTTGCTGAAACTTACTTCCTTATTACACCCTGATGTCAGATTCCTGCCTGAGCTTACTTCCAATGTCAGATTCCTGTCTCAAGCCCATTTGTTTGTCCTTGCCAGTGTCAGACTGCTGCCAAGCAGTACCCCAAAAGGCTTTCCACACCCAGTCAAGGGCATAGAGCTTCACCAGATACACCTTTCAGCAGAAAACTCGGGGCTGAGATCTGTGAGGCTGAGTATCCCACACATTCAAGAGGCTTTATCAATATTAAATCAATATTAAATGTGCAAAGCCCACTCACAGTGGGAGACCCTGACCCAGAGACGATGAATAAATTCATAATTAAAGTTTAGTTCTTTTTTTTTTTTTTTTGGTTTTTCGAGACAGGGTTTCTCTGTGTAGCCCTGGCTGTCCTGGAACTCACTTTGTAGACCAGGCTGGCCTCGAACTCAGAAATCCTCCTGCCTCTGCCTCCCAAGTGCTGGGATTAAAGGCGTGCGCCACCACGCCCGGCAGTTTAGTTCTTTAAAAAGGCAACTTACAAACCAGGAGTAGTGGCTCACAGCTATAATCCCAGTGTGAGTAGAAGAAAGGAAGGGAGGGAGGGAGGGAGGGAGGGAAGTGGGGAAGGTGGAGAAGGAGGGAGAAACAAGGAAAGGAGGAAGCCAGGGAGAGGACCAGCTGGGACTCTGGGTCCCCTTGGGTCTGTTTCCACCTCTCTACCCTTTGCTCTGTTCCCTAACCACCCTCACCCATAAAACCATTGAAAGGACCCCCATAGGGAGACCTCCACTCAAGTCACGGGATATTGGCAAATCCCCCAAGAACTCAAAGAAGACCAGGCTTGATGTAAATCACATGAGGCTTTATTTGGGGAAAGCCAGAGCTCTGGGGACGACTCATATCCCGGAAGTGGATAGAGGAGTCGACCCTGAGGGAAAAGAGGACCCAGTTTTTATGTTCCCTCAAGGGGGAGAGAAGGAGGAGGAGGGAGTAGGGGATTTTTCTGATCTGACAATATCCATTCTTTATACAGAAGAAATGGGTACATGGAAAATTTTCATGCTCGGGTGCACAGGTGCAAAGTGAAATCTACCACAAACACTTGGCAGTGAGTTGTATCTCAATCCATCAACCAAACCTCAAACACTTGGCAGTGAGCTATATCAGTTGGCAAATATATGCATTCAAAGAACAGTAGGGGCAAGCACACAGATTCAAGAAATGTTCGGGCTATTATGTTCAGCTATGTAAAGGCTTTCTGCTAATAGTGAAATCTTTTTTTCCCAGTTTTAGGGTCTTTGTGACCTGTTACATTTTTCTCAGGGTCTTTCACCATCAGCATTTTGGACTTTAAGATTATTTTCTTCATCTTGCCCTTAGGTTTGTGTTTTCATTCTGCCTTTCATTTTAGCTAAAAATATTTGCTCTATCCACCCCTAAATGTGCTGTTTTATGTCAATGTGGCCCCAAGTCATGCCTTCTTGGTCCAAGGCTTCACCTGCCTTCATCTCCTTTCTTCTCCCTCTCCCCCTCTAGTCTGTCCTCCCTTCACCTCTTTCTTTCCTGATAAGGGACCTTGTTCTGAAGTTCCAGCTGGCCGGTACCTCTCAGCCTTTCTGCTTCCATCTAATGCAGAGGCTGGGAGACAGGTGTACACCTCACACTGTAAGTTACTTATGCATGGAATAACTTATGTGTAAATTATATATAACACACAGAGTGGTTACATTACAGGTGGTCTTGGCAGGAGGTTTGAACACTGTTCTTTACAACTTGTAGATGAACGCCATGACTCTCTCAAGGGCAGTGCTGTGCATACTGGAAGCAAACAGGATCCCTTTCTGGAGAGGGAGGTCAGGCTCTGGGTTTAGGAGAGGCAAGGGAGAGCTTGCTCCTTTTCCCTGGGTGGTGAGTACTATGGAGTAAGTTACAGGTAAGAACTTTCACAAGCTACATGTGGTGGGTCACCCTGTACCCCCAGCACTTGGAAAGCTGAGGCAGGAGGATCATGATTTCAAGGCCACCCTGAGCTATGTTGTAAATATAAAAACTGAAACAAAGCTGGGCGTGGTGGTGCACGCCTTTAATCCCAGCACTTGGGAGGCAGAGGCAGAGGGAGGCGGATTTCTGAGTTTGAGCCAGCCTGGGCTACAGAGTGAGTTCCAGGACAGCCAGAGCTACACAGAGAAACCCTGTCTCGAAAAACAAAACAAAACAAAAAAACAAGAGCAAAGCAAAACAAAACAAAAAAACAAAAACTGAAACAAAAAATGAAAGAGAAGAGAAAAAAGTGCATGCTAGTAGAATCTAGTACTTCAAACTGGAAAGGAGTGGACTCATGGGCAGCCATGCTGGGTGTTCACAGCCATTTCATGGGAAATGAGGCATAAGGTCCCAGAGGCAGCCACTCTTGCTTGCCTACAAATTTGGTGAAGCAGCAGATGTGAGCACATGTCATAGATCCCTCCTTCTCTCACACAAGATGCTGGTGAATTTCCCAGCATCCCTTTCTCTGTTTGTTACGCTTGGCTAACTTCTCATCTCTTCTGCCCATTAAAAGGTCCCAAGAATGAGTAGGAAAGACTTAGGAAAGATCGGGAAATTGGTGCCTTTTCAAATTTCAACAGGAAGCAAGAGTTAGGCTCCACATTCTCAGACATCTTATCCTAGTGCGTGGGGTATTCCCCAACTGTCACCTGAGTTAAATGTTAATGAAGAATAAGTGTTGACAGTGTGAGAGTGCACTGACAGCTCAGATACGCACAGCTGGAGAAATCTGTGTTCCACAAAATAACTAGATACAGAGGACAGTTCTTAGTCTCATTTTTTCATGCAGGGTCCAAAAGGAAAGCAGAAACAAAGGAAAAGAACTGTGACACGCAAAGCTATATGTGACTGTCACAGATAAACACTGGGAAATGCAGATGAGTTTATGGTGAACCTCATCCTAGGTCCAAGCTGAGCGTCTGCCTGAGAGTTCTTAGATCTCAATTCTTTCATGTATAAGGTGGGAAATCCCCACCTCATGGATGCAGTGAAGATAAAACTGTATTACAGAGCCAAAGCGCTCAGCAAAATACTTATAGAGCGTTCTCAAGGGGGCTACAGAGGAAACTCAGATAGGCTGGCTTGGCAGATAGTGCCTTACCCACAGACCCATCCTGGTGTGTGTGTGTGTGTGTGTGTGTTTGCGTGTGAGTGTGCATGAGTGTGTGTTTGTGTGTGTATATATATATATATATGAGAGAGACAGAGAGTGTGTGTGTGTGTGTGTGTGTGTGTATGAGAAAGAGAGTGTGTGTGTACGAGAGATAGAGACAGAGAGACAGAGATCTTTAACAGCTTAAACTACAAATAATTCCCTTTTGCAAAATGCTTTTGTAACCTTAGCATGAGAGCATATATATCTGTTACAGAAGTAGTAGGAGTATCTTTTCAGCCTGAAGTTTGAGAATAGCCCAGGTAGCAGCACACTGTGTCTTTTAAAAGCAATGACCCAGATGTACCTCTTAATAGGTCTTCACATTTACATTTCTCTGTGTGTGTGTGTGTGTTTCTGTCTATCTGTTTCTCTCTCTCAGTCTCTCTCTCTCTGTGTCTGTCTGTCTGTCTGTCTCTCTCAGTCTCTCTCTGCGTCTGTCTGTCTCAGTCTCTCTCTCTCTCTGTGTCTGTCTGTCTGTCTCTCTCAGTCTCTCTCTTTCTCTCTGGTACTTATTAACTTGCCCATTAGCTTTAGATCAAAAGGACTTCAGATTCAGAGTTCCATGTTTCATGCATGAGCAGCATGAGGTTGGACTGAGTAGATTTTTTAAAGTGAAGACATGAAATTGGGAAGAAAACATGGGGAGCGTTGGGAGCAAATATGATCATTATGTATGGAAATCTCAAAATCAACAAAAACTACTATCATTTAAAGATTAGAAAAAAATTGCAAATACAATACTGAGAGTCTTCACAGACATTTTGTCTAGTGTGTACCAGTAAAAGCATAACACAAAATCGAAACAAAGAAACCAACATTTGTACACTTCCTGAACATATCACATGTAGACCTGTAACCAAGGTCTGGGACTATTACAGCCCCAGACAGCCTCGTGCTGCTGTTCTGCAACCACACCCACCACTCCTACCTCTGTGCCCCGGACAGCATGGGTCTGCACACACACACACACACACACGTGCACACGCACACATGCACGCCCCATCTTGGTAGTCGATGCTGTATCAATCCTCTGGGTTTTCCTCAGAACCTTCGAAAGTG
Organism: Mus minutoides; assembly: GCA_902729485.2. Taxonomy (NCBI): domain Eukaryota; kingdom Metazoa; phylum Chordata; class Mammalia; order Rodentia; family Muridae; genus Mus; species Mus minutoides. The sequence goes on from LR749488.1 coordinate 3,119,185, forward strand.
ACTTCTCTTTCAGAACAGTGTTCTTAAGATGCATTGAACTTGTTCAGACCTCAGTGCCGCTGTCCTCTGCATAAGCCCCAGCTGAGCACTTGAGCAGCTTAGCTAATTTTCATGGTGTATTAACACTGATATCTCTCACGCAGTTGTTGGAGGTGAGGGTTCACATCTGCTGTTTTCCATTTGCTGTCTGGTCTTTTAAGTTGTTGTCTCTGTTTTACTTTTTTTCTTTCAGAGTTTTGTTGCTGAGTTTTCTGCTGTATTTTTGCAGACGCCTTGGTATGTGATCCTGCCAGCAGACATTATAGGCGTCTCCATGCACCTGTCTAAATTACTGCGAGCTTCCCGCATTCGTGAAGCTTGAAGCATTGTTAGTTTATCTTTTCCCTGCCCAGGCTCTCATTTTTGCCTCCTTTCTTCCTCCCTCCTCACCTCTATTTCTATTTTCCATTGCTCAGATAGTTTATCTTCAAATTCAGTGGTTCCTCACTCTAAATTCTCTTCTTCTGTTGAGCCCATCCATTGAGCTGCTGTTTGTTCTTTGTTGTTGTTTTGGTTTGGTTTCTGTGCTAAGGCTACTGTTTTGTTTAAAGTTGTGTTTGTGTTGTGTGTGCTCACACGTGTTTGTGTGTGTTGGCCAGTGTCAACCTTCAGTGTTATTCCCCAGGCTCTCTCCATCTTGTGTGTTTGAAACTGGGTCTGTCACTGGCCTGGAGTTCACCAAGTAGTCTAGCCTGCCCAGAGAGCCCAAGGATCCTCCTGTCCCTGCCTCCCCAGCTTGGGGATTCCAAGTGTTCCAGCGCATCTGACTGTTTACATGGGATCTGCAGATGAACCCCAGTCCCCATGCATGTTAGGAAAGCCTGTCTCCTCAGCCCTCTGCTTCTTTTTATACCTTCTATTTTTTGCTGAAGACTTTTTTTCCATTTATTTCAAGCATGTCCATAATTACCTGCCAACACATTGCTATGACTGACAACTTTAATCATCTATCCTTACTAGATAATTTTAACATGTCTACAGCCTCAGATTGAGTGTCTTTCATATTCAAGTTGCAATTTTCCCAGTGTTTAGTGGGAAGAAAGATTTTCGGGTGCATCCTGGACGTTGAGGAACAGTGAGATTCTGGCTGGCATCCCTAACAGGCTTGCTGCTTGCTGCCAGTTGGTGGCAGGAGTCCAAGCTTGTCCCTGGGCTTCTGTGAGTTGACAGGAGCAGTTCCAGGTTCTCATTAGGACCTCAGCACTGACACCTGGCTAGGATTAGCTTCAATCTTTTTTTTAATTAATTAATTTTATTTATTCACTTTACATCCCAATTGCTGCCCTCCCCCAGTCTTAACCATTTAACTTTTAATCTTTCCTTCTTTTTTTTTTTTTTATTTTGTGATCAAATCTAAGGTTTTACATATGCAAGATTCTTTTTTCCTTTCTAATAAACACATATTTTCTACCTGGTTCCTGGAAGGCTCAGCACCTATGGTTTTTGAACATCTGATGTGCTGTTCACTGAGTTTGCTGTTTCTCTCTAAGTGTCTTGCTTTCTGACTTTCTGTTTTTGAGGCAGTGTTTGCCTATGTAACCCACGCTGGCCTTGAACTTGTGGCCTTCCTTTCTATGCTTCCTGAAAGAACTATAGGTGTGTGCCAGCATAGACAGTTTGTGTACTTTGTAGTTTTTTTGTTTTGTTTTGTTTTAATGTGAATTAATGGTCAATGAAATTCTTCCTTGAGACTTTGTTTTTTTGAAGTGTAGAATATGAGCATATTTTAAAACAATTTTTAAGAAAGATTTTGCATATTTTTATTTGATTTTAAAACATTACACATAAGGGTTTGCCTGTGTGTATATCTCTATTACCTGCATGTCTAGTATCCACAGAGGCTAGCAGAGAGCATTGGATTGGTTGGGACTGGAATTTCAGACAGTTATGTGTAGCTATGTTGTGATGGGAGTTGAATTGGGGTCCTGTGGAAGAGCAGCCTGTCCCTTTTAACTGCTGAGCCATCTCTCCAGCTCTATGCTGGTATGTTTCCAAACACACATTTAGTCCCAGCACTTGGGAGGTAGAGGCAAAGAAAGAGACAGCCTGGTCTACATAACAAGTTCCAGGCCACGTAGGGATATCCTGCCTCAAAAAACCTAGACCAAAAATCCACAGGATCTTTGGTGCAAAACTAACTTGCCTACCCTTGAAGACTGTTGCCAAGTTTTGCTTCTGATGATCATTTTGTGGGCAGTAGAGATTTTGTCCACAATCTTATAGCACCTTCAGCTCCTGTGCAGATAGTTTTCTCTCTGTCAGCAACCAAGGCTAATAATATATACAAATCTCCTTGCTGTGCCCATCGGAAAAGTGAGATTCTCTGTATTTAATTGTTGTGTTTGAGTTTGAATTTTTCCACTGAAGATCTAGCAACTCTCCCCTTTGCCCCCAGCAATATTCAATCTTTTAAGCTGCACACAATCACATAGCTGTCAAAACTAAGAGGTGAGGTGGTTTTCTTTATTGGACTAATATATACAGGTATCTTGACATCAGACTCCAGCCTCAGCTTACCAGTCTAGATTTCTGATTTTGGCTTTTAAATGTTTATTATGTATATGGGTGTTTTGCATGTATGTCTGCATTATATGCTTCCCTGGTGCCCTTGGGGGCTAGAAGAGGGCGTTGGAGCCCATTGAACTGGGCTTACAGGTGCTTGCCAGTCACCATGAGGATGCTGAGAATGAAACTTGGGTTCTCTGCAAGAGCAGCCAGTGCTCTTACCCACTGAAGCATCTCACCAGCTCCTGGCTTCAGAAGGGTTTTGTTGTTGTTTGTTTGATTTTTTTTTGTTTGATAGATTGATTTCCCACCACATTAAAAAAAAATGAGCTCAAAGATTTGACAAAACAACCCAAAGGGAGACCATTTAATACACGGAAATTTAACTTCTCACAATTCAGCATTTCTAGCAAGCCAGATGCTCATGACTTCTGACAAGCATCATGTTAGAAACTTGGCAATGTCAGACCTGGGGAGACGATTCAGAAGTACTTCTAAGGACATAGACTGCTGAAGCAGGAAGACCTTAGAATCCCCAGAACTTATACAAAAAGCCAGGAGAGGCTGTTCCATCAACTGTTACCTCAGCCCTGTGATTCAGAGAAGCCTTGTCTCCAGGGAATAAGGTCAGGAAAATATCATCTTATCATCTTCCCTGACCTCCATTTATATGCACCTGCCCCCACCCTCTCTCTCACACACACACACACACACACACACACACACACACACACACACACACGTTGTTAGACTCAGCATCAGTTCAAGAGCAAAGCCGTCTGGAACATTGGTTGCCTTGGTGGTGCTTTTCCAGGCTTCCTCTCAGTGGCTTTCACTGCTGCATCCTGTCAGTTCTGAGGTTGGAGACAGGCCTTGGTGCTCTGCTCTGTGCTCCCCTAAGGCTCAGCTGGGTACTAGTGGTCCAATGGTTTAATTAAGCTCTGCACTTGGCCTCCTTCCTGCCCCACCATATGGAAGGCTGGTGCTTTTATTGGACTGCCTCTCTTCTTTGTTGTTTTCTGGGTCAGACGTTTGTTTTCAAGCATAGATTTGTTTTGTTTTGTTTTGTTTTGTTTTCTAATCACAGGGAGGAATGGAGCCGATGTCTTACAGGTCGGCCAAAAGCAACTGCTGTCCAAACAAATCTTGTCAGCTCTCACCCCTGAGCTGCATATTCTCACTTGAAAGGCATTTATTTTCTGGTTAAACCTATCATCTACCCTAGACCCGATTCAAATGATCATTGCCCTATCCGAATCCCAATCAGTATTTCCTGCATGTGTCCCAATAGTCCTGACTCATTCTTGTTTAGTGTGCAATACCTTAAATGTTTTATGCTAATTTCCCAGAGCCTCTCTTAAATAGTTCCAAGTTCCACAATGCCCCAGCTGAGTGGCTACATGACTCTCCCAGTTACTGTCTAACACAACACCTCAGACTTACACTCAGGCATTCTGCAGCTTGGGGTCTGGAAGGAACCCAGTATGATCAGCCTGTGATGGACACTGTGTCTGAGGTCTCACTTGGTGAGACTGGGGCTCAGAGGCTGGGGGCGGCCTGGTGGACAACAGATACTTTGCGGCTAGAGGTACAGTCACTTACTGTACACCTGGCATCTGCTCTGGTAGGTCCTGATGTTCAGGACTGCAGACCAGACACCCTGCAGTAGATATCCTCTCTGTGTGGCTTCCTCATGCTTGAGTAGCCCCCGACACAGCTGGGAGTAGCACAGGATTCTAAGCACAAGTGAGTGCTTGGACAACCAACATTAAAACATTGTCTCCTCAAACCTGAGACTGTGGTGATGAGGCAGAAGGAAGCAGACCCTGTATCTGGGGTTAAGGAGCATGAAAGTCACTGTGTGGAAGCAAAGGTGAAAAGGGGGCATCTTCAAAAAACGTTCTACACAGCCTTCCCTCGGCACATAGTTTATATTATATGCACGGGTACGACTCACTCACCTCTCCTACAGATTCCTGAAAGCCCATTGGATAAGGAAAAAGTTCCAAGTCTAGGATCTTAGCATCCTAAATGACCTGGGATGCAGATTCCACAGATTAATCTCCTTGAGTGTTTTCCTATGGCTGGAAGTTCTCTGAACTAAAGGAGCAAAGAGACTGCCTTCTACACACACAAGCATCTGAGAAGTGAGGGGAACAGCATGGGGTACGGGAGCCATGGCCCAGCTGTATTTATTTAGATAACATTCACACCTTACTTTCTGAGTCTGGTCTTCTCTTCTGGGGTGGAGCATGAGCTGCAGGCTAGATTACTCTATGAAGCCTTGTCTTTCTGTCTCTGAAAGATTGCTTTGATCCCCAGCTTGGCCTCATCTAATTTCCTTTGAAGAGTTTTCAGGTAAGGGCACACTTCTTTTACTTATTTGCCTTTCTCTAGGCCCAAGAAAGCTTGCTCTCCCTCTAGCTCAACTTGTTGGGTATTTCCGGAGGAGCAAATGCCTTACCTTTTCATTTCCTGAATAGCTAAGACTGAAGAAAATGGCTGCTGTTGTTGTTGGTGGTGGTGGTGCTGGAGAATAGTCTCAGAGAGACACTGACCATTAGAAGAGCCATTCTTCTGTAAGCACTGAGCAAGACTGACAATTAGAACAGCCATTCTTGCCAGGCATGGTGGCACATGCCTTTAATCCTAGCACTTGGGAGGCAGAGGCAGGCTGATTTCTGAGTTCGAGGCCAGCCTGGTCTATAGAGTGAGTGCCAGGACAGCCAAGGCTATACAGATAAACCCTGTCTTGAAAAACAAAAACAAAAAACAAACAAAAACAAAAACAACAACAAACAACCCCCAAAAAACTCAGCCATTCTTCTGTAAGCACTGACTGAGACTGACCATTAGAACAGCCATTCTTCTGTAAGCACTGAGCGTGACTGACCATTAGAACAGCCATTCTTCTGTAAGCACTGAGCGTGACTGACCATTAGAACAGCTATTCTTCTGCCAACTCCCAGACCTCTGCCCCAAATACCCATGTCACATCTTGTGTCTGATATTTTTCCTCTCTAAGTGTTCAGGTCTTTGTGAGCAAGCAAGTCTGAAGAGGCATTTCCAGAAGAGGCATTGTAAAGCCCGATTCTATGTGAGGGTAGATTGGATGGTTGGCCAGGGGCCTGCTTCTGACTTCCTCCCACTTCTTATTCTGGGTGCCAACACTCAGTCACTGAGTCTCTGGGACCAGCCTCGCTGTGCCTTACAATCTACCATCCCACTTCTTAGTCTTCCCTAGTGAGGATATAGATTCCAGGGCATCAGAAATCAAGGCTCTCCCCTATACCCTGATTCCAACAACTACTCCAAACTGATTTGCTTTCTACGAGGGAGACCCTGACATCTTCGTGTAAGATGCTTGCTAGAGCTCCAGCCATCCCCTTCCTCCCCCTAAGAAGCAGGAAAAAGGAAATGTCAAAGGAGGGCATGAATGTTCCACTTTAGAAAACTTCTGAAAGTATCTCATTCTATTTCTTTTAATAGCTTCAAGGTCACTCAAACAGGTGGCTACAGATAGATGCAAAAGCAGATGGGAACTAAGGCCTTAGTTTTCAGCAAGCACAGGTGAGGACCAGGCTCAGCAGATGCGCTAAGCTGAGAATCAGGCTCAGTTCCCAAGAGAACTGAGAGAATGAGTAGTCAGGAAGTCACCTGTGCTATCAGGCATAGGGCTAGCTTTAGAGCAATTGTTAATCTGTCATTGTTTAGGGCATGCTAGGGATTGAACCTGGGTGGCCCTGGGCATACCAGGCAAGTGCTCTACAGCTGTACTTCATTCCCAGGCTATTTGGGGGGTTGTTTTAAGTAGAGTTGTCTGATTAGAGATACATGGATAGAAAACAGCCCCTTGGAATGCAGTGGGTGAAAGGAGGGTTGTTTAACCCCACAGCAGTAAGGAGAGGAGGCTGCTGTAGAGGCTCTGGGGGAGGGGCAGAGTAGTGCTGTTTCTGGGTACACTTTCCAAGGGACAAGTTTGTTGGGGGGCTGAAGGATGGGAGACAGATAACTCTCAGGGGTGATGCTGATGTCAGTTGCTGCAGAAAGACAAGAGGCTGTCTCTGCAATTTATGTTGGATAGCCCCAAGGAATTAGGCAGAAATATAAGGTGTGGGACCTGACAAGGGCCAGCTCCAGGAGACTTATCTGGAAATTCACCTGAATCTAAAGTCAAAGCTCTGAGACTGAGATTAACAGCAGAGTGGAGTTGAGGGTGGGAAGAATAGGTCTAGGGAAGAAAAGAGAAGAGGGAGAAACAACAGTGAAAGAGGAGGAGAAAAAAGAGAGCACCCTGGGAGGCTCCATCCTAATACATGACTGAATTCCACACCATTCTCTTAGTTGTCCTCGGCCCTGCTTCTTTTCCTACCGTGGACTGAAGGATGATGGGAAGGCCTGGTTACCAGGGACTCCCAGACACATCTTTACATTCTCCAGACAAGGACAGGAGCTCCTCGTTCTCCAAATTCATTCAGAAGGACCTTGACCCTGGGTGACCTCTACACAGAAGAACTGTCTGTCTGGAATTAAGTGTCCATCCCTTAACCAAGCCCTGGGGCCAGGGGTGAGGAACCCTGAATAGCTCACTGTAATTTCCATGTCCATCTTAATTTTCTGTTACCTGAGATGAGCAATGGCAAGACAGAAAAGGTTTTCTTTTTCCTCATGATTTCCAAAGTATCAGTCCACAGTTGCTTGGCCCCATGGCCTTGTCTCTGTAGTGGCTTAGCATATGACATCAGGGACGCAGGAAGTGGAAGGCTCTGGTGTTCCATCTCCTAAGACCCAGCGGAGTCTAGGGACTACTGTGTGTGACTACAGTACAGTACAGTACAGTACAGTACCAGTCTCTGTCCAAGGTGACAGGATGTTCCCATAAGGAGGCAGGGAGGACTTTCTATACAACCTGAACTCTTCAATGATGCATTTAAAATGATGGGCTTCCTTTCTACAAAAGTGTGGATGAAGGATCCGTGGTTTCATGATTATGTCTGCAGCAGAGCCTTTCACATGTCTGCTTCTTTGTGCTTTCATTATCTGAAGTTTGAAGCAACCACATAGAGAAAGTGGTACAAGGTTTTTATTTGTATTTTATGAAGTAGAAAGCCAAGGCTTGGAAACCTGGGGCTCTTCTGAACAGTATAACATCTTTGTGTCAGAGAGTAAGGATTGCATTCACCTGCAGACCTCATCTGAAAAATAAACAGGTTTGTGATCATAGGGAGTTGTGTCTTCCCCTCTGCATTTTTTCTCATGATGACTGACCAACAGGTGACAAAGATACACAAAGACCATAACTGAGACACTTCGAGTGAAGATTTGTATTATGTTTATTTTAATACATGTTTTAGAGAATAAACTATACATATGCATGTCTGGGTATGTTTACCTTTGGTCACTGATGTCCTCAGAGCCCAGGAGAAGGCATCTGATAGCCTGGAACTACCCCATGTGGGTACTCATAACCACATCACAAGCTACCTTACATGGGTGCTTAGATCTTCTTCAAGAGTAAGACATGGTCTTCACTAAGCCATCTTTCCAATGTCCAGTCAACCTCATGGTTTTGATGTTGTTGCTATTGGTGTTGTTTTTGTTGACAGTGTATATGGTGGTGGTGCAGGAATTGAACACAGGGTCTTACATATGCCAGGCAGGCCCTATGCCACCAAGCTACATTCCCTAGCTCTTTAAGTATGTTTAGTGTTATAAAATATTCTGCTGACCAGTAAGTAGTTAGTTCTAAGCAAATTAAACTAGATTAATTTGGCCAAGGGAAACTAGACGATTTTATGAAAAAGGTAACATTCTAAATACCTCTCAAAGATACTCTTACCAGGATACTTAGTGAAAGAAGTCAAGTTCTGGGAAGGTTGCAGTGAGATGCTAATGGGGAGGGGCTGCCTGCAGCTTATCTGCTGGTGGCATGTCAGCTGAGCACACGTGCTATTTTATTTGATCCATGGAAGAGGGTGATACCCTATGTCTAGCTCATAATGGGAACACAAGGGACTGGCAGGCTCTCATCTGACAGAGCTGGGACTGGAACTGAGTTCTTGACACCTGTGTCCCTGTGCTTTCCTAGGGATATGTAACCAGTGCATTGGGGACATGAAGGCATTTGTCCAGAGGTTTTAGCTAACTATAGTCTTTGAGACAGCATTTCCCTATGTTGCCTAGGATGGTGTGAGCCTCTCTATGTAACAGAGGCTGACCTGGAGCTTGTGACCCTTCTATCTTTGCCTCCTAAGGGCTGGGGTGTACAAGCATTCACCACCACACTCAGCCAACAGGGATTATAAGAACAGCTATTTCTCACATTTTCCTGGGCAATGAACATTTTCATTTTCATGTAGTGTAAAGTTTAAGGTAAGTCCAGCAGTGGAGAAAGTTGTGTGTGTGAGTTAGTTCTGACAGCTTCAAATAGTACATACAACCTTTCTGTACATTATGAAGCAATACAGAATTTTACTTGCTGTTGCTACCTGATCTGACCCGCAGAAAGGAGCAAGGAGACATGGAGTTCTTCTTAAAGCAGTTTACTCAGGATCCTTAACTTCTTCCCAAAGGCCCCCAAGCCTCTCCCCGACCGCCCTTAAATCTCTGTGCCCTCACCACTCAGAGCCTGCCATGTAGGTGTTTGCCATATGTCTAATGTGCTCAATGTCAGCTGGCCTAATATTGAGTAGCAGTGCGTATGTGCAGTACAAGTCTGTGGACATGACTATGCAGGGGTGCATAAGGAAGTCAGTTGTTAGTCATAAGGCTTAGCAACCTTCCCTGGTGCCATCTTGGAATGGTCGCCACACCTGCTCCTCACAACTTGCCACTAAGACTATGGTTTAGAATAAACACAAAGGTGGCATTTTCTATATTTCTTTAAACTTTGAGTATTCTCTGTCCTTCATTTGAATTAGAAGTCTCATAGCTGACTACTTTTCCCGCACCCATCAGACTCCACATGATATCAGTATGTAGAGTTGAAATCTGAGTGGGAGATGTTTCCTAACTTCCTGGTTTGGCCTCTAATGCCCCAGTCACAAATCATGCCCACACCTCCACAGGCAGGCCTTGAGGACAAGAGTTCCCCTATTAATTGTTCTTCTCCTTGCTGTGAGGAACACCTGACAAAAGCCATTCAGGGTAGGAAGGGCTGGTTAGAGCTGAGCCTTTGAGGATGCAGTGTATCCCAGTGAAGTAGTCCTGGAGCAGGAGGCAGGGCAGCTTGTCTCTGAGCCCTCAGGAATCACTGAGAATTCCACACCTGCTCAACCCCTTCTCCTCTAACGGCCCAGGACCCCAGATGGTGGAATAGTGCTGCCTAGATTCCTACTGCAGTTAATCCATCTAGATCCTTTATCATATTTCCTAAGCGATGGATTCTAGATCCTTCCGAGTTGACAAGCAACAGTCAGTTCATAGTGACTCTCTGGGCTGCCCTTGTTACCTGGAGAAAGGGTGAGAGATCTGCAGTCAAAGTCACCGTGTCCATAACCACAGGTGAATTCCAGATGGCCTCTGCTCTCAAACGGACTTATTCAGCTTTATCAGCGCCCTGTTCAAAGTGATGTTGACTGCTGGCTAGCTTCAGGCTGTTCCCATCTTACAGGTCTGTCATTAAAAAAAAAAAAGGGTCATCACATCAGCTCAAGAATCTCCCAAATGTGGTGTATTCTGAAACACTTTGAAGGAAAACCTTCATCATCCTCAGTGCTCTGTATAAATCTATAACAAAAACAAACCAAAACAACAACAACAACAAAGCCCAAAAGACAAACCCCTCAGCCCAGCTGTGGTGGTGAATGACTCTAATCCCAGCACTCAGGAGGCAGAGGCAGTCAGATCTCTGAGTTCAAGGCCAGTAGGGTCTGGTCTATGGAGTGATTTCTAGGATAAGCAGGGCTACAGAGAGCAATCCTGTTTTCAAAAACCAAGGAAGGCTGGGGGAGGGAGAGAAGAAAGGAATGTCAACAGCCAATGACTAGGGGCTCCCTGCTTTGTACCTGTGGACGTTTTGTCATTTCAATGACTTGTTCCCTAGAATTGCAGGGATTTCAAAATGTCTTATTTGTGTGTGCATATGTGTGTGTGTGTCTGTGTGTTTGCGCGCGAGAGAGATCGCGTGCACGTGTGCATGAGTGCACGTGCATGTGGCCATCAGAGGACAGTGTGCTGGAATCATCTCTCTCCATCCACATTTACCTTGGCTCCAAAGATTGAGTTCAGGTCCCCACTCTTGCTTGTGAAGAGCCTTTATCTGCTGAGCCATCCTGCCAGCCCTGAAATTGTTACTTAATGTTTCTATAAATGTCTCTGCTTTTCAAACAAAGCTCTTAGCAAATCTTTAAAGTTTCTCTAGAAATCACCACAAACCAGAGTTACAAGGTTCGCAACACAGAGGATCCCAGCTAGCCTGGCCTCTCTGCCCTTAACTGTATCAGACAGACCAAAGCTCTGAGTCCTTTGGTGAAAGAACAGTCCACCTCCTCCCTACTGGACTGCAGAACTCGGGGGAGGAGTTACCCATAAACACTTGCTGAATCTTCTTATGGCTCTGCATTTCCCTATGTAAGTCTTTGACAGCCCATGAGTTAGATGCTATTACTGATATAGCACTAATGAGGAAGAAGATGTGAGGACCCTGCCCAGGTCACATGACTTGTAACAAACAGCAGAGCTCAGATTTAGTTCCAAGTCAGCCCAACTTCAAAGACCATGGCTGGTTGACTTAGTTATCAATTTAATTTTCACATTTATTTATTTCATTTATTTACTTATGCGTGTGCATGTGTCTGTGTGTCTATTTCTGTATGTGTGCGGTGTGTGTGTGCTGTGTGTCTGTGTGTGTCTGTGTCTCTGTGTGTGTGTATCAAGTATGTGTATCTGTGTATTTGTGTGTGGTGTGTGTCTATGTGTCTGTATCTCGGTATGTATCAAATGTGTGTATCTGTGTATGGATATAGTGAGTGTGTGTCTGTGTCTCTATGTGTCTGTCTATCTCTCTGTGGTGTGTGTGTGTGTGTGTGTGTGTATGTATCAAGTGCGTCTGTCTGTGTAAGTGAATGGTTGTAGGCCACGGTGCTCAGGGGAGGTCAGAGGACAGCTTAAGGCAGTCAGTTCTCTCCTTTCCCTTGTAGGTTTCCAAGGACTGAATTCAGGTCATCAGGCTTGGCGCCAAGTTCCTGTGCCTGCTCAACTCTTATTAGCTGACTTACTTATATTTAAAGTCACATTTAAAAAACTGATATATAAAAACAAAACACCGATGTAGAAAGAATCTTGAGTATGATAATCCCTGAATTTATGAACTGTACTGCATCAAGGTTTGGGCCATCAAAATAGGAATTTATGCCAGGCGTGGTGGTGCACGCCTTTAATCCCAGCACTTGGGAGGCAGAGGCAGGTGGATTTCTGAGTTGGAGGCCAGCCTGGTCTACAGAGTGAGTTCCAGGAGAGCCAGAGCTATACAGAGAAACCCTGTCTCAACACCCCCCCCCCTCAAAAAAATAGGAATTATAATCAAGCACGGGAATGTTAAGACAGGAAGACTGAGTTCAAAGCCAGCAGGGCTACACAGCAAACACTATTCAGAGCGAAAACAAATGAAACACTGCTTGTTTAGAACAAAAGTTTTTGGTTTTGTTTGGTTTTGTTTTTTTAGATCAATCTGGTATAAATAAGTGAAGAAAGTAATATTCGCGCATTCTATGGCCAGGTCAGAGCTCACACCTTCCATTTTCAGATTGTATGGTCTTGCCTTGCGCTACATCCACTCCAGTAGCGACCCGTGTGACAGGCTGAAAAGTCTAGGCGCGGTCCCAGAGCAAAAAGTTCATGGAAACTTAGTCTCCTGGAATCCTGGCATCCTGTATAAAGAATGCTCCAAAGTCCTGGCTTTAGTTGGTAAACAGATCTGTGTGCTTTCCCTTAATATTGCTTCATTATAAGTGCTCCAAAGGATTCATATTTTGACATATAGCTAAGTTAGATTCTAGGCAGTCCTTGATCCAACCTAGAGCATGAACAGCCGAGTCACTGCCCTATATGGGAATTCACTGCTATCTAGGAATAAGGAGGTTTGTGACCTGAGAAGGAACCAGACTGAGATACTTATATAGCTAGTAGAGTCACTCCTATATACAGTAATTTACAATGGTTTAGGAAATAGATTGAGCTGTGGTTTTAGAGTATTGCATTATTCATGAGAAGGTTAGCTAGAGGTCCTTAATTAAAATCATGACTTGGGTGTGTATGCCCTTGCCCCGTGAGTGTTAAAACCTCACACCTGGCTTCTAAAACTCTACCTGATCTTAGTTAGATAGAGCTGACTTTGACTCAATTGTTTTATTACCCAGTTCCTACTAGTCCTTTCTGTGACTGCATTCCTCCATCTTGTGTAATAATCTAGTAACCTCTAGTAACCTCATTGTATCTTGTTGATGTGTCACCTAACTTCCCTGTTTTCTTCTGTATAAAAGTCTGATGCTCAATTTAACAATACATTCAGATTCACACTACTTCCTGTAGTGTCTGTTTGTCATTTGCCAAATCTTTGCCTCACTTGCTTCAGAGAACTCGACCCACACAGATAAGGGATCCAGAGGGTCTGTGACAGCCTTGGTGGGTTAAAATCTCCAGGTTTCAACTATTTCAGCAATAAAATAGTTTCTAATAAAACAGTATTCATAAGTTTGGACTACTGCAAGAGGATGCTGGGGGCTGAGATGAGCAAACACTGCTTGTAAGCGCTCCCTGCAGGGCTCCAAGTAGGAGCCCAGGAACACAAAACTGTGGGAATGTACACGGGAAAGGCAGCCTGTGTGTCCACCAAGTAACTTAGTAGGCCATATAGTGTAAGTTAACCGAAATGTGGACGTGGGGGCTGTGGCGATGACCCAGGCAGTAATGTGCTTGCTGTGCAAGGGTGGGTTGGCCTGAGTTCCATCCCCAGCAGTCATTTGAGAAACTCAGCAGACTCTATGCTTGTCATCTCAGCCCTGGAGAACTGTAGACAGGTGGCTCTCTGCAGCTCCTGGCCTCCCAGCCTAGCTAAGCACAAAGTTTTAGGTTCAGTGAGATACTATGCTCTCCCTACCCACAGCCCCCTGAAACCCCAAAGCAGAACTTATTGAGGAAGACAGTCTTAACCACATGAGTGTGCATGTGCACATACACCTATGCAAATATAACATGTACATACACCACACACACACACACACACACACACACACACACACACACACACACACCACTTTTCTATAGTGCATTTTATTGGCAGTGTCTGGAATACTTACCTTTCTTTATGGTCAGGAACTGGCTGGGGACAGAGACATCAGACACCTGTGACAACTCCTGGTCCTCAGTCTCTGGCTCTCTAATTCTTATTGTCTTGCTCCTGGGCCAGTGACCCAATTCTTAGCTGTCCTTGCCTGGGAGAATGACTAACCAGGAGGCACGAGAGATATGCTTCTGCTGATTTCTGCTTTCTCTTCAGCTGTGAATGACTGAGAAATACAATTAGCAGGGAAGGAACGCTTTAGCTCTGTCAGTGTTTTTTGTTTTGTTTTGTTTTGTTTTTTGTTTTTTCTTGCAGTGTCTGAATTTGAACCCAGGTCCCTGCATGTGCTAGGCAACTGAGCTATACTCCCAGGCCCACTATTGCTGTCATATGTCAAATGTTTTAGAGGTTCCTTGTTTGAAGACAAAATAAGCTATATACTGGGAAGGGTACTTGAAATATCTCTAGTGTGTATCAGCATTTCCTCCGGGCACTAGTAGTGATTCTACTACATGTGTGCTGGACTACCGCTAATCACACCATAACTACAGCATTTATTGGATGCTTACTGTATACTAAGTACTGTTTGGAGCACATTACACAATAATTTGTTTAATCCTTAGTATATGGTATCCACTCCCCTTGACAGCCCCAGATGAGTAAGGGACTTGTCCATGCCTACGTAATTTACAACTGCCAGTGTCTTTATCTTGGTAGTTCTTCTATATTATTTATAATTTATTAATTTTTTTTGTTTTTTTCGAGACAGGGTTTCTCTGTATGGCCCTGGCAGTCCTGGAACTCACTTTGTAGACCAGGCTGGCCTTGAACACAGAAATCTGCCTGCCTCTGCCTCCCAAGTGCTGGGATTAAAGGCATGTGCCACCACGCCCAGCTCACAAAAGAATTTCCTTGGGTTCTCAGTGTATGGGTATTTCTCCTGGAAATGTTTGTTTATTTATTTAAGAAAAGCAGTCTCTATCTGTTGGGCAGCCTACAAGTTTGGGATTACAGCCATGAGCTACCTATCTGCCTGGCTGAAAGAGGAGTATTATTAAGTTCCTTGTGTTTGGGGATTTATCTAGTAACAAGATAGGGCCTTTTAATCAGGGATATTTTAATACTATTGACAGGGACCTTCACATACTATGAAGAAAAAGATGCATGCTTCAAGATTCAGACTGAGGCTAGATGGTAGAGTGTTACATGGGCTACTCTGGTTAAACATGGTAGGCCACAAAATAAAACAAAGGGGGTGGCTGGTTTGGAAGGGTGGGTCAACAGATAAAAGTGTTTGGCCCCAAGCCTGGTGCTCTGAATCCAATCCCAGAGACTACCACACTGGTTGCTGCTTGCAGGATCTGGAACATGGGCCCCTTGTTTTATTACAGTATCACCAGATTTCTGCTTTCCAACTCTTTTACTGCCTAAGCTTGGCTGTCCTGGAACTTGCTCTGTAGACTGACATTGAACTCAGAGATCTGCTTGGCTTTGCCTCCTGGGATTAAAGGCTTGTACTGCCATGCCGAATCTAAGCTGGGTGGGATCTTGCCCAAAGGTCACCACATATTAAAATCCTTCTCCTCTGAATCCTCTAGAGCCAGGCTTCCACAGTTCAAATCACCCTCAGCAACAGTCTTCCATATTCCTACTAGGATGGCTCATTGAACCCCACTTACAGCATCCTACTGTTTTCCAAATCCAAAGTCCCCAAATCCTCATCCCACCATGGTAAGGCCTATCACATCGATACCTCAGTCAGTGGTACCAACTTCTGTCTCCGAAGTGACCAACAGCAAATACCCTTTCTGAAGGGGCTGCAATGTAGACTCTCAAGTCCAGGACATGTTCCCTTTGAGTGACTGTCACTTGGAACAGGGCCGATTTGGAAAAAAAAAATTGGGGGGGGGTAATTGAACTATGAGTATAGGGTCACCTTTGAGTGATTAGGGCAGTAGAAATTCTTTGTGACAGAATAGGAAAGAAGACCAAACCTGGCTTCTTTGATGGCCAAGGGACACAAAGAATCCCAGCCTTGGAATGCTTTACCAGTGCTCCATAGTAAAGGTGAAGGCAGTGGCAGCAATGCGCCCTGGGCTGCCTGCCTTCCTCTCTGTAGATAGCTTGCCTCAGACAGAGACCCCTAAAAGGGAGATAGTGATACTGTGCTATAAGGAGGTAATAGGATTCGTGGCCTTTGTGAAGAAGAGAGGATAAAGGGCTTTGACCATGGGTTCAGGGATGGGGGTTAAAGGGAGGAGTGAGATACCATTTAACCAGTGGAAAATCAGGAAACACCTTTAAGGGCATAGGCTCCACCAGCTCATATGGAGACACCTTTAAGGGCATAGGCTCCACCAGCTCATATGGAATATGCCCTGCAACTTGCATCTGGGAAGCTAGGCAGTGGTGCGCACACCCACTACAGCCTTGGTCCTTATCAGCAGCATACACAGATCTGTAGTAGCTCAGGAGTGAGGGTGGATTGGAGTTGGAGGAGTGGGACCATCCGTGCATCTCTCTCTCAGAGAGGGTGGAGATGGGATTTAAGAAGATTGACATTCCAATGCCCTCCTCCTACCAGCAGCTCCTGTCTCCAGCCCAGACCTAAAGGAGACACAGGCTGGTGGCCACCAACCAAGTCAAACTTGGGCGGTGAGGGATGGGCAGGGCCCCGGAAGGTGGCATTTGTGACTCTGGGGCCACACCTGCAGAGTCTGGTCCTGTGACCATGAGCTGGAAGCATAAAAGGCCCGGGCGGGCAAGGGCAGGCCTGCAGCTGGAGGTGTGCTCCAGAAGTCCCCCAACCTGTTGCTGGGTGCAGCGGGCTGTAGAGATGGGCCTTCACTCAGTCAAGACTTGCTGGCTGCTGTTCATGCTAGTGCTCACCGCGATCTTCTTCCTGGCTGAGCTGGTGTTGGGTTACCTGGGCAACTCCATCTCGCTGCTCTCAGACTCCTTCAACATGCTGTCATACCTGATCTCACTGTGCCTGGGCCTGGGATCCAGCTACATTTCGAGGAGGGGTCCCCGCAGCTCTGGCGCCACCTATGGCTATGTTCGGGCCGAGGTGGTGGGCGCACTCATCAATGCAGTCTTCCTCATCGCGCTCTGCTTCACCATCTTCATGGAGGCCGTGTTGCGCCTGGTGTGGCCAGAGCGCATCGAAAACCCGGAGCTGGTGCTTATCGTGGGCGCCCTGGGGCTGGCGGTCAACGTGGTGGGGCTGCTCCTCTTCCAGGACTGTGGCGCCTGCTTCTCCCGCTGCGCGCGGGGTCGTTGGACCCGCCCTTCTCAGCAGCTAAACCAGGGGGATCCTCTTGGCGCTTTGGAGTGTTCCCAAGAGACTGCGACAGCCACAGCTCCGGGCTCGGGCACAGCAGTGACTCTCCGGGGGGCCTTGGCCGAAAGAAAGCAGCAGGAGGGCGCGACCGTGTTCTCTAATGTAACAGGTACATTTCTTTTGCATCCTTCAGGACTGGGAGCACTTTGTTCTTTCCTCAATTCTCCCTCCTCCTCCTGGCATCTGGACCCCTTTACTCATCCACTACCTCTTTTTAGGCTCGTTTTCTTGACTGATTTATGAGAAAGCCCCTTCGCAGCCTGTTCTGCTTTTCTCTAACTTAATTCTCCATTTTCCCTCCCTCCTCATTCTCTTTCCTTGCCTGCCTTCTTCACCCCCTCCTCCCCGCCCCCTTTCCTTCCATTTCTCTCCTCCTTGACCCTGCAGTCCTTACTCTCCCCTCTCTTGTGGCAGTATTGATCTTGGAAATCAATTCTTTTGTTTTGTTTTGTTTTGTTTTGTTTTTCGAGACAGGGGGAAATCAATTCTTAACTATTGGGCAACAGAACATTTCCTATCCTGTCCCTTCTCAGGTGCCATCTGGATATGTTCCCCCTCCCCCCATCACTGTCAGCGCTATCCCCTGCCCCTTGGGTACTGAGGATCTGGGCGATAGGTGTAAGCTTATTCTTGTCCTGTTTTTAATTTGAATGCTGTGTGTGTGAAGTCCAAGGGTGGAGCTCTGGCTTCCTCTGGGTTGAAAGGTACCTATTTGGATTGAGTGTAGGAGAAGCAGGGACTCCTGTATGCTGAGAGGAATTGAAAAATAACAAAACTGCATTTTTGAGATCATTGGTTCTTTTTGTTTGTAGAACTCATACACAACACAAGGTTTCTTCTTTGAATGCAGGTGATTCCCTGAACATTGAGAATGAACCAGAAGAGAAGATGAAAAAAGAGAAGTCTGAAGCACTCAATATCAGAGGTAGGCTTGTCTGTGGGCTAGCTCCTGCTCCTTTCCCTGCCTCACCAGTCTGTGCTGTGAGTACTTCTGCTTTTAGGAAAGCAACAGTGTGCTGGGAAGTGGGTCAGTTACCTGCAGACCCTTTCCTCTTGCCTCATCATTGCATTGATTCTGAGGGAGAAGCTGGTTGCTAATGATTGATCTTTGCTCTAATTAAGCCATGCTATAGCTGCCTGTTCCTTGGCTGACCAGATCAGCACCATGTTCCTCTGAGTTGCACGTATGTGTCATGTTCCCCTGAGCTTCACCTATCAGTGTCATAACCTCTTGATTGCTACATATGTATCATATCCCACTGGTTCCTAGAGGTCCCTGTCAAGGGCTCCTAAGTTCCACTGAGTGTTGCATTCTACTGAGCACCAAATAATAATGCCATGTTCTCTTGACCTCCACATAGGTGCCATGTTCTCCTCATCTCCACATATGTATCATGTTCCCCAGATCCCCACATATCCCTGCCACGTTCTCCTGACTCCGACATATGTGTCATGTTATTCTCATCTCCACAGATGCATCATGTTCTCCTGGCCACCACATTATCAGTGAAATGTTTTCTTGAGCTCCACATATGAATATCATGTTCTCCTGATCCCAACATATCAGTACCATGTTCCCCTGGCCTCCACATGTGTGTCATATTCTCCTCAAATTCACTCTCCTATCAGGTTCTCATGAACTCTACATATCAGTACCAGGTTGGTCTGGTCTTCACACCTCAGGGTCATGTTCTCCTGATCTCCACATGTATATGTCATGTTATCCTCATATTCACATATGTATTGTGTTCTCCTGATTCCCACACCTGTATGTCACATTCTCCTGATCTCCACATATATGTGTCATATTATCCTCATATTCATATATGTATCATGTTCTCCTGATTCCCACACATCTGTGTCATGTTCTCCTGATTCTCACACATCTGTGTCATGTTCTCGTGAACTCTAAAACTCAGTGCCAGTTTGGTCTGATCTCCATTTAGCAGTGTCCATTACTGCTACTCATGGTTGGTTACTTTCGTGAATATTATTACTGACATGCATTTACTTGTTTTATGAAGATTGTATGTGTGTGTGTGTGTGTGTGTGTGTGTGTGTTTGTCTGTCTGTGTAGCTGGCAATGTCCATACTAAACACATGCCACACCATTGATCCATCCCCAAAGCCCCATTGCAGCTTATTATAACTGGCTAGGATTTGTTTTGAGACAGGGTCCTCTTATCAAGCCATGGCTGGCTTGGTTCTCAGTATGGAGCACAGACAGAGTTTGGACTTGTGGCAGTCCTCCTTTCTTAGTCCCCTTATTGCTGGAATTGCAGGTATTTGCTTGGTGTTGACTGTGATTCGCTAAAGGTGGAAAAACAAAACAACAAAAAAACAAAAGTGAAGTGGCCCCACTACTGAGCCTTTGTCCTGTGTGACAGCCCCACTACTGAGCCTCTGTCCTGTGTGACAGCCATTTTTTTTTTTTAAAAAACACAGTTATTTATGGTACGAATTTTCTGAGAAAGGGACTGTAACCTGATTAAAACTCTCATTTCCAGGTCCAAAGTTGGGGTTCTGGTGAGCCTTACTGAAAGCAATTAATGATCCACCTTCTTACCCCATATTCAAAGTCAGCTGTGCTGGGCATTCTGATGTATCTCTCTCACTGGACACTGCTGTAGCAGGCATCTCTCCTTTGTATCTTTTGGTTAGATATTCTCACTGTAAAGTGATCTTAGTCTTAGTTCTGAACATGTTAGTGTGTTTGTGTTTGTTTGTGTGTGTGTGTGAGTGCCTGTTTGTGTTGGGGGATGAACAGTGTCTTGCTCTCTATGTAGGCTGGTCTTAAGATTATAGCTTTCCCTACTCAGCCTCCCAGGGGCTGGGGTTACAGGTGTGGGTCACTCTGCCCAGATAATCCCCAATCTTGACTTTGATTGGTTTGACAAAGATGAAGTGAACTTCCACCTTCATGTGATTTAGGAGAACTCTGGGATGAGACTTAGATCCAAATTCTATAACAAAAAACTAATCACCCACAGAGTTCTTGCTTGCCCTCCCTTCCTCCCTCTCTCCTTCCCTCCCTTCCTCCTTCCTTCCCTCCTTCCCTCCCTCCCTCCCTCCCTCATCCCCTCATTCCCTCTCTCCTCTCCTGCAAGAGCCTCACATCTGATTATCAGAAGAGGTCTGTAGGAAAGACACCAAAAACAACAGTGACATAATGAAAGACCCAGAAAGTAAGGACTCTCACGTTCTGACTCAGGAAAGGCAACATCCCAAATCATTCAAGAGAAAAGGTCTTGATGTAAATCACATGAGGCTTTATTTGGGGAAAGCCAGAGCTCTGGGGACAACTCATATCCCGGAAGTGGATAGAGGAGTGGACCCTGAGGGAAAAGAGGACCCAGTTTTTATGGTCCCTCAAGGAGGAAAGAAGGAGGAGGGGGAGTAGGGGTTTTCCTGACCTAACAATATCTATTCTTTCTAAAGAAAAATGGGTACAAAGAAAATGTCATGGATATGAGGTAGATGGAATGGGTGCACAGAATAGGTACACAGAGGTTTGTCACGCTCAGATACACAGGTGCAAAGTGAAATTCTTACCACAAACACTTGGCAGTGAGCTGCATCTCAATCCATCAACCAACCCACAAACACTTGTCAGTAAGCTGTAGCAGTTGGCAAATACATGCATTCAGAAAACAGTAGGGGCAAGCACACAGATTCAAGAAATGTTCAGGCTCTTATGTTCAGCTATGTAAAGGCTTTCTGCTAATAGTAAAATCTCTTTTCCCAGTTTCAGGATCTTTGTGATCTGTTACATTTTTCTCAGGACCTTTCAATGTGAGGCCTTGAAACTCTAAATAAAGATTAAAAAAACCCCAAAAACCCAAAAATCTGTGACTCAATATGGGGATTTTCTTTTTGAAATATTGAGATGACATTATTTTGAGATCTTTTATAATGAAAACTCCTTTAAATTAATCTTCCTCCCTGAGGCTCAGTCATACACATGTCTCCTCCTCTTCCTCCTCCCGATCTCCTCTTCCACTTCCTCTTCCTCCCTCTCCCCTTCTCTTCACCTTCCTCCTCCTCTCTGTTTCTCTCTCCCTCAGCCAATCATCTATGTATCTATTAATTACCTATCAACCAATCTACTTACCATTTATTATATTCTATCTATTATTTATCTGCCCTGCTGTGTCCCTTGAAGATGCTTGTGGCCCGTCTGAGCCTTTCTCCATCTCAGGCTAAGCATGGCTCTGTCCCAATCTTAGAGCCTGGAGCCATGACTCAGGAGAAAGACCAGAGAATAAGATCAAGAACGACCTTGGGGAAGATGAACAGTCCTTCTCTCTACAGATAAGGGAACCTAATCCAGAGAGTGTGGTGACTTTCCCAAATCGCCCTGGCTATAGACTTGGGCTGTACTTTCAGCCCTCTTCTCACGCACATGGCTCTGCCCACACATGTCTTTGGCCTCCAGAAATGGATGACTTACTTCTCCAGTGGGCACATCCCACAGAATGGTTGCACCTTAACTACCTGTAAGCAAGATACAGCATCAGTTCTGTGGCTCTCAACTCCTGTCCCAGCCTTGCCTAGTGTGGTGTGCTTGATGGCTTTATGTCAATTTGACACAAGCTAGAGTTATGTGGGAAAAGAGAACCTCATGTGGGATTCTTGGGGATCACGTTTGGGAAACCTGGGGTAGGAACAGAAGCGTCTGTAGGACAGGCTGCAATGGCTCTCTCTTCAGACCTAGCATCCACCCTCTTCTAGCACTATGCTGCTGGTCCCGAGAGCTCCCACTATGTAGCCCAGGTTAGCCTGTAGCTAGCCAAGGCAGCCAAGTGCTGGGATTATAGGCGCAAACCACTGCTCTGGCTTTCCCTCCAGCTGTATGTCTTTGAGCCTTTACTGCCTGCCTCTAGGAAGGGCAGGGTGTAACCTCCATTAGACTCAAGAGAGGCTAAAAGTCCTAAGACAGGGACATCAAGAATGCAAAAGACACAGTAAGTTTTCCTCTTGGGACTAGATCTGGCTGCTGGAGGTGGGGACCAGGATCTCTGGAAGTTCCTGCTTCCTGACCAGAGTCCCCATCCAGACACTCGAGCTCAGCCATGCTTTCTGTGGCATTGTTGAGTGCTTTTGCTCTCCAAATTTCTAAGCATTTATAACAGAAATCCAACAACACTCCATTATTGTATTTTGTTTTAGACTAGGCCTTATCATTATGTAACCCTGGGTGGCCTGTAACTCACAGAGATCGGTCTGCTGTTGCCTCCAGGTTGCTGGAATTAAAGGTGTGCTCCATCATATACACTCACTTTGCCTAGCACCACTGTCTGGCCTGACACACCTTCTGCCTCCAACACTGCTCTGCTGGGATGCCACCCACTACTTCTTCCCTGGGTGGCTTTTTGGATACTCAGTCAGACTTTATGGTCTGGGCAGTTTCATAGTTTCTAAATATTTGTTTGTTGTGTTTGTGGTTTCTTGTTTTTTGTTTTTTGTTTTTTTTTTTCTGAGACAGTATATGGACAAAGGAGGCTAGGAGTCTCTTTGTATCCCAGGCTGGCCTGGAAATCTCCATATAGCCCAGCCTAACCCTGAATCTTCCATCCTTCGGCCTCAGCCTTCTGAATAGTTGGATTGTAGGTGGGTACCACCATAGCCAGTCACAGGAACTCTTTTTTAAAAAACATTTATTTATGGCATATGCATGTGTAAAATTAGGGGAAAGATTTTAG
Organism: Mus minutoides; assembly: GCA_902729485.2. Lineage (NCBI taxonomy): Eukaryota > Metazoa > Chordata > Mammalia > Rodentia > Muridae > Mus > Mus minutoides. Next base: position 3,142,055 of record LR749488.1, read on the forward strand.
GAGTCAGGGCTCTACTTTCTACCAGGGAGCTAGGGTGGGAGTTGGGGGTCAATCTCTAGCCATCAGGCTGGGCAGCATGGGCTTCTGCTTCTGAACCATCACCATGGGCTGTTGACGTGAACCTGATGATTTGAGGCTCTTGACTGGTGTGATTTTATGAGGTGTGCTGCGTCAGACCAAGACAGAGCCCACATGAGCATGAGACTCTTTCTAACATGCGCTGTTGCTGCTCCTGCTGCTCCTGCTGTTGCTTCTGTTGCTGCTGTTGATGATGCTGCCTCTCTGGTTCTGAGGTGCAAGATGCTGGTATTCCTTTCTGAAATGCAAACACTATGTGCCTACATTTTTAATCCTTCTGACCAGATATCACTGAATCTACTAAATTCTAATTTAATGTACACCTACAGCCCAACACCCAGATCTTTGCATATTTTCTGCAATTAATTGACTAAGACCATTAGGACCTACAGTGTTAATCCTTTCATATGAATTTTTAATTTTATGGGATTGTGGCAAATGGCTTTTTCTGCAGAGGAAACTTCACCAAAATCCCTGCTCCATGCCTTGGTATTGCAACCCTAAAATCAGCAATAAGAGATGAAGGGGGTTCCATCCCGCTGAGCTGATCAGGGACTCTGAAGGGGAGGTCCACCCCACACCTGACTCATGGAGTACAGAAAAGACACAAACTTTGAAGTCAGGCTCTGCGGTGCACTGTCTGCACTCCCAGCACTGGGATGCTGAAGCTGCAAGATTTGGAGTTTGAGGCCGGCCTAGACGACACATCCAAAATGAAGCAAAAGTTTAAAATAATGTAATGTACAGATGCTAGTGTGAAAGGATAAGGCATCATTTGCTCAGCTCCATTTCCCATGATGCCCTTTGATGGTGATAGTGATGTATCAGTGTCAGATGGTGACCAGTCCTCTTCCTGGGCTTTCTCGGTCCTGGCTTGTTGACCTGAGATTTTTGTTTAATTTTTTTTCCCTTTCCTTCTTTTCAATTAAAAAATTGAAATTAAAATACAATTATATAAAAAAAAAATACAATTATATCATTTACCTTTAAAATGATTTTCATTACATTTTGGTTTAGTGTGTGTTTGTGTGTGTGTGTGTGTGTGTGTGTGAAAATGCATGGGTGTGCATGTAGAAGTTAGAGGAAAAGCCGGGTGTGGTGGCGCACGTCTTTAATCCCAGCACTTGGGAGGCAGAGGCAGGTGGATTTCTGAGTTCGAGGCCAGCCTGGTCTACAAAGTGAGCTCCAGGAGAGCCAGGGCTATACAGAGAAACCCTGTATCAAAAAACCAAAAAAAATAAAAAATAAAAAAATAAAAAGCCGGGCGTGGTGGCGCACGCCTTTAATCCCAGCACTCAGGAGGCAGAGGCAGGTGGATTTCTGAGTTCGAGGCCAGCCTGGTCTACAGAGTGAGCTCCAGGACAGCCAGGGCTATAAAGAGAAACCCTGTCTCAAAAAACCAAAAAAAAAAAAAAAAAAAAAAAAGAATAATAATAATAATTTAGGGGACAGAGGCCATCTTACAGGAATCAGTTACTTTACTGTATCATGTGGGTTCTGGGAATCCACCCTAGGTTTGGTGATAGATGATCCCCCATTTACTTGAATCATCATATTGCTCTGACCTGAGACTTTGTTTTCTGAGCAGTTTGCTATTGTTATTTTGTCTGTTTTAAGATGGTCTCCCTATGTAGCTTAGGCTGTTCTCTGGTCTCAGCCTCTCAGTGCTGAGATTATAGGTATGCATCACATACTAGGCTTGAGTTTAAAAATTCTAACTTACTCAGCATTCTAACAGAAAGCAGCAGAAACCCTTTATGAGCTTGGAAGTCTGGATCACCGATCCTTGTGTTGCTCTGACAGGAAGCTGAGGTTTACTGGTCTGTGTTCCTTCCTGACAGGTGTTCTTTTGAATACGATGGGAGATACCTTGGGGTCTGTGGTTGTGGTCATCTCGGCTATCATCTTCTATGTTAAGCCTCTGAGAGGTGAAGACCCGTGTAACTGGCAATGCTACATTGACCCCAGTTTGACTGTTGTCATGGTCATCATTATCTTATCGTCAACTTTCCCACTGATCAAGGAGACTGCTGTCATCTTGCTGCAGATGGTCCCCAAGGGGGTCAACATGGAAGACCTGAGTAAGTGACCCACATATGGACAAGGACCACTAACACGTGCACATTGTTCAGAGGGTTGGGATCACAGGGCATCACTTGAGTGGGGGTGCGCTGAAGCATCCTGGAGTACCAGGTGATGCAGGCATGCTTCGTGTGGCTTTTGACCTGGCATGATAACTCTCAGCTCCAAGGTCCTTTGAAGTTCAATCTTCTAACTCATTTGCATAGTCTTGAGAGTGTAAAGCTTGGGTAAAACCCACTTGTGGGCTGTTTGACCTCACAACGAAGATGTATTTTAACTTTATTTAAACGCTCTGCAGGATCTTGCATTTTAAACTCCTTTTTCCCCACTGTAAAAGATAAGTCACTCACTGGTGGTCTAGATAATGCCTTCTAGTTAGTTGAAATTCGTGAGTCACAAAGTCCCTTGGTGGCACATTACACTGTAGAAAGGCAGTGTTGAATGGCTCCTGCCCTGTCTGGAGAGACAGCTTCTAGTTGGCTTTGCTCTCAGAGAGGCTAGATTCTCACCTTAGTTCTGTGCCTTAGAGGCTAAACACATCCCTAGAAGAAGCATTTCTGGTAAGTACTTTTGTTCTATGTCTCTAAACTAGTCCACATGTCTGTCTGTCCATCTATCTTTCATCCATCTCTTTATCTATTGATTTATAAATCATCCATTTATTTACTTATAATCTATCTATTTGTCTATCATCTATCATGAATGTATCTATCTATCTATCTATCTATCTATCTATCTATCTATCTATCTATCTCTTTGTCTGTCTGAGATTGGATCTCCCCATGTTATCCTGACTAGCATGGAACTGTCTAAGTAGAGCAGGCTGTTCTGGAACTGACTGTCCATGTGTAGCTTAGTCTTATTGGATTGGTCTTGAACTTGAAGTCTTTTTTGGCAGTTTCTTGGACTGGTCTTGAACTTGCAATCTTTTGTCTCAAGCTCTTGAGTTACTTGGTCTAGGCTAACACTGTGTGGGATAGGAAATCAGAAGGAAGGCTGGTTATGGGAACATGGAGTCTTGAGGGACAGCTCTTCTTTCTGTTGGCCTTGGTAAACAGACAGCCTTGAGGGACATGACTAGGCACACAGCCCCCCACCCCTCCCCTTGGTTCCAAGATTCTACTCCAGCACTCACTATTGGCTTTTGTTTGTTCCTGTCTGTTGTAGTGAGCCAGCTGTCTACCGTGCCTGGGATCAGCAGTGTGCATGAAGTGCACATCTGGGAACTTATAAGTGGGAAGATCATTGCCACTTTGCACATCAAACACCAGAAGGGCACAGAATACCAGGATGCCAGCAGAAAAATCCGAGAGATCTTCCACCATGCTGGAATCCACAACGTGACTATCCAGTTCGAAACCCTGGACTTGAAGGAAGCCCTGGATCAGAAGGACTTTTTGCTGACCTGCAGTGCCCCCTGCATCACCCAGAGCTGCTCTAAGAAGCTGTGCTGTTCCCCGGGGACACTGCCTCTGGCTCTTGCCAAAGGTTGTGCAGAGCACAATAGCAGGCCCTCTGGAGAGTTTTACCGAAGGATAGAAGCTCCAGAAGTGGCCATTGATGTGGCTTTGGATGGCTGTCCAAGGGAGCAGGGAGAGATTCTCAGCAAGACTCAGGAGAGACAGCATTATGAAAACAGTACTCATTTTTAGTGGGTTCCCACACAATTCAAACTGTCTGAACAGACACTAAGGTGTCACCAGCTCTGCTTATGGGAAGAGCTTTGTGGGTGTGTATCCTGTCAGTAGGGCTCAGCCCTTTGAGATGTTAGTGGAACAAGCCTGCTGATTTTCATGTGATGGATAACCCCTTTCTAGTACCCTGGGCATCTCATGGTTCTCTGTGACAATTTCAGTATGGACACGAACTTCCTAAAGCAGATTGCCCCAGTGTATATACCAGAGGTGTTGAAGGACTCAGTGACTATGACATGGGTCTTAAGTCAGTTTTGTCTGTCCTGTGGTGCTGGGGAATTGCATACATGGCTAGTGTATGCTGAGGAACTGCTCTGTTACTGAGATGAACCCTGTAGCCTTTGCTTTTAAACCCATCAGAACTTCTAGCTGACTGTCAAGTGAGCTCAAAACTTAAGTGGGTAGAAAAGAAGTTAAGCACCTTAACTATGCTTCCTTCTCTTCCCCTCAAAGATTGTAAAAGATGACCGTCAGCTACTTATAGCACTGCAGAAGTATATATTCTTAAGTCCATTCTTGGACCATGAGAAACGAACACCTAATAAATGAATGCAAAATGCATAGCTATTAATGTGGAAAGACAGATTGCCTCTTAAGACAGGAAGTGCTCAGCCAGGCGTGGTGGCACACGCCTTTAATCCCAGCAGTTGGGAGACAGGCAGGCGGATTTCTGAGTTCGAGGCCAGCCTGGTCTACAAAGTGAGCTCCAGGACAGCCAGGGCTATAAAGAGAAACCCTGTCTCAAAAAACCAAAAACAAAAAAACAAAAAAACAAAAAACCAAAAAAACAGGAAGTGCTCTCAAAACATTAGAGGGGGTACACTTTGCTGGGGTGGAGGGAAAGGTGGGTTCTGGTCCATCACTTTGCTTTGTGAGGTGGCTAATGTTTACTTCCTGCTGGAACTAAGCTGCATCCATGGTGTGTTCTTTCTCCTTTTCTTATTTACCAATTTATCATCTCTGAAAGTTTACAGGTAGGATTGTTGACACATCTAGTTCTGATAATGATTTTCTTATCCAGAATTCTTCACAGCCATCCTTATGATCACATTGATCTGTGCAGCATTGATCAGGGGGATATGAACCTTCTGGGAATGGGAGAATACTCATTCTTGCTAAACAAGAAGCTTGCTTGCCTTTGCTTTCATTAGGCATATTTGAAAGTATTTATTGCAGTTGGCAGCTAGTAACTGGGTGGAAAAGTTGATTTCCCATGAGAAATGAAAAGTAATTTGGTTGCTGACTTTAATATGTTCAGAGGCTCTTAGAGTTTATGTCTGTGACCCATGTTACTAAGTTCAAATAAATTATGATCTGATTCAGGCACATAACTGAACTGTATTGGTAGAAGAAAGTGCAGAAATGTCTGTCCTGTGTTTTTATACCTAGTTTGGCAGCCATGTTTAAATCAAAGCCCCAGAGGTATGACATGGCGGTACCTGATGGAGCCAACATCTTGTTAGACAAGTTTCAAGGCTCACTGAAAGTGGTCTTGTCCTAGGCTTTGATCCTACTGAGAAACTACATAGGATTCATCAGAAGTGGTGCACGGTCACAGAAAAGGCAGCCACACTTGTCAATGCAAGCATCATTTTAAAGAAAATGCCTTCATTGGGCATGGTGGCACATGCATATAGTCCCGGCTACTCAGGAGGCTGAGAGAGAAGAGTCTCTTGAGTCTAGGAGTTCAAAACTAGCCCAGGCAAGATGGCGAGATTAAGCGTGTTTTGTTTTGTGGTTTTAATATTAGTCTTAAATTTGGAGGCTGATGGGCAGCTGTGATCTGGGGTATTGGGAAATCATTGTTCCTTAGAAGTTGATTAGATCTAAACTAACCATCCTTAAGTAAATAGAAAAATATCTAAAGCCTTTCTAATTCCCAGAAGTTTGTTGTGTTAGATTATGTATGCACTTTATAAGCTAGAGGAGGAACAAAGACAAAGGTTCTACTTTAGGCACCAAACCTGTAAAGTAGACTTAACAGAGACCAGAGGATTCCCCAGGAAGCCCAGCGTGGGGATGTGCATACAGATGCTGCCACCACGCCAACTCTGTTCCATGCCTTAGTTGAAGCCAAAATAGAAATTTGTCTCTAATGTCCAAATCTCAAGTCATTGTGCCTTATTCGTAAAGGAAAGAATTATAATTTTACAGTTTCTTCTACCAGCTAAATGAATGTATTTTAGTTTGCATGTAAATAACATTCTTTAATTTCTGAAGTACTTGTTTTTTATGGAAAGAAAGTACACTTAGATCCAACATAATTAAGTTTAACCTTGATTGACACTCAACTAGCACATTATAGACAGGAACCAGTATGAAATACAGCTTTTTGAAGACAGCCAGCACATGTTTACTAATTGGACGTTAGTTGAAAGGGTTCGATGCTTTTGCTAACTGGCTGTGTTTACCACTTCCAACCCTGGCTGTCTGGTTTCTTTGTCTGGGGTTTCCTGGATCCTTGATTGTCTTGGTTTTTAAGTCTCTGAAGAAGAGCATGATGTTTTTCCCTCCCGGGATCAGCTGTGCACCTGGTGGACAAGACAACCTCGTTTCTTTGAGCAGGGCACACACTGACCTTCAGTTCATGTCCTGCATGCTCAGGTTCATTCTAGAGCCCCTTTTGCCTTCCTCCTTCCTGCCTGCCCTCCTCATTTCCCCTGGAAGGGGTGGTGCTCAAGCCCAGGGCCTTCAAGGCTGTGAGGTGTGTTTTACTGAGGAGCTACAATCCCCAAACCCAAAGAATAATTTTTAATAGTCTGTGTCATACCCTGTATAGGACAGGTCAGTATTAGGTGTCCTGCGTGCCGTCCTTCTCGGGTGTTTCATGCTCTCCTGGGTTTGTTTCTCTGTGGAGCTCAGCACTTCCTTCCAGTGTGTCAGCACCAGTCATAGGGAGGATTGCTTCCCTTCCCTTCACATCATCCAATCTTAGTTTTTAAAATTGGGCTATTTTTTGACAATTGGTTATTATAAACACACACAGGGATACAAATCTCCATTACACACACAGACCTTGCAAATTAGGAACTTCAAGATTCAATGGAGTGGGTGTTAGTCAGGGAGTTTCCATCTTGATACTTTGGCATTCTGAGCCAGGTGTGTCCAGGTCATATTATCTATTATTTAGTAGCATTGTTGATTTCTAGTCACAAATCCCAAATCATCTCCCCAACCTATGACAACCAAAAGTTCCTCTAGACAGTGTCATGTATTCCCTGGGGGGAAGTTTGGTACCCCTCTCTGCTTCTAAACTACGATCTATAATCATATTTAAACATTATTGATGGACCTTCTCCTCCCAAGCCCAATAGTGTTTCTTATTCTCCAGGATTCATAGCCCCTCCCCGCACCTTCCAGACTGGCCTAGAACTCTTCTGTCCTGCAGCCAAAGCCTCCTGAGTTCAGGGTTTATAGGCATCTGCCACCACATTTACATCAGGATTCACTCTTTACAAGCAGTATTTTAACTGGTCTTTCATTTCTGTGCTGTAGCTCGAAGCCACCCTTGCTACATGGACATGCACTTGGAGGGAAGCTCTTAGTAACCTGAGGCAGCCATTGAGCACATAGTGAGTTTGAGATTCACCTTTCTACATGAGACTTGAGTTAGGTTAGATTTTTTTATTTGGGTTTTGAATCTGGTTAGCAGTCACTCACAGCGTGCCTTCTGGAGAGCTCTGTCATTGCCCTATGTCCTGTCATCCTTTGTGCTTCTGAGTTTATTTCTACTCAAGTGACCATGAATGGGAACAAGGTGGTCAAACCAGGAAAGCAGTTTCTTAAGCAGAACCTGTATCAGATCCAAATCTTCAGTGTATAAAATGTTCTCAGCATTTGGAAAATACGTGTTATTTTCTGGCCTTTCCTCTCTTTCTAACTACCCTACCCTGACCCAAGACTTTTCCTATTTACATGGACTTTTCTTAGCTAGGTGGGACTGGCGCCTTCAGGCCAGAGATTATGAATGGACTTTGAACTGGAGTGAGCACTATCCAGAATGGATTGACAAGGGAGAGCCATCCCTTCCTGGAGGCTCAAGGCTCACATACATTAAACAAACAAACAAACAAACAAACAAATAAAATATAAATGAATGAATGAATGAATGAATGAATGAATGAATGAAGAAAAGTTCTTTTAGCATTTAAATAGCTAGGGAAACTAGATTTTTCTTTTCCATGGTCCCACTGTTCTCCATGTTGAAATGCTTCCACCAAGTGGCTGCTTTAGAAATAGCACTTCACATATTTAAATTCTAAATGAGCAGAGATGAGGGCTTCTATTTTTTTCCATTTTCTTCCAGTCTTGAATTAAAATTTTAAGATCATTTCTGAATAGCTTAGATTCAGCCTAAAACATGCAGAGAAATTTTGTGTGTGTTATTTATACCATCATTAGTCCACATCAATGACTATCTAAAATTTTATTTGTGTAGTTGTATTTTATAAGCTCAAAACAATCTTTGTCCATTAAGAACTTAACGTCTTATAGCTCTGGAAGTAAGTACATCATACAGTGTCACTCAGCAACTTCTTCTTAATCTAGAAAAAGTGAAAAGGCTACTTTCCACATTCTTTAGAGTATATTATACTATAATAATACATACTAATATAATAATACATATATAATAATACTGTACTCAAATAATATATAATATGCATGATCATATATAGTGTGTGTGTGTGTGTGTGTGTGTGTGTGTGTGNACCCCTAACCCTTTCTTTCCTGAGTCATGGTTACACTGTAGAGCCCAAGGCTAGCCTTGGACTCTGGATTGCTCTGCCTCAGTTTCCACAGACTGGAATTATAACTGTCACCCCAGCTCTCCTAGATTCTTTCTTTGCATTTACTCCTACTTTGTTGTTCCTGGATCACAGGGTGCAAAGTTTGTGGGGAGAAAAAAACTAAGTAGCGCTGCCATCTCCTGGATGCAGGGTCATTGGGGCGGCTGCAGTGCTGCTCCTGCGTGACTGGGCTGTGGGCTAGTCTTTTCTTTTCTTTTTTTTTTTAATGTCATTCTCTTAATTATATATTTTTTTCCAACTTTTATTAGATATTTTCTTCATTTACATTTCAAGTGTTATCCAGAAAGTTCCCTATACCCTCCCCCCTGTTAGCTAGTCTTAACTATACGCCCTCGCTCCTGTTGCATTTACTCTGTTATCCTATGCAGTGCTGTGGTCTATCAGTGAAAGTGGAGAGGCAGAGCACTATACAGGGAGGCACTATTTCTTCACTGTTTGGTTGATGTCTTGAGGTTCTCCATCAGATGTTAATTTGTGGTGGTAGCTTGAGGTCGGACATCCAGCTTATGTTCTTCCCCTGTGCTGCTGTCTGTCTTCTGTCGTAGAGTTTCAAGTGTCTCCTTGATGAGGATGTCATTTCTTCTCTTTATGTTGAATTAACAGATATTGAAATTTTCAGGTATGCGTGTAAGTTAAGACTTCATCATACTTTGTTCTTTCTTTTTAATTTTTGAAAGTGGTCTGTTAGAGTGATTTCAGACCTTCATCAGATAACAAAACCCGAGAGTACACAGAGCTCTTGTATAAAGTAGCATGGTATTTCCATGTTGTCTGCTCCTATCCTTCCTTGTATTCTGTGTGCTAAGAATCCTCTCTGGATTACTTACAATACCTAATACGCTATAAATAGTTGTCCTGTTTAGGAAGTAATAATGAGGCATCTGTACATTTTCAAGATAGAGCAGTGTTTTGCCACATGCATCTTTAAGATATAGTTTGCTCAACTGAACCTTTGAAAGGCTTTTTACAAAGAACTTATTAGTCTAAGTTATGATTAAATTCTTTGAAATGACATTGAAATATTCATAGATGTTCTGAGATACATCTATTCCTCTTTTTCTTTTCAGGCTAAAGTAACTGAAGCTGTAGAATGTTTACTGTCCCTGAAAGCTGAGTATAAAGAAAAAACTGGGAAGGAGTATGTCCCTAGCCAGCCCCTAGCATCTCAGAACTCACATTCAAATCCTGTCAGTAATGCTGAGCCTGCTGGATTAGAGAAACCAGAAGCCAAAGTGCTATTTGACAGAGTGGCTTGTCAAGGAGAAGTAGTTCGAAAACTGAAAGCAGAAAAGGCCTCTAAGGTCAGTGTGGGGTTTCCTTTGTGGTCCTATTTTCTATGTAGCCATGTGTATCTGGTGACTGCTTTTAAGACAGTGAGTACAGTGCATAGATCATCTATTTCCTGGTACTCTAGGCTCATTTTGTCTCGTTTATAACCTTTCACTTATTTTCTTAGTGTTTTTTAAACTATTGTGTCTACAAACTGTTGCCATTAATTAATTGTTCATTGACCTCGTATATATGGGAGTGGCGTTTGTTAACATAGGCCAGGCCTGTGACTTGTGTTGCCTGATGTCCTCCTTTGTCCCCCTTTGTTACCCTGAAGGATCAAGTGGATTCAGTGGTACAAGAACTTCTTCAGCTGAAGGCACAGTACAAGTCACTGACAGGAATTGAGTATAAGCCTGTGTCTGCTACTGGGGCAGAAGTCAAAGATAAGAAGAAGAAAGAAAAAGAAAATAAATCTGAAAAGCAGAATAAGCCTCAGAAACAGAATGATGGCCAAGGGAAAGACTCTTCCAAAAGCCAAGGCAGTGGGCTGTCGTCAGGTGGAGCAGGAGAAGGGCAGGGGCCTAAGAACATGTGCTGAAACATGTTTCTGAATGAATTCAGTTCTAAAGAGATTTTGTTTTTAACATTTGCAAATGTTGGTTTATTATCATCAAGACAGAATGCTCATATTACATTGTCAACAGATAACTTTTATTTGATGTTAAAAATAGGTAGCACATCATCTGCTCACCTTAGACTTTTAGAAGTCACTATAGTTTTCCACCTGGTGTTTCCCCTACCAGGGAAATGAATTGGTCACCACTGTCACAGGTTGAGTATCTATCTTGACTGCTCTGTTGTTGTGAAGAGATAGCATGACCAGAGCAGCTAACAGAAGAAGGAGTTAGTTGGAGCTTCATGGTTTCAGAGCAATAGAGGTCATGATCATCTTGGCATGGAACATGGTCTCAGGTGGCAGGCAACCAGGCAGGCAGGCAGGCAGGCAGGCAGGCAGGCAGGCAGGCAGGCACTGGAGCAGAGGAGCAGGAGCTGAGCATTTCTTGATGTGCTGGCAGAAGGAAAAACAGACTGTGCCTACCATAGGCTTTTGAAATCTCAGAGCCCAACCCCAGTGACACACTTCTTCCAACAAGGCCACACTTCCTAGTCCTTCCTAAACAGTTTACCAACTGAGATCCAAATTTTAAAATATCTGAGTCTCTATGGGATGCTCAGCTGCTAAAGCCTAGACAAACTGTGCAGAGTGTAGAAAGCTCTGAAGTCTGAAGCTATTACATTCCCAGATATACCGGGATATACTAAACTAGTACTAGTGTGTTGTGTGTCTCTTGAAAGAATAGCTATAAATAAACATAAATATTCCTTTCAGCAGCAGCATAAAGACACATTGCTTTGTGTGTTTTTTATTGTCAAGCAGACGTTTTTCATAAGGAATAAATAAGAATTTTGTTCCCTATACGATTTTGAAGTTGGCAGTTTAAATATAAAACAGCTGGTTTAAAAACCAGAGAGTGGGAGCAGGTCGGTGCAGGTCTGTTCCTGGACTGCAAAGGGTCGCCCAGACCCTGTCAGCGCAGACCAGCCCACGGACTGCAAAGGGTGAGTGAGCGAACAGCTGAACAGTGCACCTTTGCGACAGAAACAGCCTGAGACTCTAGACATCCAGGTTCCCTACCCGCCTAAGGAGAGTTCTCTCTCAGTCTGGGGGAGGGCCTTCCCTGCAGGAATTGGTAAGAGAGCCATATTGTGCCCAGGTCGCTCAGAAACCAGTCTGTTCAGGTCAGCTCAGGGACTACAAAGGGTCCCACAGAGCCCAGTCTGTGCAGGTGAGTGTGCAGACCGCAGAGGCAACACCTCTTTTAGGACAGGCCCTTTATAGGATTTCAACACTACCTAAGAGGCAGGTCTGAACACCAAAATTTCGTGCACTTTCCCTGCAAAAAGAGAGCTCACCTGCTGAGACTACTCTGACCACTGAGAGTCAGGAGAGAGCTGGGCTCCCAGGTCTGCTGACAGAGACTAACAGAATCACAGGAGAAACAAGATCCAATCAGAGACAACTATAACAACCAACTCCAGAGATTATCAGATGGCAAAAGGCAGACTTAAGAATCTTAATAACAGAAATCAAGACCACTCACCTTCTTCAGAACCCAGCACTCCCACTTCAGCCAGTCCTGGATACCACAACACACCCGAAAAACAAGACTTGGATTTAAAATCATATATCATGGTGCTGGTAGAAGACATGAAGAAGGACATGAAGAAGGACATGAAGAAGGACATGAATGACTCACTTAAAGAAATACAGGAGAACAATGCTAAAGAGGTAAAAGTCATTAAAGAGGAAACACTAAAATCCTTTAAAGATCTATAGGAAAACACAACCAAACAGGTAATGGAATTGAGTAAATCCATCCAGGACCTAAAAAGGGAAATAGAAACAATAAAGAAAACCCAAAGTGAGACAACTTTGCAGATAGAAACACTAGGAAAGAAATCAGGAACCATAGATGTGAGCATCAGCAACAGAATACAAGAGATGGAAGAGAGAATCTCAGGTGTAGAAGATTCCATAGAGAACATGGCCACAACATTCAAAGAAAATGCAAAATGCAAAAAGATCCTAACTCAAAACTCCCAGGAAATCCAGGACAAAATGAGAAGACCAAACCTAGGAATAATAGGAGTAGATGAAAAAGAAGATTTTCAACTTAAAGTGCCAGCAAATATTTTCAACAAAATAATAGAAGAAAACTTCCCAAACCTAAAGAAAGAGATGCCCATGAACATATAAGAAGCCTACAGAACACCAAATACACTGGACCAGAAAAGAAATTCCTCCCGACACATAATTATCAAAACAACAAATGTACTAAATAAAGATAGAATATTAAAAGCAGTAAGGGAAAAAGGTCAAGTAACATATAAAGGCAGGCCTATCAGAATTACACCAGACTTCTCACCTGAGACTATGAAAGCCAGAAGATCCTGNATCTATGCTCCAAATACAAGGGCAGCCACATTCATTAAAGAAACTGTAGTAAAGCTCAAAGCACACATTAAACCCCACACAATAATAGTGGGAGACTTCAACTCCCCACTCTCACCAATGGACAGATCCTGGAAACAGAAACTAAACAGAGACACATGGACACTAACAGAAGTCATGAAACAAATGGATTTAACAGATATCTACAGAACATTTTATCCTAAAACAAAAGGATATACTTTCTTCTCAGCGCCACATGTACCTCTTCCAAAATTGACCATATAATTGGTCACAAAACAGGCCTCCACAGAAATATTGAAATTATCCCATGCATCCTATCTGACCACCATGGACTAAGGCTGATCTTCAATAACAACATAAATAATAGAAAGCAAACATTCTCATGGAAACTGAACAACGCTCTACTCAATGATTCCTTAGTCAAGGATGAAATAAAGAAAGAAATTAGGGCTGGTGAGATGGCTCAGCGGGTAAGAGCACCCGACTGCTCTTCCGAAGGTGATAAGTTCAAATCCCAGCAACCACATGGTGGCTCACAACCATCCGTAATGAGATCTGGCTCCCTCTTCTGGAGTGTCTGAGGACAGCTACAGTGTACTTACATATAATAAAACAAAATAAATCTTTAAAAAAAAAAAAAAAGAAATTAAAGACTTTCCAGAGTTTAATGAAAATGAAGCCACAACGTACCCAAACTTATGGTACACAATGAAGGCGGTCCTAAGAGGAAAACTCATTGCCCTGAATGCCTCCAAAAAGAAACTAGAGAGAGCATACACTAGTAAGTTGACAGTACACCTAGAAGCTCTAGAACGAAAAAAAGCAAATTAGTCCAAGAGGAGTAGAAGGCAGGAAATAATCAAACTCAGGGCTGAAATCAATCAAGTAGAAACAAAAAGAACTATTCAAAGAATTAACCAAACCAGGAGCTGGTTCTTTGAGAAAATCAACAAGATAGATAAACCCTTAGCCAGACTCACTAGAGGGCACAGGGACAGTATCTTAACTAACAAAATCAGAAATGAAAAAGGAGACATAACAACAGAACCTGAGAAAATCCAAAACATCATCGGATCCTACTCAACAAAGCTAGAAAACCTGGAGGAAATGGACAATTTCCTAGACAGATACCAGGTACCAAAGTTAAGCCAGGATCAGATTAACGATCTAAACAGGCCCATTTCCCCTAAAGAAATAGAAGCAGTCATCAATAGTCTCCCAACCAAAAAAAGCCCAGGACCAGATGGATTTAGTGCAGAGTACTATCAGACCTTCAAAGAAGACCTAATTCCACCTCTCCTCAAACTATTCCACGGATATAGAGACAGAAGGTACTCTACCCAATTCATTCTATGAAGCTACAATTACTCTGATACGTAAACCACACAAAGATCCAACAAAGAAAGAGAACTTCAGACCAATTTCCCTCATGAATATCGATGCAAAAATACTCAATAAAAATCCTCGCAAACCCATCCAAGAACACAGTGTACTGGCTAGGTTTGTGTCAACTTGACACAGCTGGAGTTATCACAGAGAAAGGAGCTTCAGTTGGGGAAATGCCTCCATGAGATCTAGCTGTGAGGCATTTTCTCAATTAGTGATCAAGGTCCCCTTGTGTGTGGGACCATCTCTGGGCTGGCGGACTTGGGTTCTATAAGAGAGCAGGCTGAACAAGCCAGGGGAGGCAAGCCAGTAAAGAACATCCCTCCATGGCTTCTGCATCAGCTCTTGCTTTCTGACCTGCTTGAGTTCCAGTCCTGGCTTCCTTGGTGATGAACAGCTGTATGGAAGTGTAAGCCAAATAAACCCTTTCCTCCCCAACTTGCTTCTTGGTCATGATGTTTGTGCAGGAATAGAAACCCTGACTAAGACACACAGCAAAATGATCATCCATCATGACCAAGTAGGCTTCATCCCAGGAATGCAGGGATGGTTTAATATACGGAAATCCATCAACGTAATCCGCTATATAAACAAACTCAAGGACAAAAACCACATGATCATCTTGTTAGATGCTGAGAAAGCATTTGACAAAATCCAACACCCTTTCATGATAAAAGTCTTGGAAAGAACAGGAATTCAAGGCCCGTACCTGAGCATAATAAAAGCAATCTACAGTAAACCAGTAGCCAACCTCAAACTGAATGGAGAGAAGCTGGAAGAAATCCCATTAAAATCAGGGACTAGACAAGGCTGCCCACTGTCTCCCTACCTATTCAATATAGTACTTGAAGTCCTAGCCAGAGCAATTCGACAACAAAAGGAGATCAAGGGGATACAAATTGGAAAGGAAGAAGTTAAAATATCACTGTTTGCAGATGATATGATAGTATATATTCCGGACCCCAAAGATTCCACCAAAGAACTCCTAAACCTGATAAACAGCTTCAGTGCAGTAGCTGGATATAAAATTAACTCAAACAAATCAATGGCCTTTCTCTACACAAAGGATAAGAGGGCTGAGAAAGAAATTAGGGAAACAACACCTTTCACAATAGTCACAAATACTATAAAATACCTTGGTGTGACTCTAACTAAGGAAGTGAAAGATCTGTATGACAAGAACTTCAAGTCTCTGAAGAAAGAAATTGAAGATCTCAGAAGATGGAAAGATCTCCCATGCTCATGGATTGGCAGGATTAATATAGTCAAAATGGCTATCCTGCCGAAAGCAATCTACAGATTCAACGCAATCCCCATCAAAATCCCAACTCAATTCTTCACTGAGATAGAAAGGGCAGTTTGCAATTTCATATGGAATAATGAAAAACCTAGGATAGCAAAAACCATTCTCAACAATAAAAGAACCTCTGGGGGAATCTCCATGCCTGACATTAAGCTGTACTACAAAGCAATTGTGATAAAAACTGCATGGTACTGGTACAGCAACAAACAGATAGATCAATGGAATAGAATTGAAGACCCAGAAATGAACCCACACACCTTTGGTCACTTGATCTTTGACATCCCTCGATTTTGGTAGGTCACCTTTTTCCTGTCGTAAAAGTTGTTTACCACGACCGTGTTGACCGCCAATAGTACATCTTCTTACGCTTAACTGGGTAAGAATAGGGGAACATGTTTCGAATTCAGATTCACCTAGTTTCTGGAGGTGTATTTTGGTCTCTGTGACTTTAAATATCTCGAGAAAGTGGGGAAAACCCTTGAAGATATGGGCACAAAAGAAAGATTCCTAAACAGAACAGCAATGGCCTGTGCGGTCAGATCAAGAATTGACAAATGGGACCTTATGAAATTGCAAATCTTCTGTAAGGCAAAAGACACAGTCAGCAAGACAAAAAGGCCACCAACAGATTGGGAAAGGATTTTTACCAATCCTAAATCTGATAGGGGACTAATATCCAACATCTACAAAGAGCTAAAGAAGCTAGACTCCAGAAAAATGAATAACCCCATTAAGAAATGGGGTACAGAGCTAAACAAAGAATTCTCAATTGAGGAAATCTGAATGGCTGAGAAACATCTGAAAAAATGTTCAACATCCTTAATCATCAGGGAAATGCAAATCAAAACAACACTGAGATTCCACCTCACACCAGTCAGAATGGCTAAGATCAAAAACTTAGGTGACAGCAGATGCTGGTGAGGATGTGGAGAAAGAGGAACACTCCTCCATTGCTGGTGGGATTGCAAGCTTGTACAACCACTCTGGAAGTCAGTCTGGCGTTATCTCAGAAAATTGAATATAGTACTACCAGAGGATCCAGCAATACCTCTCCTGGGCATATACCCAGAAGATGTTCCAATTGGTAAAAAGGACACATGCTCCACTATGTTCATAGCAGCCTTATTTATAATAGCCAGAAGCTGGAAAGAACCCAGATGTCCCTCAACAGAGGAATGGATACAGAAAATATGGCACATCTACACAATGGAGTACTATTCTGCTATTAAAAAATCTTAAATACTTTAAGAACCCGTTTACCTACTTAGACCTCCTGTATTAGGAATCACTCCATTGGGTTAGTGTTTTCTTCAGTAACCTATACGTGAGTGACTATTTACCTATAATCGGGTCTATGAATCTTGTGGGTTCTATGTTAGACGTTTTGTGTACTTTTAGTTCTTCCTTCTGGTTGCACTGGATACTTCATTCCTTCTTTGAATAGGAAACAAAATACCCATGAAAGGATTTACAGAGACAAAGTTTAGAGCTAAGATGAAAGGATGGACCATACAGAGACTAACCCACCCCGGATCCATCCCATAATCAGTCACTAAACACAGACACTATTGCATAAGACAGCAAGTGTTTATTGAAGGGACCCTGATATAGCTGACTCCCACAGAAGTGGATGCTCACAGTCATCCATAAGAGGGAGCACGGGGCCCACATTGGAGAAGCTAGAGATAGAACACCAGGAGCTGAAGGGGTCTGAAACCCTAGAAGAAGAACAACAACATGAACTAAACAGAACCCCCAGAACTTGAGCCTCTAGCATCATATGTAACAGAAGATGGCCTGGTCAGCCATCATTTGGAGGAGAGGCTCCTTGGTACTGCAATCTTTATATGCCCCAATACAGGGGAACGCCAGGCCAAGAAGTGGGAGTGGGTGGGCAGGGGAGCAGGGAGGAAGGGGGAGGGGACTTTCGGAATAGCATTTGAAATGTAAATTAAGAAAATATCTAAAAAAAACAAACAAAACCAGACAGTGAAATGTATGTCCTTTTTCAGTGTTTTTCTTTCTGTTTAAACAGTGTGACAGGCTTCCAGTCATGGCTTCTGTTTTTTTTTTTTGGGGGTTTTTTTGGTTTTTTTGAGACAGGGTTTCTCTGTATAGCCCTGGCTGTCCTGGAACTCACTTTGTAGACCAGGCTGGCCTCGAACTCAGAAATCCGCCTGCCTCTGCCTCCCGAGTGCTGGGATTAAAGGCGTGCGCCACCATGCCCGGCCAGTCATGGCTTCTTAGAAAATACTTCAATGTTATTACTGAGGTAGTTTGGATTTTAGATTTATTTATTTATTTATTTATTTATTTATTTATTTATTTATTTAGCTATAGATCAAATTTAGCTACCTCTCATGTTTATGTACCATCTCCTTAATGAACACAGAATCTATTCCTGTTTTTGTCTATTAACTTAGCTCAGTAACAGTATAGAAAAGTTGGCAAGAGTTAGAGCCAAGCTTTCTATGTAGCTCGGGCCTGCCTTGAACTCAGTCTTTCTGCCTCATCATTGCTTTTGAGATTATAAATGAGCACACCTCCATGCCCAACGAAGGTTGAGGCTTTGAGGAAAATAGTACTGTCAGGAATAGGAATTTAGGTGTGGGTAGGAAATCTAGGACCAAAGAAAGGGTCTTTCACTTCTAGGCAAGTATTCTACTACCAAACCCCAGTACTGTGCTGGGTTAGTTGGGGTTTTCTTAGGTTTGTTTGTTTGTTTGCTTGTTTGTTTAATTTAAATGTCACTTGTTTTTACAAACATCCACCTCTGCATCTTCTATATAGTATATTTTAAAATATAAGTGCATATTCACTTATATGTGAGTACTTATTTGAGTGTGTTTAGTGGGTGGCTGCTGTTCTTATTACTTTTTACATTTAATTTCAGTGAGACACTGATCTTTTTAGCTGGCAAGTTTTTTTGTAGCGAATATATGTGAAAAGACTTGGTCTTTACCAACTATATTTTAACTGAAAAAGAATTTGCTTAAAAAATAAATAAATAAAAGTCTTGTTTTAAAATCATAGTTCTAAACAGGTTGGCCTTGGCAGTTTTCATGGACAATGTCTTTCCAACTTCTGAAGAGCTGTTTTAATGCTCCCACATGCCCATGATCTCAGTACTTCTGAGACGGGCAGGAACAGTGCTTCAAGTTTGGGCCAATCTGATGTGCACATCAAGTTATAGCCCAGCAGGGACTAAGCAGTGAAACCCTCCCTGTGTTAAAAACAAAGATGAAATGGTGTCTAGATCTAAAACATTATTATGGAAATAAATGTAAAAGATGCAAATAAATGACTGAAAATTAAGAAAACTCCCCTCTTTTGAGCTTACAGTCTTATTTTCAGTTTAGCCTGCTGTGGTTTGAATGTATTCCCAAAGACGATATGCTAGGAACTTGGTCCCCAGTTTCTAGAGAGAATAGCATCTAATGGTGGAACCTATCAGAGAGAAATTAAGTAAGCTGAAGTTGAAAGAATAGGATCTTGTGATGGTGTTAAATGGCTTTAGGACAGTCACCATCAGCAGTTTTCTCATGTCTTGCTGTGTCCTGTCATGCCCAAGATAGGCCTCTAGAGGGCCCCACCATCCACAGGACTGATGCTGGCATCAGGCAGCACCAAGACCAAAGAAAATAAGTTCTGGTCTTTAGATGACTTGGTCTCAGTATTTTCAGCATAAAAGCAGTTGCCAAATAAAGGATTCTTGTTTTCTTTTGCATGTCTGCAGATTGGGTCTTGAAGCAAAAAAAGAAGAAAATCTTGCTGAATGGTACTCTCAAGTGAGTATGTCTTCAGTTGGCTTGTATGTTAGCATTTCTCAATTCTCCAGTTTGTTTTGCGTTTATATTCTAAAGTCTAGGGAGAAAGGTAGTCGTAAACTATGTGATTCCCTCCTGAGCCTGTGTATGTGTGTGTTCAATAATATGCATTTCTGTGTGTATGTGCACATGTGGAGGCCAGAAGACAACCTTGGTTTACCTTCAGAAAAGCTGTTCACCTCTTTAGAGACAGATCTCTCTTTGGCCTGGGCTGACCAATCAGGGTAGTCCATCTGTAACCCAGAGACCCTTTTATCTCTGCTCTTCTTCCTTCCCCAGCATTCAAAATACAAGCACACCTCTTACTCCACCATGCCTGACATTTTAGGGGTCTCAGGATCAGTCTTCTTGTGTGCAAGGCAGACATTTTACCTACTCCCGTGCATCTCCCATGATGCCCATTACAGTAGCTATCATGTATCAGATGTGGTGGCACACTCATGGCACTCTAACACTTGGAAGATGACGGCAAGAGATTTTGAGTTCCAGGTTTGCTGGCCTACATAGTGAAACTGTCTTAAAATAAAAAATAAAAACAAAAGTAGGCTGAGGATGTAGCTCAGTGATAAGTCTGCAGACTTAGAGTCCTTTATGCGTTGTCTGTCCATGTAAGAAAGTCTGCTTTCTCTCCACATTAAGGAGAGTGTTTCCAAGCTGAGCATATGGTGTAGCCTGTAAGAGACTATCCTAGTCTAAGAGTGAGCTCCAAGACAGCCAGGACTACCCAGTGGACCCCTGTTTTGAAAGACCCAAACAAACAAACAAACAAATAAATAAATGAGGTGTGTGCCATTTCTAGATAGGAACTTTGATTACCACATGCTCTTGCCTTTGCAGTAGAGTACTGGTTCAGTATCTAAGGCTTTTGTCTTCAAAAGGTCATCACAAAGTCCGAGATGATTGAATACTATGACGTGAGTGGCTGCTATATTCTCCGTCCCTGGTCGTACTCCATCTGGGAATCCATTAAGGACTTCTTTGATGCCGAGATTAAGAAGCTTGGGGTTGAGAACTGCTACTTTCCCATATTTGTGTCTCAGGCTGCATTAGAGAAAGAGAAGAATCACATCGCTGACTTTGCTCCTGAGGTAAACTGCAGTTTTCTTATAAACTCAAAAGTATATTTTCAGTAGAGTTTAGTAACCAACTAAGAGAAATGCAGGGCTATTCCTTTTTTCTTTTTCTTTTTCTTTCTTTTTCTTTTTTTTTCTTTTTAAATAAAGTCCTATTTCTTCTACCCTTATAACATGTTTGGTTGCATTCATATCCTCTGACTGGATGGTTGCCCATTTCCTTATAGTAACAGCAGCAAGAATTTGAACTTTCTTCAGTTGATGAGAAAACATAAAAAACATAAAAGTTGATATGTACTTATGTTCTTCAAAAACAACCTTAAAACTGTGTCACCTATGGCTTTTACCTTCCTAGGTTTCTTGGGTTACAAGATCAGGAAAAACAGAGTTGGCAGAACCAATTGCCATCCGCCCTACCAGTGAGACAGGTGAGAGTGTGTTGCCTCATTATGTTGACTTTAAAGGTGAATTAAAAAAATAATTTCTGACGATGCAGTACAGTGCTTCTCTAATAATGTTCATGGAGTCCCAGGTTTAATTACCAATGCTCCTTTAAACTGGGCATCATGGTGGTACGTGTAACTCACCTACAGGTGGAGGCAAGAGGATCAAGTATTCAAGGCTACCCTCAGCTCCATAATGAGTGCTATACCCATATGGGTTATGAAAGACTCTTCCCCAAACCCAGGGGAAGGAGGAGGAGAGAAGACAGCAGTGGAGGGAGCAGCATGGGCGTTCTAGGCATGGCAGTGATGCTGCCTTTCTTCCTGAGCTCCAGGCATGAGCTCTGGGAAGTCTAGCAGGACCGTGTTGGTTTTTAACTCATCCTGCTATCTTGTCATGTCAGTCCTACCTGTATTTTAAGTATTAATGTCAGAAAATTAGCTAACCAGTACATGTAGTGACATTCTATAGTATGTGTTCTTGTAGTAATTATCTTCAAAGACAAAATAATATAAAATTAATGCCTCTGTTTCCTTATTTTAGGGAGCAAGATCACACCATTTAGGCCAGAATTTCTCCAAAATGTGTGAAATAGTTTTTGAAGATCCCAAGATACCAGGAGAAAAGCAGTTTGCATACCAGTGCTCCTGGGGCCTGACAACTCGAACCATAGGTGTGATGGTCATGGTCCATGGGGACAACATGGGCCTAGTGCTTCCACCCCGAGTAGTGTCTGTCCAGGTAAGGTAAGTGTCTCTGCTTATCCTTTCTTTTGTAAGATTATAGACCACGCTTCCAAAGGAAGTTTGAAAGGGTAGATTTTTCTGATACAGAAATAATAGAAAATTCAGCCTAGGCCACTATATTGTAAAAATATTTGTACATTGGTATTATTTATTGTCTCAAGAATTTTAAAAATTACTTCATTGAAAACTTTTAAATTTATCATTAGGATTTTTTCATTTTATTTTCTGTATGAATGTTTTGTCTGCCTATATGTTTAAGGACCACATGCATCCTTGGTGCCCAACAAGATCAGAAGAGGGCGTTGAATCCCATGGAACTGGTGTTAGCGATGGATGTGAACTACCATGTATATGTTCTTAATTGCTGAGCCATCTCTAGCCCTAAAACTTTCTTTAGAAATAATTTTTGAATATTATTTAGAATTCCTTTAACAAAACATAGTAGGTTAAAAGTATTAATAAGTGATATTTAAATATTTGGTACATGTTGGAGACAGATTAGAAATCACATAGATTTATTTGTGATAAGATTCAATTTTTGGAAAGGAGATTGAGGATCGTGTTAGCAATAAATTAGTTCATGCTGGATACCTGAGAAGGAAATGTCTGCACTAAACCTCCAAACCAGACTGGAAAGCCGTTCATACCAGCTTTCTGTGGGCATGGCTCAAAGACCTGGGTCTGGAGAAACGGTTAGTCAGGTAAGATAGCATACTGCTACTCTTGCCGAGGACCCAGGTATGGTTCTCTGTGCCCATATCCGGCAGTTTACAGCCTCCTCTGATGCTAGCTTCAGGAGGATCCAGTGCCTTTAGCCACTCTGGGTACATGGTGGCACACATCTTTCATTCTAAAACATTAGAGTAGAGGCAGGAAGATCTCTGAGTTCTAGGCCAGCCTGGTCTATATGCTGAGTTTAGAGAGGCCAGTCAAGGCTACATAGTGAGATTCTGTCTCAGTCAGAGAGACCCCAGCAAGCTATAGGACAATATGCCCTTGTGTTCTTGATGTAGACTTAAACCCCTAAACTCTTTTACCAAGAAATATTTGGAAAGATGGAAAGTGGAAATTTGGAGATGTAGCCAAAACGAGAGAGATGAAGAACTGTAGTCTTCCCAAAGGTGATCAAAAGGACAGGAAGGAGGTTCCAGCGCTTCTCAGACGCTACTGGAGGTGCTGCCAAAACACGAGGTCTGGTGAGCTCAGCAGTCATCACAAACATAGGAACAGAAAGCAGCTGCCCTAAAGGAGAGACACGGAAGGAAGGAAGGCATTGCTTACTGCACACTGGGAGATGAAGAGGGAGCCTGGTGGGCCACAGCCTCAGAAGAGGAGGAGGATAAGGAAGAGAATGGAATGGAGAGGAAGTGTCTGTCTTGTACTGTGTGCTCAGGCAGTTGTGCTGTAAGGAAGACATGCCTGTGCAGCTCAGTGCTGACATCACTGTAACTCTGCAGGTCTCCACACAGCTCAGGAGTGAGTCTTTGTAGAAAAAGTGCTTTTAAAGCAATGTAGGGTGTAACATTTTCAGAAGTTACTATGTATAGTTAGATTTTTTTTAAGCCCTTTGGTGTTGGATATTATTCCATATTTAATAGCTTTTGTGGTATAGTTTTTAGAGTGGCCCAGCAGGACACTATTTAGGTATTCCTGCTAGTAGTATGCTTGGATGTTTTTAGGATGCTGCCTGTTGTGGAACTGTTTTGTTTTGTTCTGTTTGAAGATTTATTTATATAACTTACTATGTGTGCATACATGCATGTCTAAGCATATGTCTGTGCATCCCATTGTATGCTGGAACACTCAGAGGTCAGAAGAGAAGTTGGGCACCCTGGAGTTACTTACATAGGGTTGTGAGCCACAGTGTGGGTCGTGGGAACCAAACCATTTACTGCAAGAGCAATAAGTGTTCTTAACCACTGAGCCATCTCTCCAGCACCTTGTTTTTAATTGTAGTAAAATTACATATATTTAAAAGATCATTGACAGATTTTATCTTCTGTTTGGTTCATTATTGTAGGATCTAGATGATTCATTATTGTAGATGTCACTCTGTGTATGTGGTGTGCCTTTGGCTGGACTCTAGGTGGTAGTCATTCCCTGTGGAATCACCAATGCCCTGTCTGAAGAAGACAGAGAGGCACTGATGGCAAAATGCAATGAGTACAGAAGGCGGCTGCTTGGTGCTAACATCCGAGTCCGAGTCGATCTATGAGACAACTACTCCCCAGGCTGGAAGTTCAATCACTGGGAACTCAAGGTAGGCTGGAATCCTGCTTGGGTAGATCTAGATTTCTGCAAACTTAAGGACTCTTTGTTACCTTCCCTTGTTTATATTTATAAGTTCTTCACTTAAACTCAATCTGAGTACAGCTCATACTGTGTAACAGGGGTTTCTAGAGTCTGTGTTTGTAAGCTACTTTCTGTGGTGGTTCAAGGAGAATAGCTTGGTGGGTGAACACTTAGTATGTGCTTGGCCTGTCTTTGAATACACAGCACTGTGCCTTGTCTCCCTAAAATGTTGTGGAAACTGGTTCTTATGTTACAATATAATGATCTTGAGGTGTTTGTTTATACTAAGGAAACCTCATGTGGGCATGTTTCAGAGCTTATATCTGGAATTCAGTCATTGGCAGAGTAAGGTTTCAATGAGGATGGAGTCCTCACAGGTTTCTAGTCCACCTGGGCGCACGCAAGTCCACTTGTTTTCAACTCTGTGCAGACAAAGCCTGTCTAATTCTGGCTTCATGTTTTTGATATATTTTCATTTACTGCATAGCTTCATTATTTGGTAATATACACCCTTACTTTTATTTTATAAACTTTCAGCATTTAACCTTTTTTTAAAATAGCTATGATAGAGATTTTTTACTGTAGTCTGGAAGCTAGGATCAAACATATACCAACTTACCTTATAGGCATCTTGTGGGACATGTCCTCACATGGTAGCTGAGATCTTAAGAGTGGATACTTGATTTGTTGGGATTTTCACAATCAACTATCTGACATTACAATGCCACCAGTGTTTATCATTTTTCTTTAAAATGGCTCCTGAGGTCACCATGTGCTTGGGTTAGTCCCCGTGCTGAGCCTGCTTCTGTGTGTCATAACTCTTCACATGTTCCCCTACTTTCAGGGAAGGAATCAGCAGCTACTTCTTTAAGCCAGTTTCTGTGTGGGTGCACAATGTTAAAAGAGAATCTTGATGTCAGCTTAATCAAAGTTAATTAAAATGTCATCTACGTGTGCGTCCCCCACTTCTCTTTCCTCCCTCTGTCCTATGAGGGTCAAGTAGGCTTGCTGGCATTCTCTTAGGTTTTCCTTCACATACATACATACATACATACATACATACATACATACATACATACGGATCTTTCACTCAAGTTTAATTTAAGACCTACTGATTTTCAGATAGAGTTCTAGACTCTACAAATGCAAGGTCTCCTTGAACCTGAAGGGCTTCAGTCCCCTCAGAGATAGATCAAAATGCATAAGACTTGAATACATAGGAGTCTTAAACTGGCAAGTAGCTACTTCTTAA
The DNA here is from genome assembly GCA_902729485.2 of Mus minutoides. Taxonomy (NCBI): domain Eukaryota; kingdom Metazoa; phylum Chordata; class Mammalia; order Rodentia; family Muridae; genus Mus; species Mus minutoides. Next base: position 3,167,346 of record LR749488.1, read on the forward strand.
CTTTCCTGATGGAAACCTCAAACTTTATCCCAAAGCCAGCAATCTGAGCAATCCTTAACCTACAGTAACAAGAACGTGAGGTGAGGCCTGGCAAGCAGGGCTTTACCAAGCCCTGCAGGGGATTCTAATGCGTTCTGTAGTTTCAGGCAGAGTACAGGTTCACTAGGAATGAGTCTGGGGTGTCCCAGTGACTAACCCCTCAGTGTCTGAGGTGTGTCTGGTTTCAAGCTGTCTCTGTATTCCATGTACCATGTGCCATTTGTGAGGAAATGGGATTCAGAGTAGATGAAGCCATGATACCGTCTGTATGCAACTTGAGATACACATGTGCACTTTTAACTGCCTGTTTTGTTTTACAGGGAGTTCCAGTCAGACTTGAGGTGGGGCCACGTGATATGAAGAGCTGTCAATTTGTAGCAGTCAGACGAGATACTGGAGAGAAACTGACAATTGCTGAAAAAGAAGCTGAGGCTAAACTGGAAAAGGTTTTGGAAGACATCCAGCTGAACCTTTTCACAAGGTAGCTCTGTGGGTTCCCTGTGTGTCCTTTCTCAGTTCTCACTACCGTGAGACACAGACAGTGGGAATTAGTGCAACTGATCCAGTCCCAGGGCCACGTAATGTCTTATTCCTTCTGTGCATTGGACTTGGAGCAGGCTTTCCTAAATGCGTGTTCCCTGAGAAACTGTGCTCTGTCTGTTGAATCAAGGTCTTTACTTCAGAACCAGGCTTTTGTAACATCAATGTGAGGGGTTAAGTCATGGGTTCTTAATGGCCTGTGCAGACTGATAGAACCCAGGAGGCTTGAGTAAATAGCAGCACTTTCCCTGAGATACTGCTTATAGTGGCCCCCAGAGAAGCCAGCAGCCATAGTGTAAAAGCTCCCCTGTGATGGTAGGAAAGCTGGCTCGGTGCCTAAAAGCTCAGTGGGTACTGTTCCTGCTGCTTCCCAGCAGCCACAGCAAGCAGCTCACAACTTGCTGTAACTTCCAGCTCCAAGAGAATCCAGAGATGCATCTGACCTCTCAGGGATGGACAGATGGACAGACAGACAGACAGACAGACACACACACACACCCCACAAAAATAAAATAAATGGGATTGATGCCTCAGCAGTTAAGAGCACTTACTTTGGACCTGGCTTCAGTTCCCAGGTCCTGTGTCAGAGGCCACCCAACTGCTGCGATGCCAGTTCCAGGAAATCTGATTTCCTCTTACAGAGATAGCAAGTAGGCGTTCACAAATGCACATAAAGTATTTAAAAAGATTGAAAAGCTCCTCAGGGGATATGAGTAGCCAAGACTAACAACTTCTCTTGATCGGTTTGGGAGAATGAGATAGTTGAGGCATTGGGCTGGCCTAACCTGTAAGAGGATTTCTCCCCTCTGCCTACCTGAAGCAGTAAGAGGAAGGCTACCATCACTAGGGATAGAAGCTTGGTCAGAGGTTAGGGGAGGTAGCCCATGTCATATTTATTCTTTTGCCTTATAATACTCTATGCCTAATACATAGTGGGCTTATTTATTGAGACAGGGTCAAATTCATATAGATCCACCTGTTGTCTCCACTGTTTGAGTGCTGGGATTAATGGCACGCACCACCATTCCTGGCCATATTGGGTCTCAATAAATCTGACTGGGAGAGAATAAACTAATTTTAGCCTTACCTTTTGGTGCTTGATTGGGTGTTTCTAGGCAGCTAGTTTACAGCTTTCTCTTATGTATTCATAATCGTGTCTTGAACAGTTATTTTAGGATTTGCTTGTTTTCTGGATAACATGATATGTTTAGTGTCTGCACTGGGAGGGGTAGTGTTGTCAGTGAGGCATTGGAAAGCTGCCTGCTCTCGCTGCTGCTCTCGGGTGCTTCTCTCTGATCTCAGTCTCTTGGAACTTGAGGAACTGAGATCGCTGAACTTCATACCTAGAAATCCTGACTGTATAATTTTAAGATAGATTTCTGGTTGGCTGAGGTTTGTCTCCTGTGATTCATGTCATGTCTCAGGGTGGAAACCCAGCATCATTAGTGACAGAAGAGCAATTTTCTCTTATTTGTTTTCTTTATTTTTCTTCCCTTCTTTTGATTGGTCATCTGTAGTAATAGAATCTTAGGCATTATGGGCATGAAAGTACTTAGTAAATACTCAATAGAAGACTTTATTAGTAAAAGATGACTTTTGCATGTGTGTTCACATGGGTGCATGTTGTTCACATGGAGCCAGGGGTCAGCCTCTGATTCCTTTTTTCAGGTGCCATCCACATTATAGTCGTGGAGCCAAGGTCTCTCACTAGATTGGAGCCTACCAAATATGAGACTTGCCAGTCCCAGGAAACCTGGGATACAGCATATACCATATATGACGCTAGTTTTGTTGTAGATTTTGTGAGCTGAGGCCTAGACTCCCGGGCTCTTGTGCTTAGAAAGAAGTTAAGCTGTCTCTCCAGGCTCCACGGGGGTAATTTTTTTTAGAGCAAATTATTGTTGTATGTTTTGTTTTGTTGGTGATCAGGTAGCTTGGATTGCCTTCAAACCTTAGGCTGGCCTTGGATTCCTGACTCTCCTGCCTCAGCCTCCCAATGCTATCACTCCTGGCTTAGCAGGAACGTTCAGTGACTTTTTATTCACTTTCTATCAAATTTGCACATAAGGTTTATACTGAATAGTTCATACTTAGTTTATTTCTAACAGTGTTTTTTGTTTTGTTTCTATAATTTTTCACTGAGGTGTATGCTCATTATAAAAAAGTTGAGACAAATGAGAACAAATTTTTTTGTGGAAGCCACATCCAGGTAGAACTACTAGGAATATTCTCTGTGGGTTTTTGTTTTTGTTTTTTATTTACTTTTAAAAATGAATAGGAATATGACCCATTCTGGTTGTGTGAATTCAGATTATAATAGTCAGTATGCAGAGACTTTACTTTTGGTTTCTTTTTTTTAATCTTGTACAATTTTCAGTATGTGTTACATTACTTGCTTATAAATATAGGGCCTTTGAGTAAGTCTCAATTCTATATATAATATTATTACTAAGGAAAAGCTGGATTAGGATAATAACTCATTGTTAAAAATAAGATAACAGGGCTGGAGGGATGGCTTAGTGGTTAAGAGCACCAACTGCTCATCGAAGAACCTGAGTTCAAATCCCAGCAACCACATGATGGCTCACAACCATCTGTAATGAGATCTGATGCCCTCTTCTGGGGTGTCTGAAGACAGCTACAGTGTACTTACATATAATAAATAAATAAATCTTTAAAAAAAATAAGATAACAATGAACACTGGTTCACATTGATTCTTTATTATATCAAGCATAAAGAAAGTAGCACACTAATAATTTTACTGAATTGAGGACACAGCAGTGTAGACTTACCACAAACTTGTATTCTTGAGGTTTTCCCTCCATCCATAGCACAGGCTCTCCTGTGTATTCTAGACTGCGAGATATGAACCTTCCTGGTTATTTGCTAGATTCACTGTTAGGGGTCATAGTGTGCGTTGCACTGTGGTACATCCCAGCTTCCTTAATATCAGCTGTAGTTAAAGAAGTCCTGTGTGAAGTGGATGAAACCTCTTATGACCAAGACAAGACACAGACCTGTGAACAGCTTTCTTGTTCTCCCATGAAACAGTGTGAAGTCGGCCTACAGGTCCAGTGCTGTACTTCTCAGGAACTTAGATCAATTAATTTTATTGGTTCTGTCGTCACCTAGAACGTAGCCACATGGCCATGTCAAGGCAGTGCTGGTGGGTGGGGGTGCAGGAGCATGCATACTGCCCTCAAGCTTAGGGTGGGACATGATTTTTCCTACAAAATGTGACAGAAAGGGGAAAAGAGGAAACAGGTTTGACTGACAGCAGGAATCTCTAAGCATTCACAAGGTCTTAGACCTGAGATTCAGAAAAGAACAACTGTCTTTTTTCCTCATTACTACGTGTGTGATTTTTACTGTAGATGAAAATATTACCTAATACCTGAGGCTCTTATATGGAGCCAAGCATGGTGATTTACATCCAGTAATATTAGCTGAAGCAAGAGGGCCATGTCCCAGGCCAGCCTGGGCTACATAGTGAGACTTGAGGGGACAGGAGTGTTGGGTGGTGTAAAAATATCTTTGTGTCTGTCTGTGCTTTTCTTTGTTGTGATATATTCATACCTTCATGTTTCTATACTTCTGCTACAGTGTTACTGTTTTTCCAGTTGTGTAGAAGGGAAAAGTAGATGAGAAGGATTTGAAAAATAACAGACTTCACAGGTAGTATAAGTGGGAGTCAGGACTATTCAACAGGAATAACAAAATAGCCTCTTGTATATGTGGCAAGCTTCCCACACCTCTAGGCTCAAGTGGTACTGCAAAAGGTTGGCGGCTGCTAGTAAGGGAGTTAATACTCACAGTGAGTTCTTCTTATTTTCACTTACTGTTTATCTTATTTATCTTGGGATGTAAAAGAAACTGTCACATGTATAAGAAAGTCATGTATTTTCTGATGTATGTTGGCAGGGCCTCTGAAGACCTTAAAACCCACATGGTTGTGTCTGATACGCTGGAGGACTTCCAGAAGGTGCTGGATTCTGGGAAGGTAAGACTTCCAAAACAGTTCCCTTGGTTTTGTTTGTTTCCTTCAGGGTTAGGGACTGACCCTAGGGTTGGCAATGCTGGACCACTTCTACTGTCTTCCAGTCAATTGGATTTAAAAAGTCTCTGAACTTATACTTTGTATTAATCTCTTTTTAAGCCAGCCAGTTAAAATAATTGAACATTATTCAGCTTCATATATTATTAGAGTGAATCACTTATGGACTTTAGTATTCTGGTATACGTGTTAAATATGCAGCCAGTCCTGTGTCTCCAGATTACAAATGAGAAAACTATGGGCCAGAGTCCAAACAAATTAGCCCATAGAATTAGATGCCAGAAGGTAGACATCTCTAACCCAGTTTAATGTTCTTCCTTCTCGGGTTTTTAAAGATTTCATGTTGAGAATAAAAGACGGAGGTTTTTTACGACAGTAGCCTAGTATGTATCTTGTCCCAGTGCTGAGGAAATGACCCCTCTCACTCTGCTGATTTGTAAAATAAATGTTAAATAGACGATCTTAAACATCCTATCAGATCCCTACTTCTTCAGCATTTGGCTTTGGTTTACTGTTTTTCTGACCTTTTACCTTTCTGTATTCTATAATGTTCCCTTGAGTCATGCTGCATGCTTGTAATAGAAGACCGGAGGTCACGTGACCATCCGCTCTCAGGTGTTTCCTTCCTGTGCAGTGTGTTTATGCATTGCTTTCTCTTTGCTTTCTTGAGTTTTCCATGAGCATTGAGGATTGGATTTAAGGCTTTGGTGTGATAATGCTGGGCAGGCACTTTACTACTACTAAGCCATAGCTCCAGCCCATTCTTTTTATTTTGAGTAAAGGTCTCCTTAAATTGCCTAGGGTGACCCTTGAACTCATTGTATAGCCCAGGCAGCCCTTGAACTTGTAATCTTCCTGCTTCTGTCTCCTGAGAGCTTGGACAACAGGCTTATGCCAACAGACTCAGCTTCCTCCATTAATAATTTAAATTAAAAGGTTTCATTTACTATAAAGATAGAATTAGTCACTTTTATATAACAGTTTATTAGAGACATTAATGTAATACCATATATATAAAACCAAGATTCAGAATGTATTAGTGGTTTGCATATTTTAGTCTAATATTAGGTAAATTGCTGTGGGGATTTCACATTTTAAAGTGGAGCAGGGGTATTTTAGTTTCATGTTTAAAGAATACACAGGACAATAAATAGAATCTGTTATATTCAGCAGTCAGTGCCTTCTCCTCCCTTGCTCCATGAGGGTTATCTCAGGTGTGCTGAAGGACCATCCAACAGCCTTTGAATGGCTCTTAGGAAGTTCAAGTAAAACTTTGCTTGCTTCCTCTCTGCTTGGTAAAGAGTTGGAGAGGCTGCTCACTGACTTTCAAGTGTGATCTTCCTCCTTTTCACCTTAGTTTACTTGCTGAGATTCTGGTGCTAGGGGCTGAATCTCGGGCTTCAGGCAAGCTAAGCAGGATCCTTACACTTGAGCTACTTGTTATCTCACAGTAAAGAAACAGGCTAGGCTTGAGATCACTGGTGAGCGAAGATGTCTTTGAACTTTGGATGTTCTTGCCTCAGCCTGTAAGTAGTTAGAATTATCTCCCTGTGCCACCAGGCTTTGTTAGACTAACTTGGGAATCCAAATACAATTTGTCCATGTACTAGAATCATTATTTTATATGTTACACAATTTTATAAATGTACTTCCTTATACATTTTGTTTGGAAACCTTTAGATTTGCAACTCTCATACAGGAAGTGACTGTTACTTTAGCTTAGGTTTCGGGTCTTTTATCTTCGTTCTCATGGCACAAAGAATTTTTATATTAAAGCCTGTATGTATATATACTCTCTGGTCCCTGCCCTTTCTCTCCATCCATTCCCAGGCCTTCAGGACACACCTAGAAATGTATTACTACCTCTGTAGCCTTAGAGGCAGTGTACTGGCTAGGTTTGTGTCAACTTGACACAGCTGGAGTTACCACAGAGAAAGGAGCTTCAGTTGGGGAAATGCCTCCATGAGATCTAGCTGTGGGGTATTTTCTCAATTAGTGATCAAGGGCCCCTTGGGGGTGGGACCATCTCTGGGCTGGCAGTCTTGGGTTCTATAAGAGAGCAGGCTGAGCAAGCCAGGGAAAGCAAGCCAGTAAAGAACATCCCTCCATGGCTTCTGCATCAGCTCCTGCTTAAGTTCCAGTCCTGACTTCCTTTGGTGATGAATAGCAGTATGGAAGTGTAAGCCGAATAAACCCTTTCCTCCCCAACTTGCTTCTTGGTCATGATGTTTGTGCAGGAATAGAAACCCTGACTAAGACAGGCAGTTGGTCAGAATAGCCATTGATACATTTCAGAAATTAGACTAGCACAGTCACTGAATGAGCATAGAGACTTGATCATGTTTCCTAGATCCCAGGTTCCCGGGAAGGCTTTGCAGAGGAACATTCTCTTTTGTCTTTGAGACACTGCTGTATAGCTCAGGACTTAGAACTCTTCCTTGCAGGCTCTTCATTTTCAGAATGTAGAACCCTGATAATTCACGAGAAGTCGGTGAGCAGCAGCAGCAGCAGCTTAGGTACTTAACTTAAGTACTTACCTTAGGTACTTAGCTTAGCTGCTGCTGCTGCTGCCTCCACTCTCACTGCCTGCCCCTCTCTGTCCTGCCTACTGCATGAGTGAGTGTACATACCAGAGCACACACACAGAGGGCAAAGAACAACCTGGCAACAGTGTGTTCTCTCCACCCACTATGTTGTCCCCTGGGATTGAACTTACATTGTCTGGCTTGGTGGCAGACACTCTCCCTTCCTGGCCAGGTCTCCAGCCCTCTCCTCTTTTCTGCATCATTCTTATCTAGGTGTCTTCTCAGCATCAGCAGTGACCTCGAGAGACTACATAATTGCTATTGCAGGCAGGTCCCATTTGGGTATGAAGAAATAACTGGCCTATCACAGATTTCATTTTATTGAAAGAAAATCCAGGCTAGGGATATTCCCCTCCTCTTTCTTCCTTCTCACTTCCTATTTGGGGCCTACTGTGGAATGAGCAATGTCTGTGTGCATGCTAGGTCAACACTACCACTGAACTCATATCTTTCTTTGTGTTTCATTTTTATTTTATTTAGAGGTAGGCACACTTGTACAGACCTTGTCAGACTTGGAACTTGTGATCCTTATACCTCAGCCTTATAAGTAGTTGGGATTACAGGACAACCCATTTTCAAATAGGAAGAGAATTTCAGAATTCAAAAAAAAACTAAGTCTTGGTTCTGCCCATTATTAACCAGTTCAAGGAAAATTGAAAGGTTGATTTTCCTGTTAAAAAATGATTTTTGTCTTTTATAAGCTTTTGTACTTTGAAAGTTATTCACTCACTACTGACCTGTTAGAAGCAAGTGGGATCAAGTGCTGCCTGCCTGACCATTAGCAGTTGAGGTTACCTTACCTTGAAATCACTTTATTCTTAATCATCCCATCTCCTCCTGTCAGCCTGCGGACCTGTGGGGGAACTACAGCAGATCTCACCACGTCACAGCCAGTTATCCAGACACTTTAGTGGGTCGCACACATGAGCTATGTCTAGATTTATGAGTGTAGATTTTGGGTAGTGTAACATACCAGGTTTTGCTCTTTTGTGTACTTCTGAGCCAGGTTCCCAGTGTGTTTGCAAAGGTACCTTTGCCCCCAAAACCCTGGGACACTGAGCCCTCTTGCCTGAAGGGTGGAAAGAGAACTTGGGTACTTCTCCAGGAGCTGTAATGGCAGAATGCTTTTCCTTTCCTTACCAGGTTGCACAGATTCCATTCTGTGGGGAAATTGACTGTGAGGACTGGATCAAAAAGATGACTGCCAGGTAAGTGTAACTCTGACTCCCTGCACTGAGAAGGACACAGTGCACAGCAGAAGTGAGTCACTACTTACTGTCTCTTTAATTCCAGGGATCAAGATGTGGAACCTGGTGCTCCATCCATGGGAGCCAAGAGTCTTTGCATTCCTTTCAACCCTCTGTGTGAGCTGCAGCCGGGAGCCATGTGTGTCTGTGGCAAGAATCCTGCCAAGTTCTATACCTTGTTTGGTTGGAGTTACTGATGGATGAAACAGAAGCCCCTCCCCCACCCCACTCATCCTTTTTTAAAACCAATGATACTAAGATCTTCTCAGATGCAATTTTTCTTTTTCATTTTTAAAAACTTCTAAAAAGGTGATGAGATATGGGCTGGTGAGATGGCTCAGCGGGTTAGAGCACCCGACTGCTCTTCCGAAGGTGATGAGTTCAAATCCCAGCAACCACATGGTGGCTTACAACCACCCGTAACAAGATCTGACGCCCTCCTCTGGTGCGTCTGAAGTCAGCTACAGCGTACTTATGGAGAATAATAAGAAATGAATCCTTGGACTGGAGAGACCAACTGGAGCAAGCGAGGCTGTCCGGCAAGCGGAGCCGAACGGGGACAGCCAAAGCAAGCAGGGACGGCCGGAGCTAGCGGGGCCGGAGCGAGTGGGGCGGAACGGGAACGGCCGGAACGAGCGGGGCCAACTGGAGCAAGCGGAGCTGATCAGAGCGAGCCGGGCCGGCTGGAACGAGCGGGAGCCAAAAAAAAAAAAAAGGTGATGAGATAAACAGCTATTCTTATGCCTAAATTAACAGTGGAAAATACTTTTCTGTAAAGAGCCAGGGTAATAAAAAACAAGAACTAAATGTATTTTATATATTTGGTTCATCCTGCAATAGCAGACTTATACATACAAACATGGTCTTCAGAAGCCTATGAAGTGCAGGGTAAGCTCTGTGATTCTCAGAAAGCCATCCTCCCTTCAGAACATTGCTGTCCTTTCACGTCTCCCTTTGACTTTCGCATCTGTCCCATCGTAACATGTCTCACTGAGGTCACAGCAGCTCAGTGTGCACATGTGATTCTGTATCGCCACGCCACACTGATGCTAAGGACCCCACCCCACCAACCCTTTTCTTAGCTATGTCTCTCATTGACTTCTTTCTTCCTGGCTACCTCCTTAGATATTGGTGTGCCAAGTGTCCGTACTTGGCCTCCTCACAATGTCTTGTCTGCTCTTCTCACAGTATCAGACAGCATTAATAGGCCGAGTCCCATTTTTATTAGCAGCTCAAGCTCTCCTGTGATTGGTGTTTCATCCACAGTTTGTTAATGTCCCCCAGATATTTCACCCCTCCATCCCTAGCCCATTTCCTCCTGCTTAGAAGATTAATACTGATAAAATACACTCCGTCACTACCCCAGAATCTGAGTTTTCCCAGGCAGCCTCCTCCTGCAGCACAATGCTNGAGTCCCATTTTTATTAGCAGCTCAAGCTCTCCTGTGATTGGTGTTTCATCCACAGTTTGTTAATGTCCCCCAGATATTTCACCCCTCCATCCCTAGCCCATTTCCTCCTGCTTAGAAGATTAATACTGATAAAATACACTCCGTCACTACCCCAGAATCTGAGTTTTCCCAGGCAGCCTCCTCCTGCAGCACAATGCTTTCCTGTCTGAATTGTTAGGCTGTAAAGTAGGTTGCTGTTGCTTTGATTGTCTTTCGGTCTTAGACCCTCATAGGTGTGTGAACACCAGCCAGGCCCCATGATGTGGTGTTTTGGTTTCCCCAGTGTACAGTTTATTAAGATAGTTTTTCTTCCCCCTGAAATCACTTTATAGTTCTCACCATTTACAGGCCAAATTGTAAACACTTTACCCTAATCTGGCTCACACTCTGTTCATGTTCTTCAGTGCATTTCTACTGCAAATTGTGTTTCCTATCTGCCTGCAGATGCATTTTGTACGTCATTTGGAGCCCTCTTAGTTAATTCTTTTTTTTTTTTTTTAACATTAATTACTTGTACGGGGAGTATGTGCTTGCCGTGGCACACATGGAGTTCAGAGGATAATTGGATGAAATCAGTTATCTCTGCAGTGTGGATTGTAGGGATTGATCCCAGGTCATCATGCTTTGTGGTATGTGCCTGACTGCTGAGACTGTAGCCAGGCTGATCTCCCACCCCCATTCCCCAACAGCTTGCTCAGTACTTTGTTTCAGTACTTCCTTTTCAGGTCAGAACAGAAAAGACTTCCAAAGAGAATAGAATTCTTTGCTGTGATTTGAAGAGTGAGTATGGTTTCAGTTTTAGTAGAGGAGGGAAGGAATGTGGTATAAAGGCAGGCTATACTTCCCATAGCAACAGGAAGTGTCCCAGGAAGCTGCAGATTAAATCCATCCACTGCCTGAGCAGGGAGCTTGGGAAGTAAAGTGATTGTCTGGCAAGTTTGCAGACCTGAATCTTGGTCTCCACTGGCATTCCCAGCTTTGAAGGCAGAGACAAGAAGATCCTGGAATTTACTGGCTCTCCAGTCTAGCTAATTAGTGAGCTCTGATGTCAGTAGGACCCTGTTGGTCTCTAAAACAGTGAGCACTAAAGAAAGATATGTGGTGTTGAGCTCTGGCCTAAACTCTCCCTGGAAGGCAGGAAGCACAGCATGCAGATTTGAGCCACATACTTCTGCTTTGAATCAGTTTCATACTGGCTATAGCAGCTCTGAATGTTTGTCTTAACTCTCCATCCTCAGACCAGTGTAAACTGACTTTTGGAAAACAGGTAAAAGTCAGATACTTACTTCAGGTTCCTGTACTTGTACAGTGAGATTGTTAGAACAATGCCTAGCAGGTTGTACATAGTTGATACAGATTTCATGGAGCCAACTGGAAGTTGCTGGTAATATGTGGCTTCAGTTATAGTGAAGTTTGTCCCCTAAAGAGTATATGTTGGTTTGGAGAATACTAGTAGAAACTAAAGAGAAGAAATTGTTTATTTTGACTTGTTTTTCTAATTCATGGCAAAATCATAAAACATAGATCACACATTTTATATTGTGACCCTAGGTTATCTGGGAGGCAAGTGGGCCTCTGGAGCTGTTTTTATTTTTAATGAGTTTTTGAAGCTTCTGATGAATAGAACACTGAAGAGCCTGGAGTTCCCCCCTCCCCTTTCCAAAAGTCATTTTTTAAAGGAACTCTAGTTACAATAAAATAGGAATCATTCCCTAAAATCACACTCCAATAAATTGGATTGTTTCTAAAATTGGGGGTCAGCTGAAATACCAAAAACTTTTCCATCTTCCTATCTTAAGGAGTGCTAGTCGGCCAGGTGTGGTATCAGCCTGAGCTCATGTCACTGGAGAGGCTGAGTCCGAGTTTGAAGTCGGCTTGGGCTGCATGGTGGCCTCATCACAGAATGACCAAGGTGGGAAGTGTGGGTGCTTCTTAAGAGGGTGCAGGAACTGTTTGCTTCAAATTGACAGCCAGAAGCCAGACATGGTCATCTTCTGGGATCTATGGATGTTGTGGTCTAGGACCCTACCTTATAAATAGGTGGGAGTGTATTCCCGTGTAGTCTGAACACGTGGCATGCACTTTAAAGTTATCTTCAGGTCACCTACCACATCCAGTGCTTTGGAAATAGTTGCTACATTGTTTAAGTTTCCATGTGAGGACAAATGGCAATTTCCAATTTTTTGTTGAGACGGTTTCTCTTTGTAGCCCTGGTTGTCCTGGAACTAGCTCTGTAGACCAGGCTGTCCTCAAACTCACAGAGATCCACCTGCCCCTGCCTCTTGAGTTCTGGGACTAAAGGTGTGTGCCACCACCACCCAGCTTTCAGTTGTTTTTAACCTGAAGTCAGTTGGATCTTCAGATGTGGAGCCTATGAATTTAGAGGCTGACTGCATGAGTTAGAGTCACAAAATGGTTACTTACCCAGCGCTCACTGCTGCAAAAGACAACAAGGCAGATGTGCAATTGGCTCCGATCCAAGTTCACTAGGGCACCAGTGTTCTACACCTTAGCAGTTTCTAGTCCTTCATGAAAGAACTTCAGATAATCTCACTGTGCTAGTAGATGGCATACATGAAGGCTTTGTAGGAATTAGACAGCAAGAGCAGTTCATTGGGCTGCTAGTTGCACAGCTCTGTGTCTTGAGTGTGAAATGTTTCATCAAACAACTGAAGAGAAGGTGTTTTGATCAGCTGTTAAAAGAATCACCCCAATAATAGTCACTGTGTGTCACAGCCATGACACTCAGCATAGCAGCTTCCGGAATGACTAGGGTGCTGCTACCGGTTCATCTTCTGAGGGCCTTTGCTCGTAGCTTGTCACTCCTACTGTCTAGAAGATGATCACCAGAACCCACTTGGTAGGAGAGAACAGACTCCAAGTAGTTGTCTGACCTCTGCATGGGCCCCGTGACACAAGCATGCTAACCTCCAGTCAATCAATGCAATTAAAACAAAACCTTTATAATTCAGGTAGCTATTCCAAACAATATAGGTCACTTGACAATTACTAAGCTTTAAAAGCTTTAAGTACCTACAGCATGTGGCGACTTTAAAGTAGAATCCAAATTTGTTCCATCAGTTAAGTCATTATCGGGCTTTCTACCTAAAACATTGTCACTAGCTTCTCCAGTTTGAAGGTCTGAACCTTTCCTGACTATTGGGGATGGTTTTCTTGCCTTTCTTATGAAGAATAGAAGTGGGGTAGCTTACTGGGGGAAGAAAGATGACTGTTCCTAGGTATGGTGGAGAAGGTTAATTGTAGATATGTGGGAGAGCACAGCCAGAGGCAGGGACATCTAAGAGAGTCCAGAGTGGACATGTCCAGACTGAACTGGGCCATGTGTGGAAGGGAGAGAGGGGAGCCAGGTGCAGCAGGCAGGAGGCCCAAGGGTACAAAAAACAGGTAACCAAAGTGGGTGGATTATATAGTGAAGAGCAGCCCAGCCCCCTAAACTGGAGAGTTCAGTGTAGTGGGCAGGGTATGCCAGCCAGGAGGTATTAAGTAGGCACCTCAACCATTTGTCCCAGGTTAGAGGTCAGTGGGCAAAACAATGAGAATGGGTGTGTAACTCTGGATTGACAACCCTAGAAGTTTCCATCTCACACAGATTGCATTCAAAACCACACCTAGGGGATAAGACATGGCCATTGATGCCAAAGGCTTGCTGCATCAGCCATTGCTGCGTGCTGTCAGAAGCTGGAAGGGCTCTGCCTATGGGTAAGCTCCTTCAGGAAGAAAGACACGAAGCCCTGCAATTAAACATCCAAACAAACAGTTCTCAAGTCTACTTCTGAAGCCAGTGAATTCCATTTCCACAAACCCAGGCTCATGTGATATGTTTTGCTTAATCGCCTTTTAAACTGCTTTATGATTTTATAGCGGCCTATAAAAGGTGATTTTCAAATATGACAGGTGCTGAAAAGCTGAAGGGGAGAGTTATCCAGTTGTAATCTCTAGTCTCCGAGTCCTTGCCTTTTTGAGAAAGAGGAGCCTTGGTGGCTATGGGGCGATACTCGGGCCGAAGCTTCCGTCTGGTCCTCATGTGTGTGGTCAGCGTGGTCCTCTTTGTGATGGAGCTAGTGGTCGCACACATAGGCAACTCCCTCTTCCTGGCCTCCGATGCCTTCACTGTCCTCTCCCACTTGTTGTCCATGATCATCGGACTGTTTGGCATCAGGGCCAGCAATGTCAGGCAGCACAGGAAGAGCACGTATGGCTTTCTCCGGGCAGATGTCCTAGGGGCATTTGGCAATTCCGTGTTTGCTGTGGCCCTGATCCTGGTAGAAGCCATCAAAAGATAAATCAGTCCCAGAAGACAGAGGAGCCCCTGCTGGTTCTCAGTGCTGGAGTCATCGGGCTGTTGTTCAATGTTCTTAACTATGTCATCTTCTTGGAATGCTGTTACTGCTCAGGGCCCAGGCCCCAGACAGACACCGAAGCAGGTAAATAAATACCTACCCCCAGGCGGCAGTGGCTAGTCTGGCAGGTGCTCTTCCCATCTGAGGGGCCTCCAAAGGTGCTATTAGCAGTGAATATGTTCTTTATGTGTGCTTCTTGTACCTGTGACTTTACAGTAGGATTTCTTTCCGCCTGAAGTTCCTTGTGAATAAAAAAGTGTATTTAGAGAGGTGGAAAGGGACTACAGAACACCTGAAAGGTCTCCCTATGTGACTCACTTTGGTCTAGCCAGCTGTGACATGGCTAGGTTTGAATGTAATGTTACTGTATTAATGTCTCCATAAAACTTGTTTTAAAAATGCTAGGTTACAGCTGGGTGTGGTGGCGCACGCCTTTAATCCCAGCACTTGGGAGGCAGAGGCAGGCGGATTTCTGAGTTTGAGGCCAGCCTGGTCTACAAAGTGAGTTCCAGGACAGCCAGGGTTATACAGAGAAACTCTGTCTTGAAAAACCAAAAAAAAAAAAAAAAAAAAAAAAATGCTAGGTTACCAAGCCTATCAGAGAAACCAATGTATCAAACAGCTAGCAGGAGTATGTTAAGGGGATGCTACAGAAAGTAAGGAGAGAAATATGATGATGTAGAAAATCTCATTTATGGGTAGAAACATTCGCATGTGGTTATAAGCATTTGTTCTTGGAAAATCCTTTTAAGTCTTGAGAAATTGGGTTACCCATTACAAGATCAAATTGCTCCGTTAGTAAGTGGAACCATATTTTTTTATTCCAGAGAGGGAGGGGACGGGGGCGGGAGGAAGTGAGGGAAGGAAAGAGAGAGAGAGAGAGAGAGAGAGAGAGAGAGAAAGGAGGGAGAGAGATGGAGAGAGAGATTAGATGTGTGTGAGACAGACTTTTTGAGAAATATATAGTGGTTCTTTTAGGAGTTCTATATTGTGAGCAGAGCAGAGCAGCAGAGTCCAACCATGGCCGCAGCACAGCAGTGGTAAGAGTCTTCATTTCCCCCCACCTGCCACATGGAGACAATAGGCTCCACATAAAATGTTACTTGTTTTAGCACTGGGCAGAAACTTGTTAAAGGATAATTTTATGTTTTAATCACACTATGGAATCTAGTTTCAGTTGCTGTGTAAGAGACTTCTTTAATGCTGGCCGGCTTCCTTCTCACGGGGAGGGATGTTACTGATAGTTACTCTCCATGTAACTGCATTCTTCATTGCAGTTTTACTGTCTTTGCTAACTAGAGCTGCCAAGTCCTTCACCGTCTCTGCTGGCAGAGGACCTGTTTGAGAGCACCTGTGCTGTTGCTAACTGTAGAGGTGAACACAAAATCTTGACCTGTATTCAGCTTAATGTTGAAAATTAGTCGAGGCCTATCTTTTAAAAGACAGTTATCAGTTAACTGGACACCTTATGATATTAAATATCAAATGGAAGACTCCACTCGAGGGTCTAGTATGTACATGTAATTGTCATCTAACTGTAAAGGTTGAAGATGCTAGTGTTGGCAGGCAAGTGCCATTGTCTTTCTTAACCTTACACTTATGTCTTCAGGTGCTCCTTGAAATTCTAAGTTTTTTTTTATTCTGAAATACAACATAGCAGAAGGGTCAGGACACTCAGACACACAGGAAAGCATGCAGACGCAGCTCTAGTTTACAAACTGAATTTTTTTTTTAGTTACCTCTTTGCTCTCCCTTGGGAAATGGTCTGTTCCAGTGAGTTATGTCTGATTGAGGGTACTAGTCAGAAGCTTAACACAGTACTTCACTTGGAGGTTCTGTGGCCGTAGTTCCCTGGTGTCTTGCCTTTTGACCATATTCTATGCTAAAACCTAAACACAGTGCTAGTGTAAAAGCTATAGACATTATGATTTTTTTTTTTTTTTTGATTTTCGAGACAGGGTTTCTCTGTGTAGCCCTGGCTGTCCTGGAACTCACTTTGTAGACCAGGCTGGCCTCGAACTCAGAAATCCGCCTGACTCTGCCTCCGGAGTGCTGGGATTAAAGGCATGCGCCACCACTCCCGGCTAATCATTCTTATTCTATTAGCTTTTAGTGCTACTTAAGCTTCTATTAGAAGTTTCAGTGTTTGGAACCGTCCAGTTTGCTTTAGGCTAGCTACTGGGTTTATCACCCCTGACATACCAAAATTTACATTTATCACTGTTTTGAAGGCACATTTTATTACCACTGAATTTAAAGAATAAATATTTATATAAATTAAATTTTATAAACTGACATTAGCCCAATATCAGTTGGCTCATGTTTTAAGAGGAGCTATGATTAATTCTTTCATATTAACATAACAAGAGTTATAAACTATAAGAGGGGAAAATGTCTTTCATCTTTGTTTTAGATAGGACTTTGCTATATAACCTAGGTTAGCCTTGAACTTGTGATCCTCCACTTAAGTATGGATTTTCAGGTGTATGCTAACATATCAACCCAGCTTCTGTACTTAGAGGGGTTTGTGAATTGAAACGCTCAACCAGAATCCAGGAATCCATCATTTTTGTGAAGTCTGAAGCCAGTGAGACTTTTTACTTAGCCGGCCTCTTGTTTCTGTGACTGTTTTGACCAGTCTAGTGAAGACACTGATGCCAGATATACTTGATGTTTGAGATAACAACAGAGAAGGGAAAAACAATAGGACCAGTACCTTTAAGTTAAATGGCATGTTCTCAGATCTTCTGTTAAGATCACATACATTACTGGATTTGAGGACCGAGTTGTGCTGGACAGTCTGCTGTGCACAGGCACCTTTTTTTTTAACCTAGGAGAAAACTTTTTTTTTTTTTAGATTTATTCTATTTTATTTATGTAAGTACACTGTAGTTGTCTTCAGACACTCCAGAAGAGGGCGCCAGATATCGTTACGGATGGTTGTGAGCCACCATGTGGATGCTGGGATTTGAACTTATCACCTTCCGAAGAGCATTCGGGTGCTCTTACCCGCTGAGCCATCTCACCAGCCCCGTGGGGAGAAAACGTTTTAAGAATAATATCTGGAAGCACATGCCTGCAAACCCAGCAGCAGAGATGCTGAGGCAGGAGGATAAGTTTGGAGACCAGCCTAAGTTACGTAGGTTTCAGGACATCTTAGACTACACAAGGCACCAAGTGGCCAGTCTGGTTTGTCTTAGAAAGGGTGTAGAATAGAATATAATCCTGGTACTAAAAAGTTAGCCGCACAAAATTAGCTCAAAATATAGCCCACGTATACCAGTGTCACATGTTCAATCCCAATTGACCAAGCCCACTCAGTCAGTCAACAGGTTCTCCAACACAGGAGCGAAGATTACAACGAAAAGACAGCCGGGCGTGGTTGCGCACGCCTTTGATCCCAGCACTTGGGAGGCAGAGGCAGGCGGATTTCTGAGCTCCAGGCCAGCCTGGTCTACAGAGTGAGTTCCAGGACAGCCAGGGCTACACAGAGAAACCCTGTCTCAAAAAATCAAAAAACAAACAAACAAACAAAAAAAACCGAAAAGACAGACAACATTGTAGAGTGACCCCAGTCAATTCTGAGACTAAGGCAAAAATTTTTATTTTTCAACACACTTTTAAACCAGTTTAATTACATTCAAGTATTTTGGGCAAGCAGTACAATAAGGAACTAACAAAGCAGCAAGCGGGGTCCTGAAAATTACTCCATGACAGTTGTTAAAAGGGGCTTGTCATAATGACCGAAATACTTGAACCTGCTTCCTCATCAAGCCTAAAATCTTGCCTGAAGCCTAGTTCTTCTGTTCCACCCTAACACTAAAAATTCTTGCCTCACCTTACTTCTCTATTACAGCCTACAGTTAGCTTCTTGCTGAAACTTACTTCCTTATTACGCCCTGATGTCAGATTCCTGCCTGAGCTTACTTCCAATGTCAGATTCCTGTCTTAAACCCATTTGTTTGTCCTTGCCAGTGTGTCAGACTGCTGCCAAGGAGTACCCCAAAAGACTTTCCACACCCAGTCAAGGGCATAGAGCTTCACCAGATACACCTTTCAGTATCCCACACATTCAAGACGCCAAATACCAATATTAAATGTGCAAAGCCCACTCCACAGTGGGAGACCCTGACTCAGAGACAATGAATAAATTCATAATTAAAGTTTAGTTCTTTAAAAAGGCAACTTACAAACCAGGAGTAGTGGCTCACAGCTATAATCCCAGTGTGAGTAGAAGAAAGGAAGGGAGGGAGGGAGGGAGGGAGGGAAGTGGGGAAGGTGGAGAAGGAGGGAGAAACAAGGAAAGGAGGAAGCCAGGGAGAGGACCAGCTNGGACTCTGGGTCCCCTTGGGTCTGTTTCCACCTCTCTACCCTTTGCTCTGTTCCCTAACCACCCTCACCCATAAAACCATCAGCATTTTGGACTTTAAGATTATTTTCTTCATCTTGCCCTTAGGTTTATATTTTCATTCTGCCTTTCATTTTAGCTAAAAATACTTGCTCTATCCACCTCTAAATGTGCTGTTTTATGTCAGTGTGGCCCCAAGTCATGCCTTCTTGGTCCAAGGCTTCACCTGCTTCCATGTCCTTTCTTCTCCCTCTCCCCCTTCAGTCTGTCCTCTTCCTTTCCTGTTTAAGGGACCTTGTTCTGAAGTTCCAGCTGGCCGGTACCTCTCAGCCTTTCTGCTTCCATCTAATGCAGAGGCTGGGAGACAGGTGTACACCTCACACTGTAAGTTACTTATGCATGGAATAACTTATGTGTAAGTTATATATAACACACAGAGTGGTTATATTACAGGTGGTCTTGGCAGGAGGTTTGAACACTGTTCTTTACAACTTGTAGATGAACCCCATGACTCTCAAGGGCAGTGCTGTGCATACTGGAAGCAAACAGGATCCCTTTCTGGAGAGGGAGGTCAGGCTCTGGGTTTAGGAGAGGCAAGGAAGAGCTTGCTCCTTTTCCCTGGGTGGTGAGTACTATGGAGTAAGTCACAGGTAAGAACTTTCACAAGCTCCATGTGGTGGCTCACCCTGTACCCCC
Source organism: Mus minutoides (assembly GCA_902729485.2). Lineage (NCBI taxonomy): Eukaryota > Metazoa > Chordata > Mammalia > Rodentia > Muridae > Mus > Mus minutoides. The sequence goes on from LR749488.1 coordinate 3,186,667, forward strand.
AGCACTTGGAAAGCTGAGGCAGGAGGATCATGATTTCAAGGCCACCCTGAGCTATGTTGTAAATATAAAAACTGAAACAAAAAATGAAAGGGAAGAGAAAAAGTGCATGCTAGTAGAACCTAGTACTTCAAACTGGAAATGAGCGGACTCATGGGCAGCCATGCTGGGCGTGCGCAGACATTTTAGGGGACATGAGGTGTAAGGTCCCAGAGGCAGCCACTCTTGCTTGCCTCCAAGTTTGGAGAAGCAGCAGGTGTGAGCACATGTCATAGCTCCCTCCTTCCCTCACACAAGATGCTGGTGAATTTCCCAGCATCCCTTTCTTTGTTACACTTGGCTAGCCTCTCATCTCTTCTGCCCATTAAAAGGTCCCCAGAATGACTAGGAAAGACTTAGGAAAGATTGGGAAATTGGTGCCTTTTCAAATTTCAACAGGAAGCAAGAGTTAGGCTCCACATTCTCAGACATCCTATCCTAGTGTGTGGGGTATTCCCCGACTGTCACCTGAGTTAAATGTTAATGAAGAATAAGTGTTGACAGTGTGAGAGTGCACTGACAGCTCAGATCCACACAGCCGGAGAAATCTGTGTCCCACAAAATAACTAGCTACCGAGGACAGCTCTTAGTCTCATTTTTCATGCAGGGTCCAAAGAGAAAGCCGAAACAAAGGAAAAGTGACACACAAAGCTATGTGTGACTGTCATGGATGAACACTGGGAAATGCAGATGAGTTCATGGTGAACCTCATCCTAGGTCCAAGCTGAGCGTCTGCCTGAGAGTTCTTAGATCTCAATTCTTTCATGTATAAGGTGGGAAATCCCCACCTCGTGGATGCTGTGAAGACAAAACTATTACAGAGCCAAAGCGCTCAGCAAAACACTTATAGAGTGTTCTCAAGAGGGCTACAGAGGAAACTCAGATAGGCTGGCTTGGCAGACAGTGCCTTACCCACCGACCCATCCTGGTGTGTGTGTGTGTGTGTGTGTGTGTGTGTGTGTGTGTTTGCGTGTTAGTGTGCATGAGTCTGTGTGTTTGTATATATATGAGAGAGACAGAAAGAGTGTGTGTGTGAGAGAAAGAGAGTGTGTGTATACGAGAGATAGAGACAGAGAGACAGAGATCTTTAACAGTTTAAACTACAAATAATTCCCTTTTGCAAAATGCTTTTGTAAGCTTAGCATGGGCGCATACATATCTGTTACAGAAGTAGTAGGAGTATCTTTTCAGCTTGAAGTTTGAAAATAGCCCAGGCAGCAGCACACTGTGTCTTTTAAAAGCAATAACCCAAAGCCGGGTGTGGTGGCGCACGCCTTTAATCCCAGCACTTGGGAGGCAGAGGCAGGCGGATTTCTGAGTTCGAGGCCAGCCTGGTCTACAAAGTGAGTTCCAGGACAGCCAGGGCTATACAGAGAAACCCTGTCTCGAAAAAAACCAAAAAAAAACAAAACAAAACAAAAAAAAGCAATAACCCAGATGTACCTTTTAATAGGTCTTCACATCTCTCTCTCTCTCTCTCTCTCTCTCTCTCTCTTTGTGTGTGTGTGTGTGTGTGTGTGTGTCTGTCTGTCTGTCTGTCTCTCAGGCTCTCTCTCTGTGTCTGCCTGTCTGTTTGTCTCTCTCTCTCTCTGTCTGTCTCTCTCTCTCTCTCTCTCTCTCTCTGGTACTTATTAACTTGCCCATTAGCTTTAGATCAAAAGGACTTCAGATTCAGAGTTCCAAGTTTCGTGCATGAGCAGCATGAGGTTGGACTGAGTAGATTTTTTAAAGTGAAGACATGAAATTGGGAAGAAAACATGGGGAGTGTTGGGAGCAAATATGATCATTATGTATAGAAATCTCAAAGAATCAACAAAAACTACTATCTTTTAAAGATTAGAAAAAAATTGCAAATACAATACTGAGAGTCTTCACAGACATTTTGTCTAGTGTGTACCAGTAAAACCATAACACAAAATCAAAACAAAGAAACCAACATTTGTACACTTCCTGAACATATCACATGTAGACCTGTAACCAAGATCTGGGACTATTACAGCCCCAGACAGCCTCCTGCTGCTGTTCTGCAAACACACCCAGCACTCCTACCTCTGTGCCACAGACAGCATGGATTTGCACACACACACAGACACACACACGTGCACACAACACATGTGCACACCCACATAATAGACATGTGCACATGCACACACTCACATACACATGTGCACGCACACACACACACACACACACACACACACACACACACACACGCATGTGCACAGGCACACACGCACGAGTCGATGCTGTATCAATCCTCTGGGGTTTCCTCAGAACCTTCGAAAAGTGACTTTCCTCTTTCAGAACAGTTTTCTTAAGATGCTTTGAACTTGTTCAGACCTCAGTGCCGCTGTCCTCTGCATAAGCCCCAGCTGAGCACTTGAGCAGCTTAGCTAATTTTCACGGTGTATTAAACCACTGATATCTCACGCAGTTGTTGGAGGTGAGGGTTCACGTCTGCTGTTTTCCATTTCCTGTCTGGTCTTTTAAGTTGTTGTCTCTGTTTTACTTTTTTCTTTCAGAGGTTTGTTGTTGAGTTTTCTGCTGTATTTTTGCAGACGCCTTGGTATGTGGTCCTGCCAGCAGACACTGTAGGTGTCTCCATGCACCTGTCTAAATTACTGCGAGCTTCCCGAATTCCTGAAGCTTGAAGCATCCTTAGTTTATCTTTTCCCTGCCCAGGCTCTACTTTCTGCCTCCTTTCTTCCTCCCTCCCCACCTCTATTTCTATTTTCCATAGCTCAGATATTTTATCTTCAAATTCAGTGGTTCCTCACTCTAAATTCTGTTCTTTTGTTGAGCCCATCCATTGAGCTGCTGTTTGTTCTTTGTTGTTGTTTTGGTTTGGTTTCTGTGCTAAGGCTACTGTTTTGTTTTGTTTTGTTTTGTGTTGTTTTGTGTTGTTTAAAGTTGTGTGTGCTCACACGTGTTTGTGTGTGCTGGCCAGTGGTCGACCTCCACTGTTGTTGCCCAGGCTCTCTCCATCTTGTGTGTTTGAAACTGGGTCTGTCACTGGCCTGGAGTTCACCAAGTAGTCTAGCCTGCCCAGAGAGCCCAAGGATCCTCCTGTCCCTGCCTCCCCAGCTTGGGGATTCCAAGTGTTCCAGCACATCTGACTGTTTACATGGGATCTGCAGATGAACCCCAGTCCTCATGCTTGTTAGGAAAGCCTGTCTCCTCAGCCCTCTGCTTCTTTTTACACCTTCTATTTTTTGCTGAGGATTTTTTTTTCCATTTATTTCAAGCATGTCCATAATTACCTGCCAACACATTGCTATGATTGACAACTTTAATCATCCCTCCTTACTAGATAATTTTAACATGTCTACAGCCTCAGATTGAGTGTCTTTTATATTCGAGTTGCAATTTTCCCAGTTTAGTGGGAAGAAAGACTTTAGGGTGGATCCTGGACGTTGAGGAACAGTGAGACTCTGGCTGTCTTCCCTAACAGGCTTGCTGCTTGCTGCCACTTGGTGGCAGGAGTCCAAGCTTGTCCCTTGGCTTCTGTGAGTTGGCAAGGGCAGTTCCAGCCCCTCATTAGGACCTCAGCACCTACACCTGGCTGGGAGTAGCTTCCATCTTTTATTTAATTAATTAATTTTATTTATTCACTTTACATCCCAATTGCTGCCCTCCCGCAGTCTTAACCATTTAATTTTTAATATTTCCTTTTTTAAAATTTTGGGATCAAATCTAAGGTTTTACATATGCAAGATTTTTTTTTCCTTTCTAATAAACACATATTTTATACCTGGCTCCTGGAAGGCTCAGCACCTATGGTTTTTGAACATCTGATGTGCTGTTCACTGAATTTGCTGTTTCTCTCTAAGTGTCTGGCTTTTTGACTTTCTGTTTTTGAAGCAGTGTTTGCCTACGTAACCCAGGCTTGCCTTGAACTTGTGGCCTTCCTTTCTTTGCTTCCTGAAAGAACTATAGGTGTGTGCCAGCATAAACAGTTTGTGTACTTTGTAGTTTTTTGTTTTGTTTTGTTTTGTTTTACTGTGAATTAATGGTCATTGAAATTCTTCCTTGAGACTTTGTTTTTGTTGAAGTGTACAATATGAGCATATTTTAAAACAATTTTTTAAAAAGATTTTGCATATTTTATTTGATTTGTAAACATTACACATAAGGGTTTGCCTGTGTGTATATCTCTATCACCTGCATGTCTAGTATCCACAGAGGCTAGCAGAGAGCATTGGATTGGTTGGGACTGGAATTTCAGACAGTTATGTGTAGCTGTGTTGTGATGGGAATTGAACTGGGGTCCTGTGGAAAGCAGCCTGTCCCTTTTAACTGCTGAGCCATCTTTCCAGCTCTATGCTGGTACGTTTCCAAACACACATTTAGTCCCAGCACTTGGGAGGCAGAGGCAGAGACAGAGACAGCCTGGTCTACATAACAAGTTCCAGGCCATGTAGGGATATCCTGCCTCAAAAAACCTAGACCAAAAATCCACAGGATCTTTGGTGCAAAACTAACTTGCCTACCCTTGAAGACTGTTGCCAAGTTTTGCTTCTGATGATCGTTTTGTGGGCAGTAGAGATTTTGTCCACAATCTTATAGCACCTTCAGCTCCTGTGCAGATAGTTTTCTCTCTGTCAGCAACCAAGGCTAATAATATATACAAATCTCCTTGCTGTGCCCATCGGAAAAGTGAGATTCTCTGTATTTAATTGTTGTGTTTGAGTTTGAATATTTCCATGAAGATCTAGCAACTCTCCCCTTTGTCCCCAGCAATATTTAATCTTTTAAGCTGCACACAATCACATAGCTGTCAAAACTAAGAGGTGAGGTGGTTTTCTTTATTGGACTAATATATACAGGTATCTTGACATCAACTCCAGCCTCAGCTTACCAGTCTAGATTTCTGATTTTGGCTTTTAAATGTTTATTATGTATATGGGTGTTTTGCATGTATGTCTGCATTATATGCTTGCCTGGTGCCCTTGGGGCCTAGAAGAGGGCGTTGGAGCCCATTGAACTGGGCTTACAGGTGCTTGCCAGTCACCATGAGGATGCTGAGAATTAAACTTGGGCTCTCTGCAAGAGCAGCCAGTGCTCTTACCCACTGAAGCATCTCACCAGCTCCAGCCTCACAAGGGTTTGGTTGTTGTTGTTGTTGTTGTTGTTGTTTCTTTGCTTGTTTGTTTGCTTGTTTGCTTGATAGATTGATTTCCCACCACATTTTTTTTTAAATAAGCTCAAAGATTTGACAAAACAATCTAAGGGGAGACCATTTAATACAGGGAAATTTAATTTCTCACTATTCAGCATTTCCCGCAAGCCGGATGCTCATGACTTCTGACAAGGATCATTTTAGAAACTTGGCAATGTCAGACCTGGGGAGACGATTCAGAAGTACTTCTAAGGACATAGAGTGGTGAAGCAGGAAGACCTTAGAATCCACAGAACTTATACAGGAAGACCTTAGAATCCCCAGAACCTATACAAAAAGGCCAGGAGAGGCTGCTCCATCAACTGTTACCCCAGCCCTGTGATTCAGAGAAGCCTTGTCTCTAGGGAATAAGGTCAGGAAAATATCATCTTATCATCTTCCCTGACCTCCATTTATATGCACCTGCCTCTCTCTCTCTCTCTCTCTCTCTCTCTCTCTCTCTCTCTCACACACACACACACACACACACACACACACACACACGTTGTTAGACTCAGAATCAGTTCAAGAGTAACGCCGTCTGGAACATTGGTTGCCTTGGTGGTGCTTTTCCAGGCTTCCTCTCAGTGGCTTTCACTGCTGCATCCTGTCAGTTCTGAGGTTGGAGACAGGCCTCGGTGCTCTGCTCTGTGCTCCCCTAAGGCTCAGCTGGGTACTAGTGGTCCAATGGTTTAATTAAGCTCTGCACTTGGCCTCCTTCCTGCCCCACCATATGGAAGGCTGGTGCTTTTATTGGACTGCCTCTCTTCTTTGTTGTTTTCTGGGTCAGACGTTTGTTTTCAAGCATAGATTTGTTTTGTTTTGTTTTCTAATCACAGGGAGGAATGGAGCCGATGTCTTTCAGGTCGGCCCAAAGCAACTGCTGTGCAAACAAACCTTGTCAGCTCTCACCCCTGAGCTGCATATTCTCACTTCAAAGGCATTTATTTTCTGGTTAAACCTATCATCTACCCTAGGCCCGATTCAAATGATCATTGCCCTTTCTGAATCCCAATCAGTATTTCCTGCATGTGTCCCAATACTTCTGACTCATTCTTAAATGTTTTATGCTAATTTCCCGGAGCCTCTCTTAAAATAGTTCCAAGTTCCACAATGCCCCAGCTGAGTGGCTACATGACTCTCCCAGTTATTGTCTAACAAAACACCTCAGACTTACACTCAGGCATTCTGCAGCTTGGGGTCTGGAAGGAACCCAGTATGATCAGCCTGTGATGGACACCATGTCTGAGGTCTCTCTTGGTGAGACTAGGGCTCAGAGGCTGGGGTCAGCCTGGTGGACAACAGATACTTTTCCGCTAGAGGTACAGTCACTTACTGTACACCTGGCATCTGCTCTGGTAGGTCCTGATGTTCAGGACCGCTGACCAGACACCCTGCAGTAGATATCCTCTCTGTGTGGCTTCCTCATGCTTGAGTAGCCTCCGACACAGCTGTGAGTAGCACAGGATTCTAAGCACAAGTGAGTGCTTAGACAATCAACATTAAAACATTGTCTCCTAAAACCGGAGACTGTGGTGACTAGGCAGAAGGAAGCAGACCCTGTATCTGGGGGGAAGGAGCATGAAAGTCACTGTGTGGAAGCAAAGGCAAAAAGGGGGCATCTTCAAAAAACATTCTACACAGCCTTCCCTCGGCACATAGTTTACATTATATCCACGTGTACAACTCACTCACCTCTCCTACAGATTCCTGAAAGCCCATTGGATAAGGAAAAAGTTCCAAGTCTAGGATCTTAGCATCCTAAATGACCTGGATGCAGATTCCACAGATTAAGCTCCTTGAGTGTTTTCCTATGGCTGGAAGTTCTCTGAACTAAAGGAGCAAAGAGACTGCCTTCTACACACCCAAGCATCTGAGAAGTGAGGGGACCAGCACTGGGTACTGGAGCCATGGCCCAGGTGTACTTATTTACATAACATTCACACCTTACTTTCTGAGTCTGGGCCTCTCTTTGGGGTGGAGCATGAGATGCAGGCTAGATAACTCTCTGAAGCCTTGCCTTTCTGTCTATGAAAGATTGCTCTGATCCCCAGCTTGGCCTGATCTAATCCCCTTTGAAGGGTTTTCAGGTAAGGACACACTTCTTTTTCTTATTTGCCTTTCTCTAAGCCCAGGAAAGCTCGCTCTCCCTCTAGCTCAACTTGTTGGGTATTTCTGAAGGAGCAAAGACTTACCTTTTCATTTCCTGAATAGCTAAGACTGAAGAAAATGGCTGCTGTTGTTGTTGTTGGTGGTGGTGCTGGAGAATAGTCTCAGAGAGACACTGACCATTAGAAGAGCCATTCTTCTGTAAGCACTGAGCAAGACTGACAATTAGAACAGCCATTCTTGCCAGGCATGGTGGCACATGCCTTTAATCCTAGCACTTGGGAGGCAGAGGCAGGTGGATTTCTGAGTTCTAGGCCAGCCTGGTCTACAGAGTGAGTGCCAGGACAGCCAGGGCTATACAGAGAAACCCTGTCTTGAAAAACAAAAACAACAACAACAAAAAAAACACACAAAAAAACAAAAACAAAGAAAAACCAGCCATTCTTCTGTAAGCACTGAGTGAGACTGACCATTAGAACAGCCATTCTTCTGTAAGCACTGAGCGTGACTGACCATTGGAACAGCTATTCTTCTGCCAACTCCCAGACCTCTGCCCCAAATACCCATGTCACATCTTGTGTCTGATATTTTTCCTCTCTAAGTGTTCAGGTCTTTGTGAGCAGGCAAGTCTGAAGAGGCGTTCCCAGAAGAGGCAGTGTAAAGCCTGATTCTATGTGAGGGTAGATTGGATGGTTGGCCAGGGGGCTGCTTCTGACTTCCTCCCACTTCTTATTCTGGGTGCCAACACTCAGTCACTGAGTCTCTGGGACCAGCCTCGCTGTGCCTTACAATCTACCATCCCATTTCTTAGTCTTCCCTAGTGAGGATATAGATTCCAGGGCATCAGAAATCAAGGCTCTCCCCTATACCCTGATTCCAACAACTACTCCAAACTGATTTGCTTTCTACGAGGGAGACCCTGACATCTTCGTGTAAGATGCTTGCTAGAGCTCCAGCCATCCCCTTCCTCCCCCTAAGAAGCAGGAAAAAGGAAATGTCAAAGGAGGGCATGAATGTTCCACTTTAGAAAACTTCTGAAAGTATCTCATTCTATTTCTTTTAATAGCTTCAAGGTCACTCAAACAGGTGGTTACAGATAGATGCAAAAGCAGATGGGAACTAAGGCCTTAGTTTTCAGCAAGCACAGGTGAGGACCAGGCTCAGCAGATGCGCTAAGCCGAGAATCAGGCTCAGTTCCCAAGAGAACTGAGAGAATGAGTAGTCAGGAAGTCACCTGTGCTATCAGGCATAGGGCTAGCTTTAGAGCAATTGTTAATCTGTTATTGCTTAGGGCATGCTAGGGATTGAACCTGGGTGGCCCTGGGCATACCAGGCAAGTGCTCTACAGCTGTACTTCATTCCCAGGCTATTTGGGGGGTTGCTTTAAGTAGCGTTGTCTTATTAGAAATACATGGATAGAAAACGGCCCCTTGGAATGCAGTGGGTGAAAGGAGGGTTGTTTAACCCCACAGCAGTAAGGAGAGGAGGCTGCTGTAGAGGCTCTGGGGGAGGGGCAGAGGAGTGCTGTTTCTGGGTACACTTTCCAAGGGACAAGTTTGTTGGGGGGCTGAAGGATGGGAGACAGATAACTCTCAGGGGTGATGCTGATGTCAGTTGCTGCAGAAAGACAAGAGGCTGTCTCTGCAATTTATGTTGGATAGCCCCAAGAAATTAGGCAGAAATATAAGGTGTGGGACCTGACAAGGGCCAGCTCCAGGAGACTTATCTGGAAATTCACCTGAATCTAAAGTCAAAGCTCTGAGACTGAGATTAACAGCAGAGTGGAGTTGAGGGTGGGAAGAATAGGAGTAGGGAAGAAAAGAGAAGAGGGAGAAACAACAGTGAAAGAGGAGGAGAAAAAAGATAGCACCCTGGGAGGCTCCATCCTAATACATGACTGAATTCCAGGCCATTCTCTTAGTCGTCCTCGGCCCTGCTTCTTTTCCCGCTGTGGACTGAAGGATGATGGGAAGGCCTGGTTACCAGGGACTCCCAGTCACATCTTTACATTCTCCAGACAAGGACAGGAGCTCCTCGTTCTCCAAATTCATTTAGAAGGACCTTGACCCTGGGTGACCTCTACACGGAAGAACTGTCTGTCTGGAATTAAGTGTCCATCCCTTAACCAAGCCCTGGGGCCAGGGGTGAGGAACCCTGATTAGCTCACTGTAATTTACATGTCCATCTTAATTTTCTGTTATCTGAGATGAGCAATGGACAAGACGGAAAAGGTTTTCTTTTGCCTCGTGATTTCCAAAGTATCAGTCCAGTGTTGCTTGGCACCATGGCCTTGCCTCTGTAGTGGCTTAGCATATGAAGTCAGGGTCGCAGAAAGTGGAAGGCTCTGGTGTTCCATCTCCTAAGACCCAGCGGAGTCTAGGGACTACTGTGTGTGACTACAGTATAGTATAGTACATTACAGTACCAGTCTCTGTCCAAGGTGACAGGATGTTCCCATAAGGAGGCAGGGAGGACTTCCTATACAACCTGAACTCTTCAATGATGAATTTAAAATGCTGGGCTTCCTTTCTCCAACAGTGTGGATGAAGGATCCGTGGTTTCATGATTATGTCTGCAGCAGAGCCTTTCACACGTCTGCTTCTTTGTGCTTTCATTATCTGATGTTTGAAGCAACCACATAGAGAAAGTGGTACAAGGTTTTTATTTGTATTTTATGAATTAGAAAGCCAAGGCTTGGAAACCTGGGGCTCTTCTGGACAGTATAACATCTCTGGGTCAGAGAGTAAGGATTGCGATTGCATTCAGCTGCAGACCTCATCTGAAAATTAAACAGGTTTGTGATCATAGGGAGTTGTGTCTTCCCCTCTGCATTTTCTCTCATGATGACTGACCAACAGGTGATAAAGATACACAAAGACCGAACCGGGCGTGGTGGCGCACGCCTTTAATCCCAGCACTCGGGAGGCAGAGGCAGGCGGATTTCTGAGTTCGAGGCCAGCCTGGTCTACAGAGTGAGTTCCAGGACAGCCAAGGCTACACAGAGAAACCCTGTCTCAAAAAACCAAAAAAAAAAAAAAAAAAAAAAAAGATACACAAAGACCATAACTGAGACACTTAGAGTGAAGATTTGTATTATGTTTATTTTAATACATGTTTTAGAGAATAAACTATACGTATGCATGTCTGGGTATGTTTACCTTTCGTCACTGTTGTCCTCAGAGCCCAGGAGAAGGCATCTGATAGCCTGGAACTACCCCATGTGGGTACTCATAACCACATCACAAGCTACCTTACATGGGTGCTTAGATCTTCTTCAAGAGTAAGACATGGTCTTCACTAAGCCATCTTTCCAATGTCCAGTCAACCTCATGGTTTTGATGTTGTTGCTATTGTTGTTGTTTTTGTTGACAGTGTATATGGTGGTGGTGCAGAAATTGAACACAGGGTCTTACATATGCCAGGCAGGCCCTATGCCACCAAGCTACATTCCCTAGCCCTTTAAGTATGTTTAGTGTTATAAAATATTCTGCTGACCAGTAAGTAGTTAGTTCTAAGCCAATTAAACTAGATTAATTTGGCCAAGGGAAAGTAGACTATTTTATGAAAAAGGTAACATTCTCAATACCTCTCAAAGATACTCTTACCAGGATACTTAGTGAAAGAAGTCAAGTTCTGGGAAGGTTGCAGTGAGATGCTAATGGGGAGGGGCTGCCTGCAGCTTATCTGCTGGTGGCATGTCAGCTGAGCATAGGTGCTATTTTATTTGATTCCCATGGAAGAGGGTGATACCCCATGTCTAGCTCATAATGGGAACACAAGTGACCGGCAGGCTCTCATCTAACAGAGCTGGGACTGGAACTGAGTGAGATCTTGACATGTGTGTCCTCTGTTCTTTCCTACAGATATGTAACCGGTGCATTGGGGACATGAAGGCATTTGTCCAGAGGTTTTAGCTAACTACCGTCTTTGAGCCAGCATTTCCCTATGTTGCCTAGGATGGTGTGAGCCTCTCTATGTAACAGAGGCTGACCTGGAGCTTGTGACCCTTCTATCTTTGCCTCCCAAGGGCTGGGGTGTACAAGCATTCACCACCACACTCAGCCAACGGGGATTCTAAGAACAGCTATTTCTCATATTTTCCTAGGCAATGGACATTTTCATTTTCATGTAGTCTAAAGTTTAAGGTAAGTCAGGCAATAGAGAAAGCTGTGTGTGTGAGTTAGTTCTGACAGCTTCAAATAGTACATACAACCTTTCTGTACATTATGAAGCAATACAGAATTTTACTTGCTGTCGCTACCTGATCTGACCTGCAGAAAGGAGCAACAAGACACGGAGTTCTTCTTAAAGCAGTTTACTCAGGATCCTTAACTTCTTCCAAAAGGCCCCCGAGCCTCTCCCTGACCGCCCTTAAATCTCTGTGCCCTCACCACTCAGAGCCCGCCATGCAGGTGTTTGCCATTGGTCTAATGTGCTCAATATCAGCTGGTCTGATATTGAGTAGCAGCGCGTCTGCGCAGTACAGGACTGTGGATGTGACTATTCAGGGGTGCATAAGGAAGTCAGGTGTTAGTCATAAGGCTTAGCAACCTTCCCGGGCGCCATCTTGGAATGGTCGCCACACCTGCTCCTCACAACTTGCCACTAAGACTATGGTTTAGAATAAACACAAAGATGGCATTTTCTATATTTTTTTAAACCTTGAGCATTTTTTCTCCTTCATTAGAATTAGAAGTCTCACAGCTGACTCCTTTCCCCGCACCCATCAGACTCCACATGATATCAGTATGCAGTGTGAAATCTGAATGGGAGATGTTTTCTAACTTCCTGGTTTGGCCTCTAATGCCCCAGTCACAAATCATGCCCACACCTCCACAGGCAGGCCTTGAGGACAAGAGTCCCCTATTAGTTGTTCTTCTCCTTGCTCTGAGGAACACCTGACAAACGCCATTCAGGGAAGGAAGGGCTGGTTAGACTGAGCCTTTGAGGATGCAGTGTATCCCAGTGAAGTAGTCATGGAGCAGGAGGCAGGGCAGCTTGTCTCTGAGCCCTCAGCAATCGCTGAGAATTCCACACCCTGCTCAATCCCCTTTCTCCTCTAATGGCCCAGGACCCCAGATGGTGGAATAGTGCTGCCTAGATTCCCACTGCAGTTAATCCATCTAGATCCTTTATCATATTTCCTAAGCGATTGATTCTAGATCCTTCCGAGTTGACAAGAGCGGTCAGTATCGTTGTGACTCTCTGGGCTGCCCTTGTTACCTGGAGAAAGGGTGAGACCTGCAGTCCAAAGTCACCGTGTCCATAACCACAGGTGAATTCCAGATGGCCTCTGCTCTCAAAAGGACTTATTCAGCTTTATCAATGACCTGTTCAAAGTGATGTTGACTGCTGGCTAGCTTCAGGCTGTTCCCATCTTACAGGTCTGTCATTAAAAAAAAAAAAAAAGAGATATCACATCAGCTCCAGAATCTCCCAAATGTGGTGTGTTCTGAAACACTGAAGGGAAACCTTCATCATCCTCAGTGCTCTGTACAAATCTATAACAAACCAAACCAAACCAACAACAACAACAACAAAGCCCCCAAAACCAGCCCCTCAGCCCAGCTGTGGTGGTCAGTGACTCTAATCCCAGCACTCAGGAGGCAGAGGCAGTCAGATCTCTGAGTTCAAGGCCAGTAGGGTCTGGTCTATGGAGTGATTTCTAGGATAAGCAGGGCTACACAGAGCAATCCTGTATTCAAAAACCAAGGAAGGCTGGGGGAGGGAGAGAAGAAAGGAATGTCAACAGCCAATAACTAGGGTCTCCCTGCTTTGTATCTGTGGATGTATTGTCATTTCAATGACTTGTTCCCTAGAATTGCAGAGATTTCAAAGTGTCTTATTTGTGTGTGCATATGTGTGTGTGTGTGTGTGTGTGTGTGTGTGTGTGTGTGTGTGTGTGAGTGTGTGTGTATGTGCGCGCGTGCACACTCGTGTGTGTGCGTGAGCGCACGTGCATGTTCATGTGGCCGTCAGAGGACAGTTTGCTGGAATTATCTCTCTCCATCCACATTTACCTTTGCTCCAAAGATTGAGCTCAGGTCCCCACTCTTGCTTGTGAAGAGCCTTTATCTGCTGAGCCATCCTGCCAGCCCTGAAATTGTTACTTAATGTTTCTATAAATGTCTCTGCTTTTCAAACAAAGCTCTTAGCAAATCTTTAAAGTTTCTCTAGAAATCACCACAGACCAGAGTTACAGGGTTCACAACACAGAGGATCCCAGCTAGCCTGGCCTCTCTGCCCTTAACTGTATCAGACAGACTAAAGCTCTGAGTCCTTTGGTGAAAGAACTCTCCACCTCCTCCCTACTGGACTGCAGAACTCGGGGGAGGAGTTACCCATAAACACTTGCTGAATCTTCTTATGGCTCTGCATTTCCCTATGTAAGTCTTTGACAGCCCATGAGTTAGATGTTATTACTGATATAGCACTAATGAGGAAGAAGATGTGAGGACCCTGCCCAGGTCACATGACTTGTAACAAATAGCAGAGCTCAGATTTAGTTCCAAGTCAGCCCAACTTAGAAGACCAGGGTTGGTTGACTTAGTTATCAATTTCATTTTCACATTTATTTTATTTATTTACTTATGCGTGTGCATGTGTCTGTGTGTCTATTTCTGTATGTGTGCAGTGTGTGTGTGTGTGTGTGTGTGTGTGTGTGTGTGTGTGTGTGGTGTGTGTCTGTGTGTCTGTGTGTCTGTGTGTGTGTCTCAAGTGTGTGTATCTGTGTATGGATATAGTGAGTGTGTGTCTGTGTCTCTATGTGTCTGTGTATCTCTCTGTGGTGTGTGTGTATGTGTGTGTGTGTGTGTGTGTGTGTATCAAGTGCGTCTGTCTGTGTACGTGAATGGTTGTAGGCCACGGTGCTCAGGGGAGGTCAGAGGACAGCTTAAGGCAGTCAGTTCTCTCCTTTCCCTTGGAGGTTTCCAAGGACTGAACTCAGGTCATCAGGCTTGGCGCCAAGTTCCTGTGCCTGCTCAACTCTTATTAGCTGACGTACTTATATTTAAAGTCACATTTAAAAAACTGATATATAAAAACAAAACACCGATGTAGAAAGAATCTTGAGTATGATAATCCCTGAATTTATGAACTGTACTGCATCAAGTTTTGGGCCATCAAAATAGGAATTTATGCCGGGCGTGGTGGTGCACGCCTTTAATCCCAGCACTTCGGAGGCAGAGGCAGGTGGATTTCTGAGTTTGAAGCCAGCCTCATCTACAGAGTGAGTTCCAGGACAGCCAAGCTATACAGAGAAACCCTGTCTCAAAAAAAAACAAAAAAAAAAAAATAGGAATTTATAATCAAGCACTGGGAGGTTAAGACAGGAAGACTGAGTTCGAAGCCAGCCTGGGCTACACAGCAAAACCCTATTCAGAGCAAAAACAAATGAAACACTGCTTGTTTAGAACAAAAGTTTTTGGTTTTTGGTTTTGTTTTGTTTTGTTTTGAGATCAATCTGGTATAAATAAGTGACGAAAATAAGCTTCGTGCATTCTATGGCCAGGTCAGAGCTTACACCTGCCATTTTCAGATTGTATGGTCTTGCCTTGTGCTACATCCACTCCAGTAGTAACCCGAGTGACAGGCTGAAAAGTCTAGGCGTGGTCCCAGGCAAAAAGTTCATGGAAACTTAGTCTTCTGGAATCGTGGCATCCTGTATAAAGAATGCTTCAAAGTCCTTGCTTTAGTTGGTAAACAGATCTGTGTGCTTTCCCTTAATATTGCTTCATTATAGGTGCTCCTAAGAATTCATATTTTGACATATAGCTAAGTTAGATTCTAGGCAACCTTGAGCATGAACAGCCGAGTCACTGCCCTACAGAGGAATTCACCTCTATCTAGGAATAAGGAGGCTTGTGACCTGAGAAGGAACCAGACTGAGATACTTAGAACTATAGCTAGCGGAGTCACTCCCATATACAGTAATTTACAATGGTTTAGGAAATAGATTGAGCTTTGGTTTTAGAGTATTGCACTATTCATGAGAAGGTTAGCTAGAGGTCCTTAATTAAAATCATGACTTGGGTGTGTATGACCTTGCCCCGGGAGTGTTAAAACCTCACACCTGGCTTCTAAAACTATACCTGACCTTAGATAGGGCTGACTTTGACTCAATTGTTTTATTACCCAGTTCCCACAAGTCCTTTCTGTGACTGCATTCCTCTGTCTTGTGTAAGAATCTAGTAGCCTCATTTTACCTGGCTGAGGTGTTACCTAACTTCCCTATTTTCTTCTGTATAAAAGTCTGATGCTCAATTTGACAAATTACATTCAGATTCACACTCCTACATGTAGTGTCTGTTTGTCATTCGCCCGAATCTTTGCCTCTCTTGCTTCAGAGAACTCGACCCACGCAGATAAGGGATCCAGAGGGTCTGTGGTAGCCTTGGTGGGTTAAAATCTCCAGGCTTCAACTTCTTCAGCAATAAAATAGTTTCTAATAAAACAGTATTCATAAGTTTGGACTACTGCAAGAGGATGCTGGGGGCTGAGATGAGCTAACACTGCCTGTAAGCGCTCCCTCCAGGGCTCCAAGTAGGAGCCCAGGAACACAAAACTGTGGGAATGTACACGGGAAAGGCAGCCTGTGTGTCCACCAAGTAACTTAGTAGGCCATATAGTGTAAGTTAACCGAAATGTGGACGTGGGGGCTGTGGCGATGACCCAGGCAGTAATGTGCTTGCAGTGCAAGGGTGGGGGGGCTGAGTTCCATCCCCAGCAGTCATTTGACAAACTCAGCAGACTCGATGCTTGTCATCTCAGCCCTGGAGAACTGTAGACAGGTGGCTCTCTGCAGCTCCTGGCCTCCCAGCCTAGCTAAGCACAAAGTTTTAGGTTCAGTGAGATACCCTACCCACAGCCTCCTGAAACCCCAAAGCAGAACTTATTGAGGAAGACAGTCTTAACCACATGAGTGTGCATGTGCACATACACCTATGCAAATGTAACATGTACATACACCACACACACACACACACACACACACACACACACACACACACACACTGCCACATACACACCCCACTTTTCTATAGTGCATTTTATTGCAGTGTCTGGAATACTTACCTTTCTTTATGGTCAGGAACTGGCTGAGGACAGGGACATCAGACACCTGTGAAAACTCCTGGTCCTCAATGTCTGGCTTTCTAATTCTTATTGTCTTGCTCCTGGGCCAGTGACCCAATTCTTATCTGCCCTTGGCTGGGAGAATGACTAACCAGGAGGCACAAGTGATATGCTTCTGCTGATTTCTGGTTTCTCTTCAGCTGTGAATGACTGAGAAATACAATTAGCAGGGAAGGAATGCTTTAGCTCTGTCAGTGTTTTTTGTTTTGTTTTGTTTTTTGTTTTTTGCTTTTTCTTGCAGTCACTGGATTTGAACCCAGGTCTCTGCATGTGCTAGGCAACTAAGCTATACTCCCAGGCCCACTATTGCTGTCATATGTCACATGTTTTAGAGTTTCCGTGTTTGAAGACATAATAAGCTATATACTGGAAAGGGTACTTGAAATATCTCTAGTGTGTATCAGCATTTCCTCCGGGCACTAGTAGTGATTCTACCACATGTGTGCTGGACTACCGCTATTCACATTATAACTACAGCATTTATTGGGTGCTTACTGTATCCTAAGTACTGTTTGGAGCACTTTACACATTAATTTGTTTAATCCTTAGTATATGGTATCCACTCCCCTTGACAGTCCCAGATGAGTAAGGGACTTGTCCACGCCTATGTAGCTTACAACTGCCTGTGTCTTTATCTTGGTAGTTTGTCTATATTATTTATAATTTATTAATTTTTTTGGTTTTTTTGGAGACAGG
The DNA here is from genome assembly GCA_902729485.2 of Mus minutoides. NCBI lineage: Eukaryota > Metazoa > Chordata > Mammalia > Rodentia > Muridae > Mus > Mus minutoides. The sequence continues at coordinate 3,203,798 of LR749488.1, forward strand.
ATTTCTCTGTATAGCCCTGGCTGTTCTGGAACTCACTTTGTAGACCAGGCTGGCCTTGAACTCAGAAATCCGCCTGCCTCTGCCTCCCAAATGCTGGGATTAAAGGCGTGTGCCACCACGCCCTGCTCAAAAAAGAATTTCCTTAGGTTCTCAGTGTATGGGTATTTCTCCTTGAAATGTTTGTTTATTTATTTGTTTATTTATGTATTTATTTGTTTAAGACAAGCAGTCTCTATTTGTAGGCCAGCCTACAGGTTTGGGATTACAGCCATGAGCTAGCTATCTGCCTGGCTGAAAGAGGAGTATTATTAAGTTCCTTCTGTTTGGGGATTTATCTAGTAACAAGATAGGGCCTTTTAATCAGGGATATTTTAATACTATTGATAGGGACCTTCACAGACTATGAAGAAATAGATGCATGCTTCAAGATTCAGACTGAGGCTAGAAGGTAGACTGTTACATGGGCTACCCTGGTTAAACATGGTAGGCCACAAAATAAAACAAAGGGGGTGGCTGGTTTGGAAGGGTGGGTCAACAGATAAAAGTGTTTGGCCCCAAGCCTGGTGCTCTGAATCCAATCCCAGAGACTCCCACACTGGTTGCTGCTTGCAGGATCTGGAACATGGCCGCCTTGTTCTATTACAGTATCACCAGATTTCTGCTTTCCAACTCTTTTACTGCCTAAGCTTGGCTGTCCTGGAACTTGCTCTGTAGACTGACATTGAACTCAGAGATCTACTTGGCTTTGCCTCCTGGGATTAAAGGTTTGTACTGCCATGCCCGAACCTAAGCTGAGTGGGATCTTGCCCAAAGGTCACCACATATTAAAATCCTTCTCCTCTGAATCCTCTAGAGCCAGGCTTCCACAGTTCAAATCACCCTCAGCAACAGTCTTCCATATTCCTACTAGGATGGCTCATTGAGCCCCACTTAAAGCATCCCACTGTTTTCCAAATCCAAAGTCCCCAAATCCTCATCCCGCCATGGTAAGGCCTATCACATCGATACCTCAGTCAGTGGTACCAACTTCTGTCTCCGAAGTGACCAACAGCAAATACCCTTTCTGAAGGGGCTGCAGTGTAGACTCTCAAGTCAGGACATGTTCCCTTTGAGTGACTGTCACTTGGAACAGGGCCTATTTGGAAAAAAAATGGGGGTGGGGTAATTGAACTATGAGTATAGGGTCATCTTTGAATGATTAGAGCAGTAGAAATTCTTTGTGACAGACTAGGAAAGAAGACCAAACCTGGCTTCTTTGATGGCCAAGGGACACAAAGAATCCTAGCCTTGGAGTGCTATACCAGTGCTCCATACTAAAGCTATCAGCAGTGGCAGCCATGCGCCCTGGGCTGCCTGCCTTCCTCTCTGTAGACAGCTCCCCTCAGACAGAGACCCCTAAAAGGTATACTGTGATACTGTGCTATAAGGAGGTAATAGGATTCGTGGCCTTTGTGAAGAAGAGAGGATAAAGGGCTTTGACTATGAGTTCAGGGATGGGGGTTAAAGGGAGGAGTGAGATACCATTTAACCAGTGGAAAATTAGGAAACACCTTTAAGGGCATAGGCTCCACCAGCTCATATGGAATCTGCCCTGCAACTCCCATCTGGGCACCTAGGCAGCGGTGCGCACACCCACTACAGCCTTGGTCCTTATCAGCAGCATACACAGATCTGTAGTAGCTCAGGGGTGAGGGTGGATTGGAGTTGGAGGAGTGGGACCATCCCCTGCATCTGTCTCTCAGAGAGGGTGGAGATGGGGATTTAAGAAGATTGACATTCTGATGCCCTCCTCCTACCAGCAGCTCCTGTCTCCAGCCCAGACCTAGAAGGAGACACAGGCTGGTGGCCACCAACCAAGTCAAACTTGGACAGAGAGGGATGGGCAGGGCCGCGGAAGGTGGCATTTGTGACTCTGGGGCCACACCTGCAGAATCTGGTCCTGTGAGCACGGGCTGGAAGCATAAAAGGCCCGGGCGGGCAAGGGCGGGCCTGCAGCTGGAGGTGGGCTCCAGAAGTTCCCCAACCTGTTGCTGGGCGCAGCGGGCTGTAGAGATGGGCCGTTACTCAGGCAAGACGTGCCGGCTGCTGTTCATGCTAGTGATCACCACGGCCTTCTTCGTGGCGGAGCTGGTGTCAGGCTACCTGGGCAACTCCATCTCGCTGCTCTCAGACGCGTTCAACATGCTGTCAGACCTGATCTCGCTGCTCCTGGGCCTGGGATCCTGCTACATTGCGCGGCGCAGTCCCCGCGGCTCCCGCGCCACCTATGGCTACGTGCGGGCCGAGGTGGTGGGCGCGCTCAGCAATGCAGTCTTCCTCATCGCGCTCTGCTTCACCATCTTCGTGGAGGCCCTTTTGCGCCTCCTGTGGCCCGAGCGCATCGAAAACCCGGAGCTGGTGCTTATCGTGGGCGCCCTGGGGCTGGCGGTCAACGTGGTGGGGCTGCTCCTCTTCCAGGACTGTGGCGCCTGCTTCTCCCGTTGCGCTCAGGGTCGCCGGACCCGCCCTTCGCAGCAGCTAAACCAGGGGGATCCTCTTGGCGCTTTGGGGTGTCCCCAAGAGACTGCGACAGCCACAGCTCCGGGCTCGGGTACAGCAGTGACTCTCCTGGGGGCCTCGGCCAGAAGAATCCAGCAGGAAGGCGCAACCGTGTTCTCTAATGTAGCAGGTACCTTTCTTTTGCATCCTTCCGGACTGGGAGCACTTCGTTCTTACCTCAATTCTCCCTCCTCCTCCTGGCATCTGGACCCCTTTACTCATCCACTACCTCTTTTTTAGGCTCGTTTTCTTGACTGATTTATCAGAAAGCCACTTCGCAGCCTGTTCTGCTTCTCTTCTAACTTAATTCTCCATTTTCCCTACCTCCTCATTTTCTTTCCTTGCCTGCCTTATCCACCCCCTCCCCACTTCTTTTCCTTCCCTTCCTTTCCTCCTTGACCCTGCAGTCCTTACCCTCCCCTCTCCTGTGGCAGTATTGATCTTGGAAATCAATTCTTAACTATTGGGCAACAGAGCATTTCCCATCCTGTCCCTTCTCAGGTGCTATCTGGATATGTTTCATTCCAGACATCAGTGTCAGGGCTATCCCCTGCCCCTTGGGTACTGAGGATCTGGGGGATAGGTGTAAGCTTATCCTTGTCCCCCCCCCCCTTTTTTTTTTGAATTTGAAAGTTGTGTGTGTGAAGTCCAAGGGTGGAGCTCTGGCTTCCTCTGGGTTGAAAGGTACCTATTTGGATTGAGTGTAGGAGAAGCAGGGACTTCTGTATGCTGAGAGGAATTGAAAAATAACAAAACCACATTTTGAGATTATTGGTTCTTGTTTGTAGAACTCATACACATCACAAGCTTTCTTCTTTGAATGCAGGTGATTCCCTGAACACCGAGAATGAACCAGAAGAGACGACGAAAAAAGAGAAGTCTGAAGCGCTCAATATCAGAGGTAGGCTTGTCTGTGGGCTAGCTCCGGCTCCTTTCCCTGCCTCACCAGTCCGTGCTGTGAGTACTTCTGCTTTTAGGAAAGCAACAGTGTGCTGGGAAGTGGGTCAGTTACCTGCAGACCCTTTCCTCTTGCCTAATCATTGCATTGATTCTGAGGGAGAAGCTGGTTGCTAATGATTGATCTTTGCTCTAATTAAGCCACTCGCTATATGCCTGTTCCTGGGCTGACCAGATCAGCGCCATGTTCCTCTGAGTTACACGTATGTGTCATGTTCCCCTGAGCTTCACCTATCAGTGTCATAACCTCTTGATTGCTACATATGTATCATATCCCACTGGTTCCTAGAGGTCCCTGTCATGGTCTCCTAAGTTCCACTGAGTGTTGCATTCTACTGAGCACCAAATAATAATGCCATGTTCTGACCTCCACACACGTGCCCTATTCTCCTCATCTCCACACAGGTACCAAGTTCCCCAGATCCCCACATATCCCTGCCACGTTCTCCTGACTCCGACATATGTGTCATGTTATTCTCATCTCCACAGATGCATCATGTTTTCCTGGCCACCACATTATCAGTGAAATGTTTTCTTGAGCTCCACATATGAATTCCATGTTCTCCCGATCCCTTCATATCAGTACCATGTTCCCCTGACCTCTGCATGTGTGTCATATTCTCCTCACATTCACTCACATATCAGGTTCTCATGAATTCTACATATCAGTGCCAGGTTGGTCTGGTCTCCACACCTCAGTGTCATGTTCTCCTGATCTCCACATGTATGTGTCATGTTATCCTCATATTCACACATGTATCATGTTCTCCTGATTCCCACACCTGCATGTCATGTTCTCCTGATCTCCACATATATGTGTCATATTATCTTCATATTCATGTATGTATCATGTTCTCCTGATTCCCACACATCTGTGTCATCCTCTGATCTCCGCATATATGTGTCATGTTATCCTCATATTCACACATGTTTCTGTCATGTACTGATTCTCACACATCTGTGTCATGTTCTCCTGAACTCAGTGCCAGTTTGGTCTGATCTCCATTTAGCCGTGTCCATTACTGCTACTCATGGTTGGCTACTTTCATGAATACTGTTACTGACATGCATTTACTTGTTTTATGAAGATTGTGTGTGTGTGTGTGTGTGTGTGTGTGTGTGTGTGTGTAGCTGGCAATGGAATCCAGGGCCTTGTCCATACTAAACACATGCCACACCATTGATCCATCCCCAAAGCTCCATTGCAGCTTATTATAACTGTCTAGGATTTGTTTTGAGACAGGGTCCTCTTATCTAGCCATGGCTGGCCTGGCTCTCAGTATGTAGCACAGACAGAGCTTGGACTTGTGGCAGTCCTCCTTTCTTAGTCCCCTTATTGCTGGAATTGCAGGCATTTGCTTGTGCTTCGTGTTGACTGTGATTCGCTAAAGGTGGAAAAACAAAACAAAGAAAAAACAAAAGCGAAGTGGCCCCACTACTGAGCCTCTGTCCTGTGTGACAGCCCCACTACTGAGCCTCTGTCCTGTGTGACAGCCCCACTACTGAGCCTCTGTCCTGTGTGACAGCCCCACTACTGAGCCTCTGTCCTGTGTGACAGCCCCACTACTGAGCCTCTGTCCTGTGTGACAGCCATTTTTTTTTAAACCACAGTTATTTATGGTAAGAATTTTCTGAGAAAGGGACTGTAACCTGATTAAAACTCTCATTTCCAGGTCCAAAATTGGGCTTCTGGTGAGCCTTACTGAAGGCAATTAATGATCTACCTTCTTACCCCATATTCAAAGTAGGCTGTGCTGGGAGTTCGGANGGAGCCATGACTCAGGAGGAAGACCAGAGAATAAGATCAAGAAAGACCTTGGGGAAGATGCACAGTCCTTCTCTCTACAGATAAGGGAACCTAATCCAGAGAGTGTGGTGACTTTCCCCAAATTGCCCTGGCTATAGACTCGGGCTGTGGTCTCAGCTCTCTTCTCACGCACATGGCTCTGCCCACACATGTCTTTGGCATCCAGAAATGGATGACTTACTTCTCCAGTGGGCACATCCCACTGAACGGTTGGATCTTAACTACCTGTAAGCAAGATACAGCATCAGTTCTGTGGCTCTCAACTCCTGTTCCAGCCTTGCCTAGTGTGGTGTGCTGGCTAGCTTTATGTCAATTTGACACAAGCTAGAGTTATTTGGGAAAAGAGAACCTCAATTGAGAAGATGCCTCCTGGCCTGTGGGCAAGCGTGTACTCTATTTTAGTGTGCACTGTGGGGAGCAGAAGTGTGATGGCCGTTATCATGAGGGATTCTTGGGGATCACTTTTGGGAAACCTGGGGTGGGAACAGATTCGTCTGTAGGACAGGATGCAAAGGCTCTCTCTTCAGACCTAGCATCCACCCTCTTCTAACACTATGCTGCTGGTCCCGAGAGGCTCGCACTATGTAGCCCAGGTTAGCCTGTAGCTAGCCAAGGCAGCCAAGTGCTGGGAATATAGGCGCAAACCACTGCTCTGGCTTTCCCTCCAGCTGTGTGTCTTTGAGCCTTTACTGCCTGCCTCTGGGAAGGGCAGGGTGTGACCTCCATTAGACTCAAGAGAGGCTCAAAGTCCTAAGACAGGGACATCAAGAATGCAAAAGACACAGTAAGTTTTCCTCTTGGGACTAGATCTGGTTGCTGGAGGTGGGGACCAGGATCTCTGGAAGTTCCTGCTTCCTGACCAGAGTCCCCATCCAGACACTCGAGCTCAGCCATGCTTTCTGTGGCATTGTTGAGTGCTTTTGCTCTCCGAATTTCTAAGCATTTATAACAGAAATCCAACAACACTCCATTATTGTATTTTGTTCTAGACTAGGCCTTATTATGTAACCCTGGGTGGCCTGTAACTCACAGAGATCTGTCTGATTCTGGCTGCAGGTTGCTGGAATTAAAGGTGTGCTCCATCATATACTCACTGTGCCTGGCACCACTGTCTGGCCTGACACACCTTCTGCCTCCAACACTGCTCTGCTGGGATGCCACCCACTACTTCTTCCCTTGGTGGCTTTTTGGATACTCAGACTTTATGGTCTGGGCAGTTTCATAGTTTCTAAATATTTGCTTGTTTGTGTTTGTGGTTTCTTGTTGTTGTTTCTTTCCTGAGACAATATGGCCAAGGGAGGCCTCGGAGTCTCTTTGTATCCCAGGCTGGCCTGGAAATTTCCATATAGCCCAGCCTAAACCTGAATTTTCCATCCTTCGGCCTCAGCCTTCTGAGTAGTTGGATTGTAGGTTGGTGCCACCATAGCCAGTCACAGGAAATCTTTTTTAAAAAACATTCATTTATGGCATATGCATGTGTAAAATTAGGGGAGAGATTTTAGGAGTCATGGCTCTACTTCTTTCTACCATGGAGCTGGGGCGGGGATTGGGGGTCAATCTCTAGCCATCAGGCTGGGCAGCATGGGCTTCTGCTTCTGAACCATCACCATGGGCTGTTGACGTGAACCTGACGATTTGAGGCTCTTGACTGGTGTGATTTTATGAGGTGTGCTGCATCAGACCAAGACAGGGCCCGCATGAGCATGAGACTGTTTCTAACATGCTGCTGCTGCTGCTGTTGCTGTTGTTGTTACTGATGCTGCTGTCATTACTGCTGCTGCTGCTGTTGCTGTTGTTGTTACTGATGCTGCTGTTACTGTTGCTGCTGCTGCTGTTGCTTCTGTTGCTGCTGTTGTTGATGATGCTGCCTCTCTGGTTCTGAGGTGCAAGATGCTGGTCTTCCTTTCTGAAATGCAAATACTTTGTGTCTACATTTTTAATCCTTCTGACCAGATATCACTGAATCTACTAAATTCTAATTTAATGTACACCTACAGCCCAACACCCAGATCTTTGCATATTTTCTGCAATTAATATACTAAGACCTTTAGGACCTACAGTCTTAATCCTTTCATGTGGATTGTTAATTGTATGGGATTGTGGCAAACGGCTTTTTCTGCAGAGGAAACTTCACAGAGGAAACATCCCTGCTCTTCAGGCCTTCTTACACTAAGTGTCTCGGAAATAACAGCAGGCCATTGAGAAATAGATGTGGAAAAGGGAAAGGGGGAGTGGAGAACCGGAAGAAGCACACTGGGTGGGTCATAGTCCTGTCTGATGCTGTGGCAGTAGCAGAGTGCTTGCCTGGCGTGTGTGAGATTCTGGGCTCCATCCCTGGTATTGCAACCCTAAATTCAGCAATAAAAGATGAAGGGGGTTCCATCATGCTGAGCTGATAAGGGACTCCGAAGGGGAGGTCCACCCCACACCTGACTCATGGAGTACAGAAAAGACACAAACTTTGAGGTCAGGCTCTGCGGTGCACTGTCTGCACTCCCAGCACTGGGATGTTGAAGCTGCAAGATTTGGAGTTTGAGGCCAGACTAGACTACACATCCAAAATGAAGCAAAAGTTTAAAATAATGCAATGTACAGATGCTAGTGTGAAAGGGTAAGGCATCATTTGCTCAGCTCCATTTCCCATGATGCTCTTTGATGGTGATAGTGATGTATCAGTGTCAGATGGTGACCAGTCCTCTTCCTGGGCTCTCTTGGTCCTGGGTTGCTGGCCTAAGATCTTTGTTTATTTTTTTTTCTTTTCCTTCTTTTCAATTAAAAAATTGATATTAAAATACAATTATATCATTTACCTTTAAAATAATTTTCATTACATTTTGGTTTAATGTGTGTGTGTGTGTGTGTGTGTGTGTGTGTGTGTGTGTGTGTGTGCACGTGTGCGTGTGTGTGAATGCCTGGGTGTACATGTAGAAGTTAGAGGACAGAGGCCATCTTACAGGAGTCAGTTACTTTTCTGTATCATGTGGGTTCTGGGAATCCACCCTAGGTTTGGTGATAGATGCTCCCCCATTTACTTGAATCATCACATTGCTCTGACCTGAGACTTTGTTTTCTGAGCAGTTTGCTATTGCTATCTTGTCTGTTTTAAGATGGTCTCCCTATGTAGCTTAGGCTGTTCTCTGGTCTCAGCCTCTCAAGTGCTGAGATTATAGGTATACATCACATACTAGGCTTGAGTTTAAAAATTCTAACCTACTCAGCGTTCTAACAGAAAGCAGCAGAGAATGTTTATGAGCTTGGAAGTCCGGATCACCGATCCTTGTGTGGCTCCGACATGCAGCTGAGGTTTACTGGTCTGTGTTCCTTCCTGGCAGGTGTTCTTTTGCACGTGATGGGTGATGCCTTGGGGTCCGTGGTTGTGGTCATCTCGGCTATCATATTCTATGTCAAGCCCCTGAGAGGTGAAGACCTGTGTAACTGGCAATGCTACATTGACCCCAGTTTGACTGTTGTCATGGTCATCATTATCTTATTGTCAGCTTTCCCACTGATCAAGGAGACTGCTGTCATCTTGCTGCAGATGGTACCCAAGGGGGTCAACATGGAAGTGCTGAGTAAGTGACCCACATATGGACAAGGACCACTAACACGTGCACATTGTTCAGAGGGTTGGGATCACAGGGCATCACTTGAGTGGGGGTACGCTGAAGCATCCTGGAGTACCATGTGATGCAGGCATGCTTCGTGTGGCTTTTGACCTGGCATGATAACTCACATCTCCAAGATCCAAAGGTCCTTTGAAGTTCAATCTTCTAACTCATTTGCATAGTTTTGAGAGTTAAAGCTTGGGTAAAACCCACTTTTGGGCTGTTTGACCTTAAAACGAAGATGTATTTTAACTTTATTAAGGCCGCTCTGCAGGACCTTGCATTTTAAACTCCTTTTTCCCACTTAAAAGATAAGTCACTCACTGGTGGTCTAGATAATTCCTTCTAGTTAGTTGAAATTCGTGAGTCACAAAGTCCCTTGGTGGCACATTACATTGTAGAAAGGCCGTGTTGAATGGCTCCTGCCCTGTCTGCAGAGACAGCTTCTAGTTGGCTTTGCTCTTAGAGAGGCTAGATTCTCACCTTAGTTCTGTGCCTTAGAGGCTAAACATAACCCTAGAAGAAGCATTTCTGGTAAGTACTTTTGTTCTACAATACTAAACTAACCTACATGTCTGTTTGTCTGTCTGTCTATCTATCTATCTTTCATCCATCTCTTTATCTATTGATTTATAAATCATCCATCTATTTACTTATTATCTATCTATCTATCTATCTATCTATCTATCTATCTATCATGTATGTATGTATGTATGTATCTATCATCTATCTATCTATCTATCTATCTAGTTATCTATCTGTCTATCTATCTATCTATCTATCTATCTATCTATCTATCTATCTATCTATCTATCTATCTCTTTGTCTGTCTGAGATTGGATCCCCCCATGTTATCCTGACTAGCATGGAACTGTCTAAGTAGAGCAGGCTGGTCTGGAACTGACAGTCCATGTGTAGCCTAGTCTTATTGGATTGGTCTTGAACTTGAAGTCTTTTTTGGCAGTTTCTTGGACTGGTCTTGAACTTGCAATCTTTTGTCTCAAGCTCTTGAGTTACTTGGTCTAGGCTAATACTGTGTGGGATAGGAAATCAGAAGGAAGGCTGGTTATGGGAACATGGAATCTTGAGGGACAGCTCTTCTTTCTGTGTGTTTTGGCAAACAGACAGCCTTGAGGGACATGACTAGGCACACAGCCCCCCACCCCTCCCCTTGGTTCCAAGATTCTACTCCAGCACTCACTATTGGCTGTTGTTTGTTCCTGTCTGTTGTAGTGAGCCAGCTGTCTACCGTGCCTGGGATCAGCAGTGTGCATGAAGTGCACATCTGGGAACTTATAAGCGGGAAGATCATTGCCACCTTGCACATCAAACACCAGAAGGGCACAAAATACCAGGATGCCAGCAGAAAAATCCGAGAGATCTTCCACCATGCTGGAATCCACAACGTGACTATCCAGTTTGAAACCCTGGACTTGAAGGAAGCCCTGGATCAGAAGGACTTCTTGCTGACCTGCAGTGCCCCCTGCATCACCCAGAGCTGCTCTAAGAAGCTGTGCTGTTCCCCGGGGACACTGCCTCTGGCTTCTGTCAAAGGTTGTGCAGAGCACAATAGCAGGCCCTCTGGAGGGTTTTACCGAAGGATAGAAGCTCCAGAAGTGGCCATTGATGTGGCTTTGGATGGCTGTCCAAGGGAGCAGGGACAGATTCTCAGCAAGACTCAGGAGAGACAGCATTATGAAAACAGTACTCATTTTTAGTGGGTTCCCACACAATTCAAACTGTCTGAACAGACACTAAGGTGTCACCAGCTCTGCTTATGGGAAGAGCTTTGTGGGTGTGTATCCTGTCAGTAGGGGTCAGCGTCTGAGATGTCAGTGGAACAAGCCTGCTGATTTTCATGTGATGGATAACCCCTTTCCAGTACCCTGGGCATCTCATGGTTCTCTGTGACAATTTCAGTATGGACAGTATGGTCATGAACTTCCTAAAGCAGATTGCCCTAGTGTATATACCAAAGGTGTTGCAGGACTCAGTGACTATGACATGGGACTCTAAGTTGCTTTTGTCTGTCTTGTGGTGTTGGGAATTGCATACATGGCTAGTGTATGCTGAGGAACTGCTCTGTTACTGAGATGAACCCTGTAGCCTTTGCTTTTAAACCCATCAGAACTTCTAGCTGACTCTCAAGTGAGCTCAAAGCTTAAGTGGGTAGAAAAGAAGTTAAGCACCTTAACTATGCTTCCTTCTCTTCCCCTCAAAGATCATAAAAGATGACCATCAGCTACTTATAGCACTGCAGAAGTATATATTGTTAAGTCCATTCTTGGACCGTGAGAAACGAACACCTAATAAATGAATGCAAAATGCATAGCTATTAACGTGGAAAGACAGATTGCCTCTTAAGACAGGAAGTGCTCTCAAAACATTAGAGGGAGTACGCTTTGCTGGGGTGGAGGGAAAGGTGTGTTCTGGACCATCGCTTTGCTTTGTGAGGTGGCTAATGTTTACTTCCTGCTGGAACTCAGCTGCAGCCATGGTGTGTTCTTTCTCCTTTTCTTATTTACCGATTTATCATCTCTGAAAGTTTACAGGTAGGATTGTTGCCACATCTAGTTCTGATGAGGATTTTCTTATCCAGAATTCCTCACAGCCATCCTTATGATCACATTGATCTGTGCATTGATCAGGGGGAGATGAACCTTCTGGGAATGGGTGAATACTCAATCTTGCTAAACAAGAAGCTAGCTTGTCTTTGTTTTAATTAGGCATATTTGAAAGTATTTATTGCAGTTGCCAAGTAGTAACTGGTTGGAAAAGTTGATTTCCCAGTGAGAAATGAAAAGTCATTTGGTTGCTGACTTTAATTTGTTCAGAGGCTCTTAGAGTTTATGTCTGTGACCCATGTTACTAAGTTCAAATAAATTATGATCTGATTCAGGCACATAACTGAACTGTATTGGTAGAAGAAAGTGCAGAAATGTCTGTCCCATGTTTTTATACCTTGTTTGGCAGCCATGTTTAAATCAAAGCCCCAGAGGTATGACATGGGGGTACCCGATGGAGCCAACATCTTGTTAGACAAGTTTCAAGGCTCACTGAAAGTGATCTTGTCCTAGGCTTTGATCCTACTGAGAGACTACATAGGATTCATCAGAAGTGGTGCACGGTCACAGAAAAGGCAGCCACACTTGTCAATGCAAGCATCATTTTAAAGAAAATGCCTTCATTGGGCATGGTGGCACATGCCTATAGTCCCGGCTACTCAGCAGGCTGAGAGAGAAGAGTTGCTTGAGTCTAGGAGTTCAAAACTAGCCCAGGCAAGATGGCGAGACTCAGCATGTTTTGTTTTGTGGTTTTAATATTAGTCTTAAATTTGGAGGCTGATGGGCAGCTGTGATCTGGGGTATTGGGAAATCTTTGCTCCTTAGAAGTTCATTAGAGCTAAACCAACCATCCTTAAGTAAATAGAAAAATATCTAAAGCCTTTCTAATTCCCAGAAGTTTGTTGTGTTAAATTATGTATGCACTTTATAAGCTAGAGGAGGAAAAAAGACAAAATTTCTACTTTAGGCACCAAACCTGTGAAGTAGACTTAACAGAGACCAGGAAGCCCAGCATGGGGATGTGCATACAGATGCTGCAGCCTCGCCAACTCTGTTCCATGCCGTAGTTGAAGCCAAAGTAGAAATTTGTCTCTAAATGTCCAAATCTCAAGTCACTGTGCCTTATTCTTAAAGGAAAGAATTATAATTTTACAGTTTCTTCTACCAGCTAAATGAATGTATTTTAGTTTGCGTGTAAATAACATTCTTTAATTTCTGAAGTACTTGTTTTTTATGGAAAGAAAGTACACTTAGATCCAACATAATTAAGTTTAACCTTGATTGACACTCAACTAGCACATTATAGACAGGAACCAGTATGAAATACGGCTTTTTGAAGACAGCCAGCACATGTTTACTAATTGGACGTTAGTTGAAAGGGTTCGATGCTTTTGCTACCTGGCTGTGTTTAACACTTCCAACCCTGGCTGTCTGGTTTCTTTGTCTGGGGTTTCCTGGATCCTTGATTGTCTTGGTTTTTAAGTCTCTGAAGAAGAGCACGATGTTTTCCCCTCCCGGGATAAGCTGTGCACCTGGTGGACAAGACAACCTTGTTTTTGTGAGCGGGGCACACACTGACCTTCAGTTCATGTCCTGCATGCTCAGGTTCATTCTAGAGCCCCTTTTGTCTTCCTCCTTCCTGCCTGCCCTCCTCATTTCCCCTGGAAGGGGTGGGGCTCAAACCCAGGGCCTTCAAGGCTGTGAGGTGTGTTTTACTGAGGAGCTACAATCCCCAAACCCAAAGAATAATTTTTTATAGTCTGTGTCATGCCCTGTATGGGACAGGTCAGTATTAGGTGTCCTGCGTGCCGTCCTTCTCGGGTGTTTCATGCTCTCCTGGGTTTGTTTCTTTGTGGAGCTCAGCACTTCCTTCCAGTGTGTCAGCACCCGTTATAGGGAGGACTGCTTCCCTTCCCTTCACATCTTCCAATCTTAGTTTTTCAAAATGGGCTGTTTATTTCTTGACAATTTGGTTATTATAAACACACACAGGGATACAAATCTCCATTTCACACACACACACACACACACACACACACACACACACACCCCTTGCAAATTAGGAACTTCAAGATTCAATGGAGTGGGTGTTAGTCAGGGAGTTTCCATCTTGATACTTTGGCATTCTGAGCCAGGTGTGTCCAGGTCATATTATGTATTATTTAGTAGCATTGTTGTTTTCTAGTCACAAATCCCAAATCATCTCCCCAACCTATGACAACTAAAAGTTCCTCTAGACAGTGTCATGTATTCCCTGGGGGGAAGTTTGGTACCCCTCTCTGCTTCTAAAGTATGATCTATAATCATATTTAAACATTATCGATGGACCTTCTCCTCCCAAGCCCAATAGTGTCCCCTATTTTGCAGGATTCATAGCCCCTCCACCCACCTTCCAGAGTGGCCTATAACTCTTCTGTCCTGCAGCCCCAGCCTCCTGAGTTCAGGGTTTATAGGCATCTGCCACCACACTTACATCAGGATTCACTGTTTACAAGCAGTATTTTAACAGGTCTTTCATTTCTGTGCTGTAGCTCGAAGCCACCCTTGCTACATGGACATGCACTTGGAGGGAAGCTCTTAGTAACCTGAGGCAGCCATTGACCACACAGTGAGTTTGAGATTCACATTTCTACATGAGACTTGAGTTAGGTTAGATTTTTTTATTTGGGCTTTGAATCTGGTTAGCAGTCACTCACAGAGTGCCTTCTGGACAGCTCTGTCATTGCCTTATGTCCTGTCACCCTCTGTGCTTCTGAGTTTATTTCTACTCAAGTGACCATGAGTGGGAACAAGGTGGTCAAACCAGGAAAGCAGTTTCTTAAGCAGAACCTGTATCAGATCCAAATCTTCAGTGTATAAAATCTTCTTAGCATTTGGAAAATATGTGTTATTTTCTGGCCTTTCCTCTCTTTCTAACTACCCTACCCTGACCCAAGACTTTTCCTATTTACATGGACTTTTCATAGCTAGGTGGGACTGACGCCTTCAGGCCAGACATTCTAAATGGAATTTGAGCTGGAGTTAGCACTATCCAGATTGACAAGGGAGAGCCATCCTTTCCTGGAGGCTCAAGGCTCACACACATTAAAAACAAACAAACAAACAAACAAACAAACAAACAAACAAGCAAACAAATATTTTTTTTTAAAGAAAAAAGTTCTCTTAGCATTTAAATAGATAGGGAAACTAGATTTTTCATTTCCATAGTCCCACAGGTCTCCATGTTGAGATGCTGCCACCTAGTGGCTGCTACAGAAATAGCACTTCACATATTTAAATTCTAAATGAGCAGAGATGAGGGCTTCTATCTTTTTTTTTTTCCAATTTCTCCCAGTCTTGAATTAAAATTTTAAGATCATTTCTGAATAGCTTAGATTCAGCCTAAAACATGCAGAGAAATTTTGTGTGTGTTATTTATACCATCATTAGTCCACATCAATGACTATCTAAAATTTTATTTGTGTAGTTGTATTTTATAAGCTCAAAACAATCTTTGTTCATTAGGAACGTAATGTCTAATAGCTCTGCAAGTAAGTACATCATACAGTGTTACTCAGCAACTTCTTCTTAATCTAGAAAAAAGTTAAAAGGCTACTTTCCACATTCTTTAGTGTATATTATACTATAATAATACATACTAATATAATAATACATACATAATAATACTATACCCAAATAATACATAATATGCATGTTCATATATAGTGTTTGTTTGTGTGTGTGAAGGTGCTAGATGTTGCTCCTATATCTGTCTACNGAGTATGTCCCTGGCCAGCCCCCAGCATCTCAGAACTCACATTCAAATCCTGTCAGTAATGCTGAGCCTGTTGGATTAGAGAAACCAGAAGCCAAAGTGCTATTTGACAGAGTGGCTTGTCAAGGAGAAGTAGTTCGAAAACTGAAAGCAGAAAAGGCCTCTAAGGTCAGTGTGGGGTTTCCTTTGTGGTCCTATTTTCTTTGTAGCCATGTATATCTAGTGACTGCTTTTAAGACAGTGAGTACAGTGCATAGATCATCTGTTTCCTGGTACTCTAGGCTCATTTTGTCTCGTTTATAACCTTTCACTTATTTTCTTAGTGTTTTTTAACCTCTTGCGTCTACAAACTGTTGCCATTAATTTATTGTTCATTGACCTCGTAAATATAGGAGTAGTGTTTATTAACATAGGCCAGGCCTGTGACTTGTGTTGCCTGATGTCCTCCTTTGTCCCCCTTTGTTACCCTGAAGGATCAAGTTGATTCAGAGGTACAAGAACTTCTTCAGCTGAAGGCACAGTACAAGTCACTGACAGGAATTGAATATAAGCCTGTGTCTGCTGCTGGGGCAGAAGACAAAGATAAGAAGAAGAAAGAAAAAGAAAATAAATCTGAAAAGCAGAATAAGCCTCAGAAACAGAATGATGGCCAAGGGAAAGACTCTTCCAAAAGCCAAGGCAGTGGGCTGTCGTCGGGTGGAGCAGGAGAAGGGCAGGGGCCTAAGAAACAGACCAGGTGCTGAAACATGTTTCTGAATGAATTCAGTTCTAAAGAGATTTTGTTTTTAACATTTGCAAATGTTGGTTTATTATCGTCAAGACAGAATGCTCATATTACATTGTCAGCAGATAACTTTTATTTGATGTTAAAAATAGGTAGCACATCATCTGTTCACCTTAGACTTTTAGAAGTCACTATAGTTTTCCACCTCTTGTTTCTCCTACCAGAGAAATGAATTGGTCACCACTGTCACAGGTTGAGTATCTGTCTTAACTGTTCTGCTGTTGTGAAGAGATAGCACGACCAGAGCAGCTAAAAGAAGAAGGGGTTAGTTGGGGGCTTATGGTTTCAGAGCAGTAGAGGTCATGATCATCTTGGCAGGGAACATGGTCGCAGGTGGCAGGAAGGCAGGCAGGCAGGCAGGCAGGCAGGCAGGCAGGCAGGCAGGCAGGCAGGCAGGCACTGGAGCAGAGGAGCAGGAGCTGAGCATTTCTTGATGTGCAGACAGAAGGAAAAACAGACTGTGCCTATGATAGGCTTTTGAAATCTCAGAGCCCAACCCCAGTGACACACTTCTTCCAACAAGGCCACACTTCCTAGTCCTTCCTAAACAGTTCACCAACTGAGAATCAAACTTTAAAGTATCTGAGTCTCTATGGGATGCTCAGCTCCTAAAGCCTAGACAAACTGTGCAGAGTGTAGAAAGCTCTGAAGTCTGAAGCTATTACATTCCCAGATATACCGGGATATACTAAACTAGTACTAGTGTGTTGTGTGTCTCTTGAGAGAATAGCTATAAATAAACATAAATATTCCTTTCAGCAGCATAAAGACACATTGCTTTGTGTGTGTTTTTATTGTCAAGCAGACGTTTTTCATAAGGAATAAATAAGAATTTTGTTCCCAAGACGATTTTGAAGTTGGCAGTTTAAATATAAAACAGCTGGTTTAAAAACCAGACAGTGAAATGTATGTCCTTTTTCAGTGTTTTTCTTTCTGTTTCAACAGTGTGACAGGCTTCCTGTCATGGCTTTTTAGAAAATAGTTTAATATTATTACTGAGGTGGTTTGGATCTTAGATTTTTTTTTTTTTTTTAGCTATAGATCAAATTTAGCTACCTCTCATGTTCATGTACCATCTCCTTAATGAACACAGAATCTATTCCTGGTTTTGTCTATTAACTTAGCTCAGTAACAGTATGGAATAGTTGGCAAGAGTTAGAGCCAAGCTTTCTATGTAGCTCGGGACTGCCTTGAACTCAGTCTTTCTGCCTCATCATTGCTTTTGAGATTATAAATGAGCACACCCCCATGCCCAACGAAGGTTGAGGCTTTGAGGAAAATAGTACTGTCGGGAATGGGAATTTAGGCATGGGTAGGAAATCTAGGACCAAAGAAAGGGTCTTTCACTTCTAGGCAAGTATTCTACTACCAAACCCCAGCTCTGTGCTGGGTTAGTTGGGGTTTTCTTAGGTTTGTTTGTTTGCTTGCTTGTTTGTTTAATTTAAATGTCACTTGTTTTTACAAACATCCACCTCTGCATCTTCTGTATAGTATATTTTAAAATATAAGTGCATATTCACTTATATGTGAGTACTTATTTGAGTGTGTTTAGTGGGTGGCTGCTGTTCTTATTACTTTTTACATTTAATTTCGGTGAGACACTGATCTTTTTAGCTGGCAAGTTTTTTCGTAGCGAATATATGTGAAAAGACTTTGTCTTTACCAACTATATTTTAACTGAAAAAGAATTTGCTTAAAAAATAAATAAATAAAAGTCTTGTTTTAAAATCATAGTTCTAAACACGTTGGCCTTGGCAGTTTTCATGGACAGTGTCTGCCCAACTTCTGAAGAGTTGTTTTAATGCTCCCACATGCCCATGATCTCAGTACTTCTGAGATGGGCAGGAACAGTGCTACAAGTTTGGGCCAATCTGATGTGCACATCAAGTTATAGCCCAGAAGGGACTAAGCAGTGAAACCCTCCCTGTGTTAAAAACAAAGATGAAATGGTTTCTAGATTTAAAACATTATTATGGAAATAAATGTAAAAGATGCAAATAAATGACTGAAAATTAAGAAAACTCCCCTATTTTGAGCTTACAGTCTTATTTTCAGTTTAGCCTTCTGTGGTTTGAATGTATTCCCAAAGTCCATATGCTAGGAACTTGGTCCCCCAGTTTCTAGAGAGAATAGCATCTAATGGTGGAACCTTTCAGAGGGAAATTAAGTAAGCTGAAGTTGAAAGAATGGGATCTTGTGATGGTGTTAAATGGCTTTAGGACAGTCACAGTCAGCAGCTTTCTCATGTCTTGCTGTGTCCTGTCATGCCCAAGATAGGCCTCTAGAGGGCCCCACCACCCACAGGACTGATGCTGGCACCAGGCAGCACCAAGACCAAAGAAAATGAGTTCTGGTCTTTAGATGACTTGGTCTCAGTATTTTCAGCATAAAAGCAGTTGCCAAATAAAGGATTCTTGTTTTCTTTAGCATGTCTGCAGATTGGGTCTTGAAGCAAAAAAAGAAGAAAATCTTGCTGCATGGTACTCTCAAGTGAGTATGCCTTTAGTTGGCTTTTATGTTAGCATTTCTCAATTCTCCAGTTTGTTTTGTGTTTATATTCTAAAGTCTAGGTAGAAAGGTAGTCGTAAACTATGTGATTCCCTCCTGAGCCTGTGTATGTGTGTGTTCAAGAATATGCATTTCTGTGTGGATGTGCACATGTGGAGGCCACAAGACAACCTTGGCTTACCTTCAGAAAAGCTGTTCACCTCCTTAGAGACAGATCTCTCTTTGGCCTGGGCTCACCAATCAGGCTAGGTCATCTGTACCCCAGAGACCCTTTTATCTCTGCTCTTCTTCCTTCCACAGCATTGAAAATACAAGCACACCTCTTACTCCGCCATGCCTGACATTTTAGGGGTCTCAGGATCAGTCTTCTTATGTGCAAGGCAGACATTTTACCTACTCCCGTGCATCTCCCATGATGCCCATTACAGTAGCTATCGTGTTTCAGATGTGGTGGCACACTCATGGCACCCCAACACTTGGAAGATGATGGCAAGAGAATTTGAGTTCCAGGTTAGCTGACCTACATAGTGAAACTGTCTTAAAATAAAAAATAAAAACAAAAGTAGGCTGAGGATGTAGCTCAGTGATAAGTCTGCAGACTTAGAGTTCTTTATGCGTTGTCTGTCCATGGGAGAATGATGAGGACAGCATCAGCTGGAGGGTCTCTGAGGCTGTGGATCTGGGGGTGGGATGAGGACAGCATCAGCTGGAGGGTCTCTGAGGCTGTGGATCTGGGGTGGGATGAGGACAGCATCAGCTGGAGGGTCTCTGAGGCTGTGGATCTGGGGTGGGATGAGGACAGCATCAGCTGGAGAGTCTCTGAGGCTGTGGATCTGGGGTGGGATGAGGACAGCATCAGCTGGAGGGTCTCTGAGGCTGTGGATCTGGGGTGGGATGAGGACAGCATCAGCTGGAGAGTCTCTGAGGCTGTGGACCTGGGGTGGGATGAGGACAGCATCAGCTGGAGGGTCTCTGAGGCTGTGGATCTGGGGTGGGATGAGCTGCCTTCGGTTAGTGAGCTTCTTTGCTCAGACTTGTGCTGGTTTTCTATTTGAATCTTTGAAATTATTTTGACTCCATTTTTTTCTTATACCAAATTAGCAGTTTTGTTTTACTGATGGCACAAGACATACATAGTTCATGGAAAGAGTTTGCTTCATTGGCTGGATCTAACCAAAAATCTGATTCTTATATATAGTTGAATTCAGTACTAACATGAACATCTTTAAATTTGATATTTGTGAGCCAAAGAGGGGCTTAAACAATGTGAAGAAAGAACGGTTTTACATGGAACACAGCGTTACTAGTATTCACCCAAGTAGATGGTGGGTTAACCAGCACTTACATACAGAGAGGTGGGGCACACAGAGCATGAGCACTTTAGGTAGATTTGTGTATCTTCAGGGTTATGTGATTTATGAAGTAAGTAATGTCATTCATTGGGCCATCACAGATAATAGATCAGACACACTTTAATCCATATTAATTTATATTGTGAATTTAACTCCTGTCAGCCTTCAGGAAGAAATCAATTCATAGATGTGTCTGTTTTCTTCCCTTTCAGTGATGTATCCTGCATATGCTAAATGGGTGCAGTCCCACCGAGACCTGCCCATCAGGCTCAACCAATGGTGCAATGTGGTGGTAGGTGCCCCCCACACGCATGCTTCTTTGTCACCACGGTCTTCTCAGGGCTTGTGGCTTTGTAGAGCACACTTTCTTTGGTTGGCCTCACCATGAAAGCAATTTTTGAACTATTTTGGATCACAATAGTTATTTGTGATTATTCACCATGTAAAGTTGCTAATAAAACCCACTCTATTTTCTGTCCTGACTGGCTTTGTTCTCCCATCTTGCAGCGCTGGGAGTTCAAACACCCACAGCCTTTCCTCTGAACTCGGGAGTTCCTGTGGCAGGAGGGGCACAGCGCCTTTGCCACCTTTGAGGAAGCAGCTGATGAGGTAGGAACAGTCCTCGGTTATGCTCCTGCCTTCAGGCCCTGCTTTTTTATTGTATGATTTATGCTGTCTGTGTAAAACCTGTTTGAAAATAGAAAGTTTATTCAAGAGCAAACAAATTTAAAAAGCTGTTTATTGTGCCGGGTGTGGTGGTACACTCCTTTAATCCCAGCACTCAGGAGGCAGAGGCAGGAGGATCTCCGTGGTCTACAAATCAAGTTCAAGACAATCAGGACTTGTCACACTGAGAAACCCTGGTTCAAAAAACAAAACAAAAAAACCCAACAAAATACCAAAGCCAGACAAACAAAAATACCAACAAAACATTGCTTATTGAAATTTTACTGTTAAATTTACAACTTTAAATTTTTATATGATAAAAAGATTTTAGTTTGTAGCAAAATTAGTCATATGATTATTTTCTAAGGTTTTTTTTTACTTTGATTACTATATATCGCTCACGCATTTTTCTCCTGCATTCCAAATTTATAGACACTTAAATGTTACTCAGCTGGTTACTTTGTTTTGAATACCTTCCTTAAGTCTCACGTTGGCTTCTTTAGCCTTCCCACAAGGTGGTTGTTTGAAGTACTTTTTCACATACACATGAGATAGTATAGATTGACAAGCCTGTAGTGAATAAGCGTGCTGTAAATGTTGTTACAGGTTTTACACATCCTTGAGTTATATGCTCGAGTATATGAAGAGCTCTTAGCCATTCCTGTTGTGAGAGGAAGAAAGACTGGAAAGGAGAAGTTTGCAGGAGGAGACTATACAACCACAATAGAAGCCTTTATATCTGCCAGCGGACGCGCCATCCAGGTATGAAAGTGCTGTGACTATGCGGCGACTGTAAGCACAGCCCATGGCAGTTCCAGCAGTTTTTGCCAATTTTATTAGTATTTGGACAACCAATATAGAAAATAGTATTAAGGTTTTAAAAATAAAATTACCAGTGTGTGATCTAGTAATCTCTCTCCCAGTGGCAACATCACTTGGTAAAATACAATCCACAATCCACAGAATATTTAACCATAAAAGGAATGAATTCTGTCATTTGCAGAACTATAGATGAAATTGGAAATGTGTGTGTTAAGTGAAATAAACCAGGTACTGTTGCATGATCTTAATTGTATGTGAACTCTAAGAAAGTGATTATATATAACTTGATAATAGAATTGTGTTTACTTGGATGTTGGAGAGAATATGAGTTGCTCAGTAGGCATTACATTTTAGTTCCATAGGAACAAAGTGTTAAACTGTGGCTAATGATGCTATCAAAGGCCTATAATCCCAGCTCTCTGGGGATCTTGGGTCTGTGGCCAGTGTCACCTACATAGTAAGACACTGTCTTTGGGGGTTGGGGCGGGGGGAAATATGCCTTGTCGGTGTACAGGAAGGTGACTATCAAGTATAATGCAGTCTGTGTGTTTTCTAAAATGCTCAAAGAAAGGATTTTGAAAGTTTTGTTTTTTGTTTTTTTTTTTTAAACAGAAATGATGAATTCTGGAGATAAGTTAACCTGATTTAAACATTATAAAATGTATGTGTGTTGCCTCATTATGTTGACTTTAAAGGTGAATTAAAAAAATAATTTCTGGGGATGCAGTACAGTGCTTCTCTAATAATGTTCATGGAGCCCTAGGTTTAATTACCAATGCTCCATTAAACTGGGAATCATGGTGGTACATGTAACTCACCTACAGGTGGAGGCAAGAGGATCAAGTATTCCAGGCTATGAAAGACCCTTCCACAAACCCAGGGGAAGGAGGAGGAGAGAAGACAGCAGTGGAGGGAGCAGCATGGGCGTTCTAGGCATAGCAGTGATGTTGGCTTTCTTCCTGATCTCCAGGCATGAGCTCTGGGAAGTCTAGCAGAGTTACTCCTGAAACTCTGGGACTCCCCGGAGCAGGACCATGTTGGTTTTTAACTCATCCTGCTCTCTTATCATGTCAGTCCTACCTGTATTTTAAGTATTAATGTCAGAAAATTAGCTAACCAGTACATGTAGTGACAATCTAATGTATGTGTTCTTGTAGAAATTATCTTCAAAGACAAAATAGTATAAAATTAAAGCCTATGTTTCCTTATTTTAGGGAGCAACATCACACCATTGAGGCCAGAATTTCTCCAAAATGTGTGAAATAGTTTTTGAAGATCCCAAGACACCTGGAGAAAAGCAGTTTGCATACCAGTGCTCCTGGGGCCTGACAACTCGAACCATAGGTGTGATGGTCATGGTCCATGGGGACAACATGGGCCTAGTGCTTCCACCCCGAGTAGCGTCTGTCCAGGTAAGGGAAGTGTCTCTGCTTATCCTTTCTTTTGTAAGATTATAGACCAGGTTTCCAAAGGAAGTTTGAAAGGGTAGATTTCTCTGATACAGAAATAATAGAAAATTCAGCCTAGGCCACTATATTGTAAAAATATTTGTACATTGGTATTATTTATTGTCTCAAGAATTTTAAAAATTATTTCATTGAAAACTTTTAAATTTTTCATTAGGATTTTTTCATTTTATTTTCTGTATGAATGCTTTGTCTGCCTGTATGTTTAAGGCCCACATGCATCCTTGGTGCCCAACAAGGTCAGAAGAGAGCGTTGAATCCCAAGGAACTGGTTTTAGAGATGGTTGTGAACTACCATGTATATGTTCTTAATTGCTGAGCCATCTCTAGCCCTAAAACTTTCTTTAGAAATAACTTTTGGATATTATTTAGAATTCCTTTAACAAAACATAGCAGGTTAAAAGTATTAATAAGTGATATTTAAATATTTGGTACATGTTGGAACCAGATTAGAAATCACATAGATTTATTTGTGATAAGATTCAATTATTGGAAAGCAGATTGAGGATTGTGTTAGCAATAAACCAGTTCATGCTGGATACCTGAGAAGGCAATGTCTGCACTAAACCTCCAAACCAGACTGGAAAGCCGTTCATACCAGCTTTCTGTGGTCATGGCTAAAAGACCTGGGACTCCAGAAATGGTTAGGTGGGTAAGATAGCATACTGCTACTCTTGCAGAGGACCCAGGTATGGTTCTCTGTGCCCATATCCGGCAGTTTACAGCCTCCTCTGATGCTAGCTTCAGGGGGATCCAGTGCCTTTAGCCACACTGGGTACATGGTGGCACACATCTTTAATTCTAAAAACATTAGAGTAGGGACAGGAAGATCTCTGAGTTCTAGGCCAGCCTGGTCTATATGCTGAGTATAGAGAGGCCAGTCAAGGCTACATAGTGAGATTCTGTCTCAGTCAGAGGGACCCCAGCAAGCTATAGCACAATATGCCCTTGTGTTCTTGATGTAGACTTAAACCCCTAAACTCTTTTACCAAGAAATATTTGGAAAGATGGAAAGTGGAAATTTGGAGATGTAGCCAAAACGAGAGAGATGAAGAACTGTAGTCTTCCCAAAGGTGATCAAAAGGAGAGGAAGGAGGTTCCAGTGCTGCTCAGACGCTACTGGAAGTGCTGCAAAACATGAGGTCTGGTGACCTCAGCAGCATCACAAACATAGGAACAGAAAGCAGCTGCCCTAAAGGAGAGACACTGAAGGAAGGCATTGCTTACTGCACACTGGGAGATGAAGAGGGAGCCTGGTAGGCCACAGCCTCAGAAGAGGAGAATAAGGAAGAGGATGGAATGGAGAGGAAGTGTCTGTCTTGTACTGTGTGCTCAGGCAGTTGTGCTGTAAGGAAGACATTCCTACGCAGCTCAGTGCTGACATCACTGTAACTCTGCAGGTCTCCACACAGCTCAGGAGCAAGTCTTTGTAGAAAAAGTGCTTCTAAAACAATGTAGGAGCTGGGCGTGGTGGTGCATGCCTTTAATCCCAGCACTTGGGAGGCAGAGGCAGGGGGATTTCTGAGTTCAAGGACAGCCAGGGCTATACAGAGAAATCCTGTCTCGAAAAAACAAACAAAAAACAATGTAACATGTGTAACATTTCCAGAAGTTACTATGTATAGTTAGATTTTTTAAAGCCCTTTGGTGTTGGATATTATTCCATATTTAATAGCTTTTGTGGTATGGTTTTTATAGAGTGGCCCAGCAGGACACTATTTAGGTATTCCTGCTAGTAGTATGCTTGGATGTATTTAGGATGCTGCCTGTTGTGGAATTGTTTTGTTTTGTTCTGTTTGAAGATTTATTTATATAACTTACTATGTGTACATGCATGCCTGCCTAAGCATATGTCTGTGCATCCCATTGTATGCTGGAACACTCAGAGGTCAGAAGAGAAGTTGGGCACCCTGGAGTTACTTACATAGGGTTGTGAGCCACAGTGTGGGTCGTGGGAACCAAACCATTTACTGCAAGAGCAATAAGTGTTCTTAACCACTGAGCCATCTCTCCAGCACCTTGTTTTTAATTGTAGTAAAATTACATATATTTAAAAGATCATTGACAGATTTTATCTTCTGTTTGGTTCATTATTGTAGGATCTAGATGATTCATTTTTGTAGATGTCACTCTGTATGTGGTGTGTCTTTGGCTGGACTTTAGGTGGTAGTCATTCCCTGTGGAATCACCAATGCCCTGTCTGAAGAAGACAGAGAGGCACTGATGGCCAAATGCAATGAGTACAGAAGGTAGCTGCTTGGTGCTAACATCCGATTCTGAGTCGATCTACGAGACAACTACTCCCCAGGCTGGAAGTTCAATCACTGGGAACTCAAGGTAGGCTGGAATCCTGCTTGGGTAGATCTAGATTTCTGCAAACTTAAGGAATCTTTGTTACCTTCCCTTGTTTATATTTATAAGTTCTTCACTTAAACTCAATCTGAGTACAGCTCATACTGTGTAACAGGGGTTTCTAGAGTCTGTGTTTGTTAAACTACTTTCTGTGGTGGTTCAAGAATAGCTTGGTGGGTGAACACTTAGTATGTGCTTGGCCTGTCTTTGAATACACAGCACTGTGCCTTGTCTCCCTAAAATGTTGTGGAAACTGGTTCTTATGTTACGATATAACGATCTTGAGGTGTTTGTTTATAGTAAGGAAACCTCATGTGGCCATGTTGCAGAGCTTATATCTGGAATTCAGTCATTGGCAGAGTAACGTTTCAATAAGGATGGAGTCCTCACAGGTTTCTAGTCCACCTGGGCGCACGTCCACTTGTTTTCAACTCTGTGCAGACAAAGCCTGTCTAATTCTGGCTTCATGTTTTTTATATGTTTTCATTTACTGCATAGCTTCATTATTAGGTAATATACACCCTTACTTTTATTTTATAAACTTTCAGCATTTAACCTTTTTTTTAATAGCTGTGATAGAGATTTTTACCTGAGTCTGGAAGTTAGGAGTCAAATATATACCAACTTACCTTATAGGAGTAGTGTGGGACATGTCCTCACATGGTAGCCGAGATCTTAAGAGTGGATGCTTGATTTGTTGAGATTTTCACAACCAACCATCTGACATTACAAAGCCACCAGTGTTTATCATCTTTCTTTAAAATGGCTCCTGAGGTCACCATGTGCTGGGGTTAGTCCCAGTGCTGAGCCTGCTTCTGCGTGTCATAATTCTTCACATGTTCCCCTACTTTCAGGGAAGGTATCAGCAGTTACTTTTTAAAGCCAGTTTCTGTGTGGGTACACAATTTTAAAAGAGAATCTTGATGTCAGCTTCATCAAAATTAATTAAAATGTCATCTACTTGTGCTTCCCCCACTTCCCTTTCCTCCCTTCTGTCCTATGAGGGTCAAGTAGGCTTGCTGGCATGCTCTTACGTTTTCCTTCACATATGTACATACATACATACATACATACATACATACATACATACATACA
The DNA here is from genome assembly GCA_902729485.2 of Mus minutoides. NCBI lineage: Eukaryota > Metazoa > Chordata > Mammalia > Rodentia > Muridae > Mus > Mus minutoides. The sequence goes on from LR749488.1 coordinate 3,230,068, forward strand.
TATGGATCTTTCACTCAGGTTTAATTTAAGACCTACTGTTTTTCAGATAGAGTTCTAGACCCTACAAATGCAAGGTCTCCTTGAACCTGAAGGGCTTCAGTCCCTTCAGAGATAGATCAAAATGCATAAGACTTGAATACATAGGAGTCTTAAACTGGCATGTAGCTACTTCTTAAGTTCCCTGATGGAAACCTCAAACTTTATCCCAAAGTCAGCAATCTCAGCAATCCTTAACCTACAGTAACAAGAACCTGAGGTGAGGCCTGGCAAGCAGGGCTTTACCAAGCCCTGCAGGGGATTCTGATGCGTTCTATAGTTCCAGGCAGAATACAGGTTCACTAGGAATGAGTCTGGGGTGTCCCAGTGACTAACCCCTCAGTGTCCAAGGTGTGTCTGGTTTCAAGATTTCTCTGTATTCCATGTACCATGTGCCATTTGTGAGGAAATGGGATTCAGAGTAGATGAAACCATGATCCAGTCTGTATGCAACTTGAGATACACATGTGCACTTTTAACTGCCTGTTTTGTTTTACAGGGAGTTCCAGTCAGACTTGAGGTGGGGCCACGTGATATGAAGAGCTGTCAATTTGTAGCAGTCAGACGAGATACTGGAGAGAAACTGACAATTGCTGAAAAAGAAGCTGAGGCTAAACTGGAAAAGGTTTTGGAAGACATCCAGCTGAACCTTTTCACAAGGTAGCTCTGTAGGTTCCCTGTGTGTCCTTTCTCAGTTCTCCCTACTGTGAGACACAGACAGTGGGAATTAGTGCAACTGATCCAGTCCCAGGGCCACGTAATGTCTTATTCCTTCTGTGCATTGGACTTGGAGCAGGCTTTCCTAAATGCGAGTTCCCTGAGAAGCTGTGCTCTGTCTGTTGAATCAACGTCTTTACTTCAGAACCAGGCTTTTGTAACATCAATGTGAGGGGTTAAGTCATGGGTTCTTAGTCCCTGTGCAGACTGGTAGAACCAGGAGGCTTGAGTAAATAGCAGCACTTTCCCTGAGATTCTGCTTATAGTGGCCCACAGAGAAGCCAGCAGCCATAGTGTAAAAGCTCCCCTGTGATGGTAGGAAAACTGGCTCGGGGCCTAAGAGCTCAGAGGGTAGTGTTCCTGCTGCTTCCCAGCAGCCAACAGCAAGCAGCTCACAACTTGCTGTAACTTCCAGCTCCAAGGGAATCCAGAGATACATCTGGACCTCTCAGGAATGGACAGATAGACAGACACACACACGCACCACAAAAATAAATGGGATTGATGCCTCAGCAGTTAAGAGCACTTACTTTGGACCTGGGTTCAGTTCCCAGATCCTGTGTCAGAGGCCACCCAACTGCTGCGATGCCAGTTCCAGGAAATCTGATTTCCTCTTACAGAGATAGCACACACATACAAGTAGGCGTTCACAAATGCACATAAAGTATTTTACAAAAATGAAAAGCTCCTCAGGGGATATGAGTAGCCAAGACTAACAACTTCTCTTGATCAGTTTGGGAGAATGAGATAGTTGAGGCATTGGGCTGGCCTAACCTGTAAGAGGATTTCTCCCCTCTGCCTCCCTGAATCAGTAAGAGGAAGGCTACTATCACTAGGGATAGAAGCTTGGTCAGAGGTTAGGGGAGGTAGCCCATGTCATATTTATTCTTTTGCCTTATAAAACTCTATGCCTAATACATAGTGGATTTATTTAGGAGTCTTAAACTGGCATGTAGCTACTTCTTAAGTTCCCTGATGGAAACCTCAAACTTTATCCCAAAGTCAGCAATCTGAGCAATCCTTAACCTACAGTAACAAGAACCTGAGGTCTCACTGTGTAGACCAGGCTAACCTCAAATTCATGTAGATCCACCTGTTGTCTCTGCTGTTTGAGTGCTGGGATTAATGGCATGCACCACCATTCCTGGCCATATTGGGTCTCAATAAATCTGACCAGGAGAGAATAAACTAATTTTAGCCTTACCTTTTGGTGCTTGATTGGGAGTTTCTAGGCAGCTAGTTCACAGCTTTCTCTGACTTATTCATAAAAGTGTCTTCAACAGTTATTTTAGGATTTGCTTGGTTTCTGGATAACATGATACGTTTAGTGTCTGCACTGGGAGCGGGTATTGTTGTCGGTGAGGCATTGGAAAGCTGCCTGCCCTCGCTGCTGCTCTCAGGAGCTTCTCTCTGTTCTCAGTCTCTTGGAACTTGAGGAACTGAGATCGCTGAACTTCATACCTAGAAATCCTGACTGTATAATTTTAAGATAGATTTCTGGTTGGCTGAGGTTTCTCTCCTGTGATTCATGTCGTGTCTCAGGTTGGAAACCCAGCATCATTAGTGACAGAAGAGCAATTTTCTCTTATTTGTTTTGTTTATTTTTCTTACCTTCTTCTGATTGGTCATCTGTAGTAATAGAATCTTAGGCATTACGGGCATGAAAGTAGTTAGTAAATACTCAATAGAAGCCTTTATTAGTAAAAGATGACTTTTGCATGTGTGTTCACATGGGTGCATGTTGTTCACATGGAGCCAGGGGTCAGCCTCTGATTCCTTTCTTCAGGTGCCATCCACATTATAGTCGTGGAGCCAAGGTCTCTCACTAGATTGGAGCCTACCAAATATGAGACTTGCCAGTCCCAGGCATCCTAGGATACAGCATATAATACCATATATGAGGCTGGTTTTGTTGTAGATTTTATGAGCTGAGGCCTAGACTCCAGGGCTCTCGTGTTTAGAAAGAAGTTAAGCTGTCTCTCCAGGCTCCACAGGGGTAATTTTTTTAGAGCAAATTATTGTCGTATGTTTTGTTTTGTTGGCGATCAGGTAGCTCGGATTGCCTTCAAACTTTCGGCTGGCCTTGGATTCCTGACTCTCCTGCCTCAGCCTCCCAGTGCTATCTCTCCTGGCTCAGCAGGAAAGTCCAGTGACTTTTTATTCACTTTCTATCAAATTTGCACATAAGGTTTATACTGAATACTTCATACTTACTTTATTTCTAACAGTGTTTTTTGTTTTGTTTCTATAATTTTTCACTGAGGTGTATGCTCATTATAAAAAAGTTGAGAAATATGAGAACAAAATTTTTTGTGGAAGCCACATCCAGGTAGAACTACTAGGAATATTCTCTGTGGGTTTTTGTTTTTGTTTTTGTTTTTTTTTAATTTTCAAAATGAATGGGAATATGACCCATTCTGGTTGTGTGAATTCAGATTATAATAGTCAGTATGCAGAGACTTTACTTTTGGTTTCTTTTTTTTAATCTTGTACAATTTTCAGTATGTGTTACATTACTTGCTTATAAATATAGGGCCTTTGAATAAGTCTCAATTCTATATATAATATTATTACTAAGGAAAAGCTGGATTAGGATAATAACTCATTGTTAAAAATAAGATAACAGGGCTGGAGGGATGGCTTAGCGGTTAAGAGCACCAACTGCTCATAGAAGAACCTGAGTTCAAATCCCAGCAACCACATGATGGCTCACAACCATCTGTAATGAGATCTGATGCCCTCTTCTGGGGTGTCTGAAAACAGCTACAGTGTACTTACATATAATAAATAAATAAATCTTAAAAAATAAGATAACAATGAACACTGGTTCACATTGATTCTTTATTATATCAAGCATAAAGAAAGTAGTACACTAATAATTTTACTGAATTGAGGGCACAGCAGTGTAGACTTACCACAAACTTGTATTCTTGAGGTTTTCCCTCCATCCATAGCACAGGCTCTCCTGTTTATTCTAGACTGTGAGATATGAACCTTCCTGGTTATTTGCTAGATTCAGTGTTAGGGGTCATAGTGTGCCTTGCACTGTGGTACATCCCAGCTTCCTTAATATCAGCTGTAGTTAAAGAAGTCCTGTGTGAAGTGGATGAAACCTCTTATGACCAAGACAAGACACAGACCTGTGAACAGCTTTCCTGTTCTCCCATGAAACAGTGTGAAGTCGGCCTACAGGTCCAGTGCTGTACTTCTCAGGAACTTAGATCAATTAATTTTATTGGTTCTGTCGTCACCTAGAACTTAGCGACATGAACAGACAATCATGGCCATGTCAAGGCAGTGCTGGTGGGTAGGGGTGCAGGAGCATGCATACTGCCCTCAAGCTTAGGGTGGGACATGATTTTTCCTACCAAATGTGACAGAAAGGGGAAAAGAGGAAACAGGTTTGACTGACAGCAGGAATCTCTAAGCATTCACAAGGTCTTAGACCTGAGATTCAGAAAAGAACAACTGTCTTTTTTCCTCATTACTACGTGTGTGATTTTTACCTAATACCTGAGGCTCTTATATGGAGCCAAGCATGGTGATTTACATCCAGTAATATTAGCTGAAGCAAGAGGGCCATGTCCCAGGCCAGCCTGGGCTACATAGTGAGACTTGAGGGGACAGGAGTGTTGGGTGGTGTAAAAATATCTTTGTGTCTGTCTGTGCTTTTCTTTGTTGTGATATATTCATACCTTCATGTTTCTATACTTCTGTAACTGTGTTACTGTTTTTCCAGTTGTGTAGAAGGGAAAAGTAAATGAGAAGGATTTGAAAAATAACAGACTTCACAGGTGGTATAAGTGGGAGTCAGGACTATTCAACAGGAATAACAAAATAGCCTATTATATATGTGGCAAGCTTCCCACACCTCTAGGCTCAAGTGGTACTGCAAAATGTTGGCCGCTGCTAGTAAGGGAGTTAATACTCACAGTGAGTTCTTCTAATTTTCTTTTCTTTTCTTTTCTTTTTTGGTTTTTCGAGACAGGGTTTCTCTGTGTAGCCCTGGCTGTCCTGGAACTCACTTTGTAGACCAGGCTGGCCTCGAACTCAGAAATCCACCTGCCTCTGCCTCCTGAGTGCTGGGATTAAAGGCGTGTGCCACCACGCTCGGCCTTCTAATTTTCACTTACTGTTTATCTTGTTTATCTTGGGATTTAAAAGAAACTGTCCCATGTATAAGAAAGTCGTGTATTTTGTGATGTATGTTGGCAGGGCTTCTGAAGACCTTAAAACCCACATGGTTGTGTCTGATACGCTGGAGGATTTCCAGAAGGTGCTGGATTCTGGGAAGGTAAGACTTCCAAAAACATTTCCTTGGTTTTGTTTGATTTCTTCAGGGTTAGGGACTGACCCTAGGGTTGGCAATGCTGGACCACTTCTACTGCCTTCCAGTAAATTTCATTTTAAAACTCTCTGAACTTATATTTTGTATTAATCTCTTTTAAAGCCAGCCAATTAAAATGATTGAACATTATTCAGCTTCATATATTATTAGAGTGAATCACTTATGGACTTTAGTATTCTGGTATACGTGTTAAATATGCAGCCAGTCCTGTGTCTCCAGATTACAAATGAGAAAACTATGGGCCAGAGTCTAAACAAATTAGCCCATAGAATTAGATGCCAGAAGTTAGACATCTCTAACACAGTTTAATGTACTTCCTCCTCAGGTTTTTAAAGATTTCATGTTGAGAATAAAAGATGGAGGTTTTTTACGACAGTAGCCTAGTATGTATCTTGTCCCAGTGCTGAGGAAATGACCCCTCTCACTCTGCTGATTTGTAAAATAATTGTTAAATAGACGATCTTAAACATCCTATCAGATCCCTACTTCTTCAGCATTTGGCTTTGGTTTACTGTTTTTCTGACCTTTTACCTTTCTGTATTCTATAATGTTCCCTTGAGTCATGCTGCATGCTTGTAATAGAAGACTGGAGGTCACGTGACCATTCTCTCTCAGGTGTTTCCTTCCTGTGCAGTGTGTTTATGCATTGCTTTCTCTTTGCTTTCTTGAGTTTTCCATGAGCATTGAGGATTGGATTTAAGGCTTTGGTGTGATAATGCTGGGCAGGCACTTTACTACTAAGCCTTTCTCCAGCCCATTCTGTTTCTTTTGAGTAAAGGTCTCCTTAAATTGCCTAGGGTGACCCTTGAACTCACTGTATAGCCCAGGCAGCCCTTGAACTTGTAATCTTCCTGCTTCTGTCTCCTGAGAGCTTGGACAACAGGCTTATGCCAACAGACTCAGCTTCCTCCATTAATAATTTAAATTAAAAGGTGTCATTTACTATAAAGATAGAATTAGTCACTTTTATATAACAGTTTATTAGAGACATTAATGTAATACCATATATATAAAACCAAGATTCAGAATGTATTAGTGGGTTGCATATTTTAGTCTAATATTAGGTAAAATGCTGTGGGGATTTCACATTTTAAAGTGGAGCAGGGGTATATTAGTTTCATTTTTAAAGAATACACAGGACAATAAATAGAATCTGTTATATTCAGCAGTCAGTGCCTTCTCCTCCGTTGCTCCATGAGGGTTATCTCAGATGTGCTGAATGACCATCCAACAGCCTTTGAATGGCTCTTAGGAAGTTCAAGTTAGGTAAAACTTTGCTTGCTTCCTCTCTGCTTGGTAAAGAGTTGGAGAGGCTGCTCACTGACTTTCAAGTATGATCTTCCTCCTTTTCACCTCAGTTTACTTGCTGAGATTCTGGTGCTAGGGGCTGACTCTCGGGCTTCAGGCAAGCTAAGCAGGATCCTTACACTTGAGATGCTTGTTACATCACAGTGAAGAAACAGGCTAGGCTTGAGGTCACTGCTGAGCTAAGATGTCTTTGAACTTTGGGTGTTCTTGTCTCATCCCCTAAGTAGTCAGAATTATCTCCCTGTGCCACCAGGCTATGTTAGACTAACTTAGGAATCCAAATACAATTTGTCCATGTACTAGAATCATTATTTTATATGTTACACAATTTTATAAATGTACTTCCTTATACATTTTGTTTGGGAACCTTTAGATTTCAGCTCTCATACAGGAAGTGACTGTTACTTTAGCTTAGGTTTCAGGTCTTTTGTCTTCGTTCTCATGGCACAAAGAATTTTTATATTAAAGCCAGTATGTATATATACTCTCTGGTCCCTGCCCTTTCTCTCCATCCATTCCCAGGCCTTCAGGACACACCTAGAAATGTATTACCTCTGTAGTCTTAGAGGCAGTTGGTCAGAATAGCCATTGATACATTTCAGAAATTAGACTAGCACAGTCACTGAATGAGCATAGGAACTTGATCACGTTTCCTAGATCCCAGGTTCCCGGGAAGGCTTTGCAGAGGAACTTTCTCTTTTGTCTTTGAGACACTGCTGTATAGCTCAGGACTTAGAACTCTTCCTTGCAGGCTCTTCATTTTCAGAATGTAGAACCCTGATAATTCACGAGAAGTCGGTGAGCAGCAGCAGCAGCAGCAGCAGCAGCAGCAGCAGCAGCAGCACCTTAGGTACTGAGCTTAGCTGCTGCTGCTGCTGCCTCCACTCTCACTGCCTGCCCCTCTCTGTCCTGCCTACTGCATGAGTGTGTGTACATACCAGAGCACACACACAGAGGGCAAAGAACAACCTGGCAACAGTGTGTTCTCTCCACCCACTATGTTGTCCCCTGGGATTGAACTTATATTGTCTGGCTTGGTCACAGACACTCTCCCTTCCTGGTCAGGTCTCCAGCCCTCTCTTCTTTTCTGCATGATTCTTATCTAGGTGTCTTCTCAGCATCAGCACTGACCTCGAGAGACTACATAATTGCTATTGCAGGCAGGTCCCATTTGGGTATGAAGAAATAACTGGCCTATCAAACATTTCATTTTATTGAAAGAAAATCCAGGCTAGAGATATTCCCCCTCCTCTTTCTTCCTTCTCACTTCCTATTTGGGGCCTACTGTGGACTGAGCAATGTCTGTGTGCATGCTAGGTCAACACTACCACTGAACTCATATCCTGTTTCTTTGTGTTTCATTTTTATTTTATTTAGAGGTAGGCACACTTGTACAGACCTTGTCAGACTTGGAACTTGTGATCCTTATGCCTCAGCCTTATAAGTAGTTGGGATTACAGGACAACCCATTTTCAAATAGGAAGTGAATTTCAGAATTTAAATAAAATGCTAAATCTTGGTTCTGCCCATTATTAGCCATTCCAAGGAAAACTGAAAGGTTGATTTTCCTGATGAAAAATGATTTTTGTCTTTTATAAGCTTTTGTACTTTAAAAGTTATTCACTCACTACTGACCTGTTAGAAGCAAGTGGGATCAAGTACTGCTGCCTGACCATTAGCAGCTGCTGTCACCTTACCGGTGAACTCACTTTATTCTTAACCATCCTTCCTCCTCCTGTCAGCTGTGGACCTGTGGGGGAACTACAGCAGACCTCACCACGTCACAGCCAGTCATCCATACACTTTCGTGGGTCTCACACGTGACCAATGTCTAGTTTTATGAGTGTAGATTTTGGGTGGTGTAACGTACCACTTTTTGCTCTTTTGTGTACTTCTGAGCCAGGTTCCCAGTGTGTTTGCAAAGGTACCTTTGCCCCCAAAACCCTGGGACACTGAGCCCTCTTGCCTGAAGGGTGGAAAGAGAACTCGGGTACTTCTCCAGGAGCTGTAATGGCAGAATGCTTTTCCTTTCCTTACCAGGTTGCACAGATTCCATTCTGTGGGGAAATTGACTGTGAGGACTGGATCAAAAAGATGACTGCCAGGTAAGTGTAACCCTGATTCCCTGCACCAAGAAGGGCGCAGTGCACAGTAGGAGTGAATCACTACTGTCTCTTTAATTCCAGGGATCAAGATGTGGAACCTGGTGCTCCATCCATGGGAGCCAAGAGTCTTTGCATTCCTTTCAACCCTCTGTGTGAGCTGCAGCCAGGAGCCATGTGTGTCTGTGGCAAGAATCCTGCCAAGTTCTACACCTTGTTTGGTCGGAGTTACTGATGGACGAAACAGAAGCCCCCCTCTCTCTCTCATCCTTTTTTTAAAACCAATAATACTAAGATCTTCTCAGATGCAATTTTTCTTTTTCATTTTTTAAAACTTCTAAAAAGATGATGAGATAAACAGCTATTCTTATTGCTTAATTAACAGTGGAAAATAGGGTAATAAAAACCAAGAACTAACTGTATTTTACACATTTGGTTCATCCTGCAATAGCAGACTTATACATACAAGGATGGTCTTCAGAAGCCTACGAAGTGCAGGGTAAGCTCTGTGATTCTCAGAAAGCCATCCTCTCTTCAGAAAAGTGCTGTCCTTTCACGTCTCCCTTGGACTTTCGCATCTGCCCCATCGTAACATGTCTCACTGAGGTCACAGCAGCCCAGTGTGCACACGAGATTCTGTATTGCCATGCCACACTGATGCTAAGGACCCTACCCCACCAACCCTTTTCTTAGCTATGTCTCTCATTGACTTCTTTCTTCCTGGCTACCTCCTTAGATATTGGTGTGCCAAGTGTCCGTACTTGGCCTCCTCACAATGTCTTGTCTGCTCTTCCCATAATATCAGACAGCATTAATAGGCAGAGTCCCATTTTAATTAGCAGCTCAAGCTCTCCTGTGATTGGTGTTTCATCCACAGTTTGTTAATGTCCCCCAGATTTTTCACCCCTCCATCCCTAGCCCATTTCCTCCTGCTTAGAAGATTAATAATGATAAAATACACTCTGTCACTACCCCAGAATCTGAGTTATCCCAGGCAGCCTCCTCCTGCAGCACAATGCTTTCCTGTCTGAATTGTTAGGCTGTAAAGTAGGTGGCTGTTGCTTTGATTGTCTTTGGGACTTAGACCCTCATAGGTGTGTGAACACCAGCCAGGCCCCATGATGTGGTGTTTTGGTTTCTCCAGTGTACAGTTTATTAAGATAGTTTTTCTTCCCCTGAAATCACTTTATAGTTCTCACCATTTACAGGCCAAATTGTAAACACTTTACCCTACTCTGGCTCACAACATGTTCATGTTTTTCAGTGCATTTCTACTGCAAATTGTGTTTCCTATCTGCCTGCAGATGCATTTTGTATCTCATTTGGAGCCTACTTAGTTAATTCTTTTTTTTTTTTTAACATTAATTATTTGCTCAGTAGGGGGAGTATGTGCTTGCCGTGGCACACATGGAGTTCAGAGGATAATTGGATGAAATCAGTTATCTCTGCAGTGTGGATTGTAGGGACTGATCCCGGGTCATCATGCTTTGTGGTATGTGCCTGACTGCTGAGACTGTAGCCAGGCTGATCTCCCACCCCATCCCCCAACAGCTTGGTCACTACTCTGTTTCAGTACTTCCTTTTCAGGTCAGAAAGGAAAAGACTTCCAGAGAGATTAGAATTCTGTGCTGTGATTGAAGAGTGAGTATGGTCTCAGTTTTAATAGAGGAGGGAAGGAATGTGGTATAAAGGCAGGCTATACTTCCCATAGCAACAGGAAGTGTCCCAGGAAACTGTGGATTAAATCCATCACAGTGCCTGAGCAGGGAGCTTGGGAAGTAAAGTTCTTGTCTGGCAAGTTTGCAGACCTGAGTCTTGGTCTCCACTGGCATTCCTGTAATCACAGCTTTGAAGGCAGAGACAGGAAGATCCTGGAATTTAATGGCTCTCCAGTCTAGCTAATTAGTGAGCTCTGATGTCAGTAGGAACCTGTTGGTCTCTAAAACAGTGAGCACTAAAGAAAGATATGTGATGTTGAGCTCTGGCCTAAATTCTCCCTGGAAGGCAGGAAGCACAGCATGCAGATTTGAGCCACATACTTCTGCTCTGAATCAGTTTCATACTGGCTATAGCAGTATGAATGTTTGTCATAACTCTCCATCCTCAGACCAGTGTAAACTGACTTTTGGAAAACAGGTACAAGTCAGATACCTACTTCAGGTTCCTCTACTTGTACAGTGAGATTGTTAGAACAATGCCTAGCACGTTGTACATAGTTGATACAGATTTCACGGAGCCAACTGGAAGTTGCTGGTAATATGTGGCTTCAGTTATAGTGAAGTTTGTCCCCTAAAGAGTATATGTTGATTTGGAGAATACTAGTAGACACTAAAGAGATGAAATTGTTTATTTTGACTTGTTTTTCTAATTCATGGCAAAACCATAAAACATAGATCACACATTTTATGTTGTGACCCTAGGTTATCTGGGAGGCAAGTGGGCCTCTGGAGCTGTTTTTATTTTTAATGAGTTTTTGAAGCTTCTGATGAATAGAACACTGAAGAGCCTGGAGCTCCCCCTCCCCTTTCCAAAAGTCATTTTTTAAAGGAACTCTAGTTACAATAAAATGGGAATCATTACCTAAAATCACATCTTCAATAAATTGGATTGTTTCTAAAATTGGGGGTCAGCTGAAATACCAAAACCTTTTCAAACTTCATATCTTAAGGAGTGCTAGTTGGCCAGGCATGGTATCAGCCTGAGCTCCTGGCACTGGAGAGGCTGAGGCCGAGTTTGAAGTCGGCTTGGGCTGCATGGTGGCCTCATCACAGAATGACCGAGGTGGGAAGTGTGGCTGCTTCTTAAGAGGGTACAGGAACTGTTTGCTTCAAATTGACAGCCAGAAGCCAGACATGCTCATCTTCTGGGATCTATGGAGGTTGTGGTCTAGGACCCTACCTTATAAATAGGTGGGAGTGTATTCCTGTGTAGTCTGAACACGTGCCATGCACTTTAAAGTTATCTTCAGGTCATCTACAAAATCTAGTGCTTTGTAAATAGTTGCTACATTGTTTAAGTTTCCATGTAAGTACAAATGGCAATTTCCAATTTTTTGTTGAGACAGTTTCTCTGTGTAGCCCTGGTTGTCCTGGAACTAGCTCTGTAGACCAGGCTGTCCTCAAACTCACAGAGATCCACCTGCCCCTGCCTCCTGAGTTCTGGGATTAAAGGTGTGTGTCACCACCACCCAGCTTTCAGTTGTTTTTAACCTGAAGTCAGTTGGATCTTCAGATGTGGAGCCTATGAATATAGAGGCAGACTGCATGAGTTAGAGTCACAAAAGTGGTTACTTACCCAGCACTCACTGCTGCAAAAGACAACAAGGCAGATGTGCTATTGGCTCCGATCCAAGTTCACTAGGGCACCTGTGTTCTACACCTTAGCAGTTTCTATTCCTTCATGAAACAACTTCAGATAATCTCACTGTGCTAGTAGATCGCATACATGAAGGCTTTGTAGGAATTAGACAGCAAGAGCAGTTCATTGGGCTGCTAGTTGCACAGCTCTGAGTCTTGAGTGCAAAATGTTTCATCAAACAACTGAAGAGAAGGTGTTTTGATCAGCTGTTAAAAGAATCACCCCAATAATAGTCACTGTCTGTCACACAGCCATGACACTCAGCATAGCAGCTTCAGGAATGACTAGGGAGACAGGTAGCAACTGTTTCATCTTTTGACAGCCTTTGCTTGTAGCTTGTCACTCCTACTGTCTAGAAGATGATCACCAGAACCCACTTGGTAGGAGAGAACAGACTCCAAGTAGTTGTCTGACCTCTGCATGGGCCCCGTGACACAAGCATGCTAACCTCCAGTCAATCAATGCAATTAAAACAAAACCTTTATAATTCAGGTAGCTATTCCAAACAATCTAGGTCACTTGACAACTACTAAGCTTGAAAAGCTTTAAGAACCTACAGCATATGGTGTTTTTAAAGTAGAATCCAAATTTGTTCCATCAGTTAAGTCATTATCTGGCTTTCTACCTAAAACATTGTCACTAGCTTCTCCAGTTTGAAGGTCTGAACCTTTCCTGACTATTGGGGATGGTTTTCTTTCCTTTCTTATGAAGAATAGAAGTGGGGTAGCTTACTGGGGGAAGAAAGATGACTGTTCCTAGGTATGGTTGAAAAGGTTAATTGTAGATATGTGGGAGAGCACAGCCAGAGGCAGGGACATCTAAGAGAGTCCAGAGTGGACATGTCCAGACTGAACTGGGCCATGTGTGGAAGGGAGAGAGGGGAGCCAGGTGCAGCAGCCAGGAGGCCCATGGGTACAAAAAATCAGGTAACCAAAGTGGTTGGATTATATAGTGAAGAGCAGCCCAGCCCCTTAAACTGGAGAGTTCAGGGTAGTGGGCAGGGTATACCATCCAGGAGGACCCCTAAACAGGGAGGGACTGAGGGATGCAGGGAGAACCTGGCAGCTAGGTCCACTTCGATGCACTAAGTAGGCACCTCAACAATTTGTCCCAGGTTAGAGGTCAGTGGGCAAAACAATGAGAATGGGTGTGTAGCTCTAGGTTGGCAACCCTAGAAGTTTCCATCTCACACAGATTGCATTCAAAACTGCACACCTAGGGGATAAGACACAACCATTGATGCCAAAGGCTTGCTGTATCAGCCATTGCTGCGTGCTGTCAGAAGCTGGAAGGGCTCTGCCTATGGGTAAGCTCCTTCAGGAAGAAAGACATGAAGCCCTGCAATTAAACATCCAAACAAACAGTTCTCAAGTCTACATCTGAAGCCAGTGAATTCCATTTCCACAAACCCAGGCTCACGTGACATGTCTTGCTAAATTGCCCTTTAAACTGTTTTATGACTTTATAGCAGCCTATAAAAGGTGATTTTCAAATATGACAGGCGCTGAAAAGCTGAAGGGGAGAGTTATCCAGTTGTAATCTCTAGTCTCCGAGTCCTTGCCTTCTTGAGAAAGAGGAGTCTTGGTGGCTATGGGGCGATACTCGGGCCGAAGCTTCCGTCTGGTCCTCATGTGTGTGGTCAGCGTGGTCCTCTTTGTGATGGAACTAGTGGTCGCACACATAGGCAACTCCCTCTCCCTGGCCTCCGATGCCTTCGCTGTCCTCTCTCACTTGTTGTCCATGATCATCGGACTGTTTGGCGTCAGGGCCAGCAATGTCAGGCAGCACAGGAAGAGCACGTACGGCTTTCTCCGGGCAGATGTCCTAGGGGCATTTGGCAATTCCGTGTTTGCTGTGGCCCTGATGTTCAGCATCCTGGTAGAAGCCATCAAAAGATACATCAGTCCCCAGAAGACAGAGGAGCCCCTGCTGGTTCTCAGTGCTGGAGTCATCGGGCTGTTTTTCAATGTTCTTAACTATGTCATCTTCTTAGAATGCTGTTACTGCTCAGGGCCCAGGCCCCAGACAGACACCGAAGCAGGTAAATAAATACCTACCCCCAGGCGGCAGTGGCAAGTCTGGCAGGTGCTCTTCCCATCTGAGGGGCCTCCAAAGGTGCTATTAGCAGTGGATATGTTCTTTATGTGTGCTTCTTGTACCTGTGACTTTACAGTAGCATTTCTTTCCGTCTGAAGTTCCTTGTGAATAAAAAAGTGTGTTTAGAGAGGTGGAAAGGGACTACAGAACAACTGTAAGATCTCCGTATGTGACTTACTTTTGTCTATCCAGCTGTGACATGGCTAGGTTTGAATGTAATGTTACTGTATTAATGTCTCCATAAAACTTGTTTTAAAAATGCTAGGTTACCAAGCCAATCAGAGAAACCAATGTATCAGGCAGCTAGCAGGAGTATGCTAAGGGGATGCTACAGAAAGTAAGGAGAGAAATATGATGATGTAGAAAATCTCATTTATGGGTAGAAACATTCGCATGTGGTTATAAGCATTTGTTCTTGGAAAATACTTTTTAAGTCTTGAGAAACTGGGTTATCCATTACGAGATCAAAGTGAATCTTGGAACCAAGAGAATAAGTGCTCCGTTAGTAAGTGGAACCATATTTTTTTATTCCAGAGAGAGAGAGAGAGAGAGAGAGAGAGAGAGAGAGAGAGAGAGAGAGAGAGAGATTAGATGTGTGTGAGATAGACTTTTTGAGAAATGTCTAGTGGTTCTTTTAGGAGTTCTATATTGTGAGTGGCGCAGAGCAGAGCAGAGCAGAGCAGAGCAGAGCAGAGCAGAGCAGAGCAGAGCAGAGCAGAGCAGAGCAGAATCCAACCATGGCCGTAGCACAGCAGTGGTAAGAGTTTTCAACGACGTTTCCCCACCTGCCACATGGAGATAATAGGCTCAACATAAAATGTTACTTGTTTTAGCACTGGGCAGAAACTTGATAAAGGCTAATTTTATGTTTTAATCACAATATGGAATCTAGTATCAGTTGCTGTGTAAGAGACTTCTTTAATGCTGGCCGGCTTCCTTCTCACTGGGAGGGATGTTACTGATTTTTACTCTCCATGTAACTGCATTCTTCATTGCAGTTTTCCTATCTTTGCTAACTAGAGCTACCAAGTCCTCCACTGTCTCTGCTGGCAGAGGACCTGTTTGAGAGCACCTGTGCTGTTGCTAACTGTAGAGGTGAACACAAAATCTTGATCTGTATTCAGCTTAATGTTTAAAATTAGTCTAGGCCTATCTTTTAAAAGACAGTTGTCAGTTAACTGGAGACCTTATGATATTAAATATCAAATGGAAGCCTCCACTCAAGAGTCTAGTATGTACATGTAATTGTCATGTAACTGTAAAGGTTGAAGACACTAGTGTTGGCAGGCAAGTGCCATTGTCTTTCTTAACCTTACACTTATGTCTTCAGGTGCTCCTTGAAATTCTAAGTTTTCTTTTATTCTAAAATACAACATAGCAGAAGGGTCAGGAAACTCAGACACACAGGAAAACATGCAGACGCAGCTCTACTTTACAAACTGAATTTTTTTTAGTTACCTCTTTGCTCTCCCTTGGGAAATGGTCTGTTCCAGTGAGTTCTGTCTGATTTAGGGTACTAGTCAGAGGCTTAACACAGTACTTCTCCTGGAGTTTCTGTGGCCTTAGTTCCATGGTGTCTTGCCTTTTGACCATATTCTATGCTAAAACATAAACACAGTGCTAGTATAAGGGATATAGACATTGTGATCATTCTTATTCTATTAGCTTTTGGTGCTACTTAACCTTCTATTAGAAGTTTCAGTGTTGGAACTGTCCAGTTTGCTTTAGGCTAGCTACTGGGTTTATCACCCCTGACATACCAAAATTTACATTTATCACTGTTTTGAAGGCACATTTTATTACCACTGAATTTAAAGAATAAATATTTATATAAATTAAATTTTATAAACTGACATTAGCCCAATATCAGTTGGCTCATGTTTTAAGAGGAGCTATGATTAATTCTTCCATATTAACATAACAAGAGTTATAAACTATAAGAGGGGAAAATGTCTTTCATCTTTGTTTTAGATAGGACTTTGCTATATAACCCAGGTTAGCTTTGAACTTGAGTTCTTCCACTTAAGTATGGATTTTCAGGTGTATGCTAACATATCAACCCAGCTTCTGTACTTAGAGGTGCTTGTGAACTGAAAAGTTCAGCCAAAATCCAGGAATCCATCACTTTTGTGAAGTCTGAAGCCAGTGAGACTTTTTACTTAGCCGGCCTCTTGTTTCTGTGACTGTTTTGACCAGTCTAGTGAAGACACTGATGCCAGATATACTTGATGTTTGAGATAACAACAGAGAAGGGAAAAACAATAGGACCGGTACCTTTAAGTTAAATGGCATGTTCTCAGATCTTCTGTT